>JBAHVR010000386.1:352500-513514 GCA_036898135.1 Oncomelania hupensis
GAAGAAGAAAGCTTCATTGTGCCACACAATTACAGATGTAGCTTGATTATAATTATTCTTAAACCGGTCGATAGCATGAATTGAAGGCTTTGTTTCTGAAGAAAGAAACAGCTTTGTTTGTACACATCGGAGCTTTGACAAAACTCCTCGTTCAATGGGAAAAAAAAATCAAATGAATAAAAGTGCGAACTGTGAAACTGCAAGTGGCTGTGAAGAAAAAAGTACGCACCAATTCCGCAATCATACTGCCTTATTAGATAAGTTTTATTTAGCTTTTTAAAAAAAAATTGAGCTTTTATAGTCCTATATACACCACCTCGTATCTTAGGACGTAAAGCACCATTTTACTTCTACTACTGCTGCAATTTGCTATGGAATGGGATAACATACGGCTATGCAAGAAATCATGCAAACATATTTGGGGGTGCAGACAATTTTGAAGAAAGAATGTCTAGTAATATGTGTACGACTATAATAAATTCACTGTTGAGCGATGAAAGAACGTTATCAAGATTAGTAGAGCCCCGATACATTTGAATAAGAATTGATCTGAAAGAAAGCGCCTCCGTTTTGACCAAACATGAACGCAGTGAACCAGTGAGGTCAAATTCTTGAAGTTAGGCTTACAGATATTTGACCTGGGTTTAACGAGGTACCCCAAAAGTGGGATAAATAGGTCGATGTTAAGATATCAATTCTGAGTCATAAAATGGGAAATCGATCTGTAAACTTAAAAATAAATATGGAAAAGATTTATTGAGTAACTGATAGGGCGAATTGAGAGGCGGAGTTGATTGCAAGACCGTGTCGAGAGTAAGTGAAGGGAAGTTACTCACCCCAATCTTTCATTCCACCACCCACCCTATTAACCCAAACCACCTTTGTAGGCCTTTATTGCAGTAAGATTTGTTTTTCTTCTACAACAACAATGTCCATAAAGTCCAAACACAGATTTTCTTTTACCACGTCGACACACACACAACGTAGCAAGAGCTTGCTGAGGCAGACTCCCTATACTTAGTCTCAGCAGAAACTAATAAGGCTTACTCCTATCCTAGAAAGATTGTAGATTGACTGGAAGCTTTTAACTCTCGTAACAAGGAAATAATGAACACGCGCTGACTGGCTCATCTAGGTGTTCTGCGCGGACGAGGTAGGCCCGAATCCGAGTCAATTATGCATCGTCTATGCTCCACCGGGATCAAACTCACTCTGTATGGTTTCGCCATTGATGATATCTTAATTCACAGCCACACTTAGTGTAATACTGTTTCCTTCCTGCGATGACAACTCCACAATACATCATCATGTAATGCTACTAAAACAGACTTCTCACATAAAAACAGAACTGTATAAATGTTACACATGTGACCAAAATGTTACACCCCAGACAGCACCGAGTATTGGAACAATATTGCATGGATATTGTCTCTGCCTTGGAATCCAATTACAATGTAATTCGTATGTGGAGCCAATACTACGCTTCATTGCTTTCGCGATATAACTAAGCGCATGCGCAGTGAAGATCGGCCCATAGTTAAGCAATATTGCATGGATGTTGTATCTGCCTTGGAATCCAACTACAATGCAATTTGTATGTAGAGCTAATCTATATATCCAACTCTTCTTTGCTTTCAATATGGACAACTGAATTAGCTGTGCGACACAAGTTAAGTTTACAATATTGTCTGCAACAACTTTAACCCACCTCCAAATCAATACATTTTTTTAAATGTAAAAAAGAACACACACAACCCTTATCTCTATCGCTCTACACAGGTACAACTATTAAAAAAAATATTTAAAAAAAACGGAATCAACATGAAAACAAAATCTTAATAATTCAAATTAATATACAATCAAATACACACAAATTGAAAAGAACGGCGAAGCTGTGGGGATAGAAAAAAAATTATAAAGGGCTCGTGACTCGAACCCACACCATTCGAAATTCGAGGCCGTTTCACTATCAGCTGTCCGTTTTCATACCAACAGAACTTGTAGTCAAACTAAGCCTACTATCTAATCCATTCCTCGCGCCATCACTGCAGCAGCTCTGTACAGAAGTGTGCCACGTGACCCAAACAGCGCGAACGAGCGAGGAAGGGAACACAGTTGACGCCAGCAGTTTGTGAAGTGTTTAACCTACAAGGTAAATACTGTTGTTTTTATCATATTAAACCCAAACTAAACTTTGAGAGACAATATCTTCTATGTCATACTGGTCAGAAAGGCGGAAAATACGTAACATGACTAGAGATTATTTGTTAGCATGTAGGGCAGGTGATAAAATTCAAAATGGCCTGCCAACGGCAATGGCGAGTTTTCCTCAATAGTGGACTGAGTCCATCCATTGATCCAAAGTAGTAAGATTCAGCTCATCCGATGGTCATATAGTTTAGGTTCACATGAGTAAGAAATTCTGGATGGATCAACTACAGAAATGGACCAAACAGAAGAGAATGTGGCAAGAGAAAGTGAGGTTGATGAGCCTGTGGTAATCACAGGCTGTGAAGTATGTAGGCCTCACCTCAATTACATACTATGTAGGCCTATAGTATGTAATTGAGGCGAGGCCTACGGATTTCACAGCCTGTGTGGTAATAGACTTAGCCTTGGTTAATAAAATCGATGGTTTTTTTCTGACAATGTGGAAGATGTAGATGTGCAGGATTTTTTGACTGAAGTAGAAGCAAGAGACTCATCAGTTGATGAGATTTCTGATTCAGATACTGAACAGTTTGACTTTGAGGATAATCTAAAGATCAGACTTCAGCTTGCCTAGCAGTTGATTTTTTTTAAACATGTATGCTACTACTTTGTTTGGAATAACACGAGTTGCACTTTCTGCTTTGCTGGCAATACTTCACGAAAGGTCAAGGTCATTTGAATCATTTTATTGCTAAAAACGTTTTGTTGTAGCAGTTCTAATGAGTTTAACTAAAATGACTAAATAAAATTTATTGTATTCATGATTACAGGTCCTGTAACTGGCAGCCATAGGAGGCACTAGCCTCAAGGCCGTGACAGAACAAATATGGAAGTAGCTGGTGAGCCCCAAGACCGGCCTTCGGGTATACGGCAACTGGAAAAGTGAAAACGGGGATGCTGAAGGACTTTCAGGATCTTCTAAATACAGTTTATGGTACGTAGAGATCTTGTTTTCTCCACTGGCAAAGTGAGAAGCTACCATTCTGATTGAGCTAAACAAAGCAAAATTGCCAACAGTTACAAGATTTTAGGAAATTTGTTAATTTAGTGCTGTAGACAGCTGATTTGCAGTTTTGTGACTTTAAATTGTTGACAGAAAGAAATAACTTTAACATGATGCTATTCTCAAGGTAGCTCACTGGGCCCTCACACTCTAGGTACATATATATATTGCTTACACTTTGGTGATCTAATTTACAGATCCAACGAAAACACTGAAATATATATTAAAACATTCTCAGAATTTTTTGCTTGTGTGAACAGTAAAGGTTCTACAAATGTACATTGCTTCAGACATGTATGCTGTTTGTGACATTTTCTCTGTCTTTTGTTCCTCAGCGGCCTCAAGGAAGAGATTCCCAAAACAACATAGCGGGACACCATCAACAGCCACTTCTTTACCAGGTCATGTGACAGGGCAAGAGAGGGAGACTCGTAAAAATCAAGAAGAGGTTGAGAGAAGACTGACAGAATCAATCCAACAGCCAGCAGAATCAATCTGACATGCCAATCCAGTCCCACAGTTGGCATGCATAGTATTACAATATTGGAATATTGTTTTATTTTCTATTGCTTATGTGGTTTCTTTTATTTCAATAGTGAAATAAGCTAAACAGAATTTTGCCTCTGGTTTTGTACGAGTGTATGGTGTGTGTATGTGACTGTGTGTGTGCTACGTTAACTAATTCATTTTAAGTTAACAATCTCTTAAAATGCTGTATACTTGAGAAATTTTATAAGGTGAAATTCTGCAATATTTCAGGCCCTGCAACTATCACATTCAGAACACAGCATCCAGGTGTATGTACAACTTTCAGTGAAACAAAATGGAATACTGATCCCACTCCCAACCTCACCAAACAAACAGAAAAAAGATAAATAAATTTCCAAAGGGACATTTTGCAATAAAACAGCAAATAAAATTTATTTGGTATTGGTATCTGGAGCTTTAAAGTTTATTGCAATTAAAGTTGATTGTACTGTTTAAATATGCAGAACAAGCAAAAAAAATCAGGAATAATTCAGGTGTACTGTTACTGCAATGTATTTTTTTGTGTCTGAAGTTAGTTTCGTAAGTTACAGAAAACAAATGCTCTAAAATACTTCATTTTTGAATAATTATGATTTCATTGCTGATAAAACTTTTTTTTTTTACATTTTATTTGAAAAATTTGTCAAATGTTTGTACTAATATAAAACCTGAAGTTGTTCTTATTTTGGTTGCTTTGTTCCATCCATTACATATGTTGATGCATTAGTCATTTGTGATTTTCATTGGATTAAAGGTTTCTCCTACTTCGATTCATTATTCATTGCACTGTACTCTATAATAATTCATCGAAGTAGGAGAAACCTTTTATCAAATGAAAACCACAAATCAGACCAATATTTAATCAACATAGGAGCAACATTACACTGACTTTGGCTAGATATTGGAACTTATGAATAATGAAAATAACAAATTAGACCAATATTGAACCAACATAGGAGCAACATTACACTCACATTAGATAGATGTTGGAACCAACGACTAATTAAAATCGCAAATCATACCAATATTGAACCAACATAAGAGCAACATTACACTGACATTGGATAGATATTGGAATCGATACTAAATCCAATACAGATGCAATATTCAGCTTATGTTAGAGCAATATTGTTGCAGTGTAGATGCAATGTTGCACTAATATTGGGTATACATTGGATACAATGTAAAATCCAATATTGCTCCAATAATAGGGCGATTTGCGCTTCCAACATTGCAGCAATGTTGTACTCCAATATTAGGGCAATGTAACAGTCAATATTAGGGCAATGTTGCACCAATATTGCCGTGCTGTCTGGGACATGTGACCAGCAGATAAAAAAGAAGATTAAAACAAACAAACAAACAAATAAATAAATAAATAAATAAATAAATAAAAATGAATAAATAAATAAATAATTGTAAGAAAAGGCCCTGAATTACAAATGATTGTATTAAATGGTGCATATTTACACTACTAAACAAATGCGTTGTGTATATCTTTTTAGAAAAGTAAATCAATATTGTAAATTATGTGCCTTAATGAAAATTATCGCAAACTCAATATATAAGTAAACACATGTAAGAAAAGATACCTGATTTAGAAATGAATGGATTGAATGACGCATATTTACACTGCTATATAAATACATTGTGTAAATTTTTTTTAAAAAGTAAATCAACATTGTCTATTATGTGCCTTAATAAACATTATCACAAAGTAGAGATCGAGTGTGACGTAAAAGCATAATTACTGAATAATGGTAGCCTCCTCTTCAGAGGAATAACCAAGAACTATCACAGCCTGAGTTTACCTAAAACTTTGTACATTAGGATTTAAATACTAAGAACGTATCACAGTCTGCATTGTACATAATCATAATAATAATAATTAAAAATAAGCCTTTCGCAAAAATCTGTATCCTATCTAACTCACGCTGAGAGATGATTATTTGCTTATACATTCAATCGTGTTGCGTGCCTTTTATTTGCGAACATTGAATCTAAACTTCGTAAAATACAAATACAAAGGTCATTTGTAATAGTCACCGGACAGCATGTCGTAGTTTGCCGAAGAAAGATAAGCGCAACCTTTGGAAGGGGCGCCTAAATAGTGTGGTTGTGTCCCTTGCATTTGGAACCCACTCTCAGATTGAGCTATATGCAACATAGCCCAAAAGATACCTACGATGATTTGTATGTGTACACTCTGCTGAATTGCATTGTGCATGCTTACTAAAAACAGCGAGCAGAATTACAAAAACAATTCGTAAAAGTATACAAGCAACTGGTAACTAAACAATGAAATCATTCGCTTGTAAACTAAAGTGTATGTTTAAAAAAAAAAAAAAAGCAACAACAGGAAAATAATCTCAAAATTAATATGTAGCGAATATTGTGAAAATTAAGAAAATTATTTTACGATGTACATTAGTAAATACAGCATTTAACAAACATAATGGAATTAGAACATTATGGATTAAAACGAAAATTATTTATTTACAAAGAGGTAATGACTTAGAAATAAAATATAGCGATGACGCAAAATACCTAAAACAAATTATATAACTCAAATTAGTTCACACAAAACAAAACAAAAAATAGTACTGTGCAATGCCTGTGTATGGAGTCTTTTCAAAAATGAAATCACAGCATGTATCGAAATAAAATTCAATGTGGTTTAAATAAAGTGCCTAAAATAATATGACAGATCATGAATGAATAAATATATAAATAAATAAATAAGTTAATTAATTAATTAATTAATTAATACATAAATAAATAAAGCACTAATTTTAAAGGAAAATAAAGAAATGAATCAAAACTGTACTATAAAGTCACAATATCACTTGTACTATAAAGTCACAGTATCACTTGTAAGAAACATGCGTCTTTATGTGTGTGTAAAAGAAGAATGAATGGACATGTTTAATTGACAGACAATGTAATTTCCATGCTTTTGGATTAATAAAGTAATATCTTATCTTATCTTATCTTAAAATGGGATTTTCCGTAAGTGATCAACAGAACAGTTTCAACTTTTTTTTAGATATAAACAAGGATAAGAAGTGACGGTTTCTACATGTAAATGTACTTTTACAGAACTAACGCTTTTCAAAACGAACATTTTTAAAAAATCGGAATTGCAAGGATTTACCTTGTACACTTGTTTGCCTTGCCTGTAACGGATGCTTTCGCTACATTAATTTTTTGTTTGCTTTCTTTTCTTGTTTATAGATTTACAAAAGGCTGTAATTACGGCAAATGAATAGTATCAATATTTCATGCGGCTGTGGGGACAGTGTACTGGCCTGACTATTTTCTGGTGTTGAATTCAAAAATCTGTCATGTGGATGGAGGAAACAGTGGTCTCAATGGTCAGGTGGAGCTGAAAAATGACAGAGCATGTAGAAAAAGTTTTGTTCATAAAGACTATGATTATAGTGATGGTGACGGAGTGGTGGTGCTAGTGATGGTAGTGATAAGGATGATGATGATGATGATGATGTTGATGATGATGATGGTGATGATGTATGGGGAGGAGGATTTTGATAAATAAGAGGATTTTTATAATAATAATAATAATAATAATAATAATAATAATAATAATAATAATAATAATAATAATAATAATAATAATAATGATGATGATGATGATGATGATGATGATGATGAATAAGAGGAGGATTTTGATGCATAAGCGGATTTTAATAATAATAATAATAATAATAATAATAATAATAATAATACTAATACTAATAATAATAATAATAATAATAATAATAATAATAATAATAATAATAATAATAATAATAATAATAGTAATAATAATAATAATGAAGAGTAGTAAGAGGGGGAATAAAAGCGAAACTTATGGCAGAGCAACCTATTCAACCCGAGTCGAGTGACACTCTTACATTTTTTCTTATAATAAATATATAATTATTCACATTGCTAAATTGTATGTGTAGAAAACAACAAAGCATCCCCTTTATAAACACTAATAACAAAAACATTATCATCATCAGCAGCAACAACAACTTCATCATCATCATTATCATCATCAACTTTTAAATCACAGTTGAAAACATACCTCTTAATGGAATATTTCAATTAATCATATACAAGAGAGTGTAAGCAGGTGTGTGTGCTTGTGTTTTTTCATAGTTGTTCAAGTGTATTTGTACATATGTATATTATGTATCTTGTGTCCAGTTTTGTCTGTCTTGTCTTCCCATTCCCCCAACCACTTGCGCGCCTTGATCCTTACAAATGACGAAGATTATTATTATTATTATCATCATTTTCAACAACAACATCAACAACAACAGCAACAACAACAATGACAACAACAACCACACTGCACTTACGTCGGTGGAGAAGGGTTCCAGTTTACCTTCGGTTCCACGGAGGGAGGTTTTTCATCTTCTGGTTTTCTAAGGAGAAAGAAGATAAGCACACCCGTAAAATATCAGACATAATTATGAAAATTTTGGCTCGGGTGCAAAGGGCGAAGTAATGTGACAGTAGATAAAACAGAAACTGTTTTGCAGCGTAACTAATTTGTGTTAACATGTGTTTAAAAAATCATCTTTGTTAAGATCTGCATAATGCAATCAAAAGAGAAGACTGCTATCATTCAAATTTACAATAATAAGAAACAAAATAAGCCAAAATAATAATAAGTGGTGTAGGAGGAGGGCAGAAAGAAAGGATACAGGTATGGTGAGGGGAGAAGAAAGGGGGGGGGGGGGAGAGGTTCAGAGTCAAGAAAGGAACTTACTTTTCATTTTCTTCGTTTTCCTTATCAGGTTGCACCTCTCTCTGTTTCTTCCTCCTTTAACAAAAATGACAAAATACAAAAAATAACCTGACACATTTATGAGCTACATAAATTCGGATAGTTGGTTTTTTTTTACTGAAAAAAGAAAGCAGGACATAGTACCGGTCTGAATAATTTCATAGCGCTATAAAGTGAGAAGAAGACAAGAGACAATTCCATAAGAATACCACACATACGCACTTCTTTGAGCCTCGCTGAAGATGTTCCCACGGATTTTGCGCTCTTTGCACTCTCATCATCATCATCACCATAATCCTCATCACACCATCATCATCATCAACAACAACAGCAACAACAACAACAACAACAACTGAGTAGGTTGCCATAAATGAATGAACATTGAGGTTTAACGTCTACACCCACCATTGGCGATATGGCAGACGGGGATAACCATCCCAGGGAAAGAGGGGTAGGGACTTGAATCAACATTGAACTACCAAAGCAATCGTACTGCTAAAATGGCCACATTTTAAATCGCCCACCACGGGATTCGAACCTGGGTCATCGGTGTACCATGCGAACGCTCTACCAGTTGAGCTACGGCGGTGAGCGGTTGCCATGCATTTGCGTGTTAAAGCACTACAAGTTTCAAAACTGATCTCTCAAAAGTAAACTAAAATTCACCTGCGGTATAGAAGAAAAGCCAGCGGTCCCAGTACCCCAAGAGCCAGAAGGCCAGCCAGAGGGCCGAGAAACACACCTATGTTCATACCATGGTCCGAGCCTCCAGTACTGGCTGACGAGGAAATGTAAAGGATATTCTCACACTGCTTCCCTGTTGCAAAATACATTTATATGGTTACTAAGTTTCCCACAAGTTTGCAGTATTTTTTTTTTTTATTTTGGGGGGGGGGTATTCAGCATTGAAGAAAGTGCATGCATTGATTTTCGTTAGTTTATGTAGGCAAGGCATTCGGGAAAATTGTACGTCAATTGTCACAAAACGCATGTGTCCACAGTCAAAATACTCCATATAAAAGCAAAATGTTGCAGCTGGCGCGAACCCTAATAAATGGTATTGTAATTTTTATATGCTATCGTCATAAAATCATCGCTCTCTATATAAGCTTACAGTCTCCTCTAACCCCCTATTATTGCCTACATTTACAGCAATTGAGGTTGCATCGTAGTTGTAAACATCGTATTCTTCGGCGTTATAAATATCGATGTCAACATATTCCTTAAGTCAACAGCAGTAGAAGTTCATGTCAACATATTTCTTAAAGTCAACAGCAGTAGGCAGTAGAAGCTCATGCACATTCTTTGTTATTGTTGCTTTGTTTATGCCGATAGCTATTGGGACTGGTTCATGCTTTACCGTGTTTTAAGAGAGGAATGACCGTAGCGTGTTTCCACTGAGCCGGGACCGCGCCCTCCAACCAGCATTTGTTTTAAATATTAAGGAATACTTCGAGAATATTTCCTGGGAAATGTTTTATCATCTGATACGATGTCGGGTCTATACCTGTGGACGTTTTAGGTTGTTTAATTTGTACAATCGCTTTTTTCAATTCTGTCATATAGAATGCATGGTTAAGTGCTGATGAGTTGTCGGGCGGGGGATCAGAAAAAGACTTTTCGCGTTCTTTCCTGAAGTGCTGCAGGTGGGCGGCCAACGATGCTGTCTGGCTTGCGGCAGCGAAGGTAGAGGCTAACACTTCAGCCTTTTCTTGATTATTGGATGTTTTGCCACCGTCCACCTTTAAAGGTTGCTCGGGCATGTTCACGCGGCACTTAATTTTCTTCACTTCTTTTCCAGAGTTAAGTAGTGTCCTTATAGTCAGTGATATTGTTATTTATGTAATTGGACCAATATGAATCTTTTGCTTGAGGGATGGCAAGTTTGCATTTAGCCATGATAGCAGCCCCATAGGCTACATGTGTGTCCTCATTCTGTCTTTTACGATAGATGTTATAGGTTTTACGCTTGTCTTTAACTACCTTTTGGCAGTTATCGTTCCACCAAGGGTGGCCCTGCATTTTGTGACTACGTGGTTTTTTTTCTTTGGTATGATCTTATCAGCTACGGAAATGACTGCTTCTCTAAATTGATTATACATATCTTGAATTGAAGTTTCCTTTGTAGGTTAACAGAATGAAGAAGGTGTATAAACTGGTCCCAGTCTGCCTTATCATAGTTATAGCCTAAATCGGTAGATTCAGCAGATACCTGCGAGCTATAACCTACACCTATAGTGATACTGATTGGAAGGTGGTCGGATCCGAGGTCGTCAGCCAACACCTCCCAAGAAGTAATATGTTCCATATCGGGGGTGATGAGGCTAAGGTCTATGCTAGAAGGCCTGTGGTCGGCCCTCTTAGTCATACGAGTGACCGAACCGTCATTAAGCAGCGCCAAGGGACTCTGCTCTATGTTAGAGGACAGAAACTGACCCCCCTCCAGTCGTTCGGGTACCCACGCCGCCCCAGTCCGCGTGATGGGCGTGAAAGTCTCCCACTACCAGCCATTCGTCGTGACCCACGACAACGTCGCGCACCCACTCAGTCCGCGATGGCTCTCCGACTCCTTCGGGGTAATAAACATTAATTATATTCATGTTTCCATTATGTATTTTGAGCCTGACACTTAACGCCGAATCTTCCATGTTAAGCGCTGGAGGCTGCACTCGGCTGACCTCCCTACTGTCACGAATATAGGGGGTTGGGGGGATGAGGATCAGCAATTATTCCCCCGCGCTGTGTTGCCTCCCTTGACTAGGCCAACTTGCGGCGACATTCAGGGAAATAATGCTGGGAGTACTAAAGAATGATAGACAGTCAAAAGGCCAGACGAGAAGAATACAACTAAGCTAGTAGAGAATATGAACAAGGGGGAAGTCGGGTGTTATAATATAATACTAGACAATTTATTAAATAGATGTAGGTCAGGCTATAGGGCTGAGTCACTGGTGAGAGTCAGTTTATGTCCAGAGTATCGAGGAGTTATTCAGGTTTAGTTGTCTGAGGGTTACTGGGGCGATTGAGGACAGATGTCATCATAAGGCAAGGGGGTATCTGGCTGCTTCCGCGTGGTTAGCCAGAGGTCCCGAGAATTGTGGTGTGCGCTGGGTGCGCACTTAGCTGCTATAGGTGTAGGCGGTGGTTGCCTCTGGACTCTGGATGGCGATGATGCAAGGGGTCCAGTCGTGTAGCGTCGGTCCTCCAATCCAGGTCACTGGGTCGGGTTCTTGGGTAATCGGAGTTGTGTTGCAAGCGGCCTACGTAGCTGACCGGTTGCTGGAATTCTGCTTTTACGCTTCACGGTGTCAACCAGGTGATCTGGGTTGCACGCAGCGGGTCTTGAGTCTTCGTAGCAGCCCGGTATAAGGGCCCGTTCTGTAATGAAGTATTGACTCAGTATCAGAGGTGCACACACACTCTGGATGCCGCGCCAGTTAGCGCGCATGCCAGTCAGATTTTCAAATGTTGAAACACCGGCCAAGACTTGACCGGTTCGTTCCAACTGTCCAACAATATCAAAAATGGCTATTGGGTTCTGTGGGCTTTACTGGCGGCCGTTAATGGATAATAGCTTCGGCGCCTAAAATGGGGTGAAGGACAGCAGGGGTGGGTATCTACACAATAGGATCAGGGGAGAAAGCAAAAGGGGTAAATACAGGACAATGGGGATTAGGCAAGGGTGCTTTACTGGGGGACTTTAATCTAAGAAACAGGGCAACATGGCATGGGGGATTTATACAAGCAAGGGTCTAGACAGGGGTATATACATGTATAATCACAAGCATGGCATGAACAGCAATCAAACATACAGATAATGGATACAAGAAATAAAATACATATCATAAGCAATACATCAAGGCAAATCACAGACATGGACGTAAATATCTACAAGACATACGAACATGTAGGGAAATCGACGGGTGATGGGAATGCTAAATGATAGGAAATAAGTCTCCACTCTTACCTTGACCAAGGAACGGGTAGAACACAAGAATATTGTCGAGGCTCAGCGGTCGCAATCGTGGATGCAGACGTGTCCTCGGCACAAACAGTGTGTTTACTCGGGCTGCCGGAATGCGACTGACCTTTGCGTCTGTATATTCTGGGGCTTCAAGGGGCTATCCTGAGGGGCGTGGCTTAAGTGGCTTGGCCAGCGGGCGAGGAAGTGGGACCTTGACGCGAGCAGCGCCGGAGTTAATCGTATGCTTGTGACACCTACCAACCTTTACATATGTTGCCACAGCCACCCTCCCTTGTTTGTTTAGGCAGTAGAAAGGCGGATAATAATAATAATAATAATAATAATAATAATAATAATAATAATAATAATAATAATAACACTCTATCACCGGAAGATCGTTAGATCTACGACCAACTGATTGCAGACAAAGTAGCTCATAGTGTACATGATTTAGATAATTAACTAACTGGTCTTAAGTTTGAGTAAAAGTTCTGGCAATTCCACTGAAGGATTAACAAAGGCGTTCGATTATCAAACATATTATTAGTATACTGAATAGATCAAATGTTACTTTCCTGGCTAACAAGTGTTTTTTGTAAGACGTTGAAAGTAGAAAGTAGGCAACAAACAAAACACCGCGATGTCATTGTATGCTTTTCATTTGTCCAAAAGCCAATCTAGCGATGGCACACATTTCTTCATCCCAGGCTGGGGCAGAGACAGGCGAAGTTTTATGACCAGCATTATAAACGGTTGTGAGTGTCTCTAACAGCGCGTCCGGCTGGTTTAGTTCCACGGCACTGATCATCTCCATCAAACACTTGCCCAGCAATTTGGACACAGGGTGGGAACTCCGCATGTTCTCTTATTGCGAAGTTCTAAGATCTGCTGCTGGCGCTTTTCGCTAACCTTATCTACAATGGAGGTAATAAGTTTTTCACCCAAGACCTCCTGCAGCTTTACGTCAATTTCTTCTGAATGTTGCCTCAGGGCCTGCGATACATTGTCACGGAGGTTGCCCATACATGACTTCATCATGGACATCCTGCTGGTCATCTCTTACCGTACCGCCTCTGACTCAGACTCTGAAGGCAACGCTGACTCATCCAAACCGGCCGAGGCGGCGGATAAGGTACTGGAGATACCGGAGAGGGGAACTTTCTCCGCCGTATCAGCCAGCTGCATACTTTCTGGCTTCGCCCTATGTGCTGGTGTAGCTGCATCAGAAACCGCAGTCTTCCTCGCCGCGTCCGTCTTCTGTGAGAAGCCCTGGGGAGTGCGTACTATGTCTGCAAAAGAAAAAGCCGAAGATCTTTTTGGCGGCGGCACAATGGACGGCGTTGGCGGTTTCTTCGGTGCTTTGTTAAAATAGTAGCTGTGGTCACGTTGCCGCAGTTCCTCCGTGTCGACCGGGCCTTCACGGGACAGCTTGTGCAAAATCACACCCACGGGGATACCAAGCCTGGCTGACTCCGCACTTGCCTTCTGGTGTAGCTTGAGACGAGGACATCCCTTCCACGCCCCTGACTGGCCATGTAGCTTGCAGTTAATGCAGTAGCTGGACTCTTGATTTGCTGGGCACAACGTTTTTTTTTTGACTGGGTCGACGTCGTGGGCTGCCACACCGCGGGCACCTGGCCGATTTGGCTGGACAGGCAGTTTTCTTGTGGCCGAGTAGTTGGTATTTCGTGCAGCGTAGAGTATTTTCTTGATACGGCGTTACCATCATTGCCCAACCTCACCACCTCAGGCAATACTTTACTGCTGAGAACGATCTTAACTGCTTGACTGGGCTGGCCAGTCTCTCAAATTTAGTCTAGTGGCTGACAGGATCAGTTTGGGGTTGTCGGCGACGATGGCATCCATGGCGACCGAGCGAGGTATAGGCCTTACCACTCCCACAGTCTTGTGCGTGGGGATGTAGCACTTGACCTTGATGCCACTCAAATTGGTCGTTTTGGTTAGCGTACGTTGTGAAACTTCGGTCTGACAATAGATGAGCCACCTTCCCGACCCCAGGGGACGCTGACGACGAATAGGAGCAATTCCGACCTGCTGATAGAGTTTAGTTGTGAACTGCCCGAAATGGTTGTAACAAGGGTCGCCGTCCTTGCCTATATCTTCCAGAACCACTGGATATTCTGCCATTTCAGGGACAGGGAGGTTCACCGACACCCGTCTCCTTCTTCTTTTCTCCGACTGTGAAATATGTTGCCATCCCCTATTGCTGTTGTCGTCGTCGTCGCTGCTGTCGCTATCGCCATCAACGTCAGCCCTGTCGCCACTGCTGCTATTAATTTCGGCAGCAAATTGTCTCTGAGCTCTATCACCGTATTCGCTTGCCTTCTTCATTACACCAAATTTCACTGTTTTAACGCCGATACGTGCAGTTCATCTGTCTTAATTACCACCGCCGTCGCCACCACCACCGTCCTGCCTGTGACTGTCTCCCCCAACGCTACCACTGCTGATAATCACATCATCACTGTCATTTTCGTCGCCGAGGCCACCACAACCATCAATGTCATCGTCGGCCGCTTCCACCACAAACATCGTTGCCGCTTTCTCTGCCCTGCCGCTGCTGTCGTCGTATACCTCGCCAACTTCGCATCCAGCAGCATCGTGAATAACTTCACTTTCGCAACAGCGGTCGGTGTGTCTACAGCTCTTGCTACTGTTGGTGTCGCTGCTGTCGTCGACGTCTTTTTCTTCAACGCCATTGAGACGGCTTTTTTCCCCATTGGTACCACTACATTCTTAGTTAGTTTGCGTTTGGTCGAAACATGTAACATTACGCTGGTTTCTTCTTCGTCTTCATTCATTCTTGGCTTTTGCAGTGCACGGTTACTAGCTATTGCTATAAGCAATGCGAATTAATAATGTGAACACTGATCTCACTGGACCGTTATTCAAAATACGTCTGCTCAGTACAAGAACCAAACGCATTTTAGTGATGTCACGACCCACACTCAGTTTGAACTTTATATTGTTGTTTGTAGATAGGTGGTCTTCTCGCAAGTGCCTATGAATCATCGTTTTGTGTGCCTTTGAATAAGCCGGGACAAAAGTAAATGAAAAGTGTGACGTAACTTATTGTCGTAGAAAAGAGGAAATGACGAAAGAGAAAGAAGACAGGTTTTTGGTCGTTACATGGAGGTCTCAGGAACAGTGAATCTAGGAGCAGTGTGTTGAATCGTTTTTCGTCCCTGCTAATCCTTTATCCGTCAACTGTACGCTTAAGGAAATACGTACGTGATATCCTCACGTAGCGGTGCCCTACGACAAGAACTTGAGTTTTCACCAGAAGTCGTTTGAGAACGATGAGGGAGAAAGAGTTCGACCTTGAAACTGGTGCAAGTTCGACTGTTTGTTTTAGTCAATGAAGATCGAGACGACTAGTAGACCTGACCGTTGACCTACCTGTACCAAAAGGAATGCTGCGGATGAAGAGACGTATCCGACCTTAGCCGCATCACCGTATCCACGGGTAGTTGAGTAAGTGTGGACTTGGGTGTTTTCACTGGCTAGTCGGGTGTCTCTTTGTTGTCATTTATTTCTGTGGTCCGTATTTTGTCGTGTCATTGTTGGTTATCATTATGTTGTGGGGCTAAAATATTATGGGGAAGTATTATACTCGAATAAGTGATACCATATTTATTACAATCATTATTCTTCCAAGCATACAAAACATTCAAGGTTGCAGTCATTCATTCATACATGCGTTAGATTTACATGTTGATTGTTACAATACAAGAGTTAGCGATTATTATTATTAAGGAAAATGGTTGAGTTTTCAATTGCATCAGGAAGCATGTATAAATTGTTACTCAAATTCTTAGAAGATTTTGTATGGGTTATGTTGCAGTGTACCTTTCGCTTTTTGCCTTTGGTTTCATCTTCAACTTCGATTTTACCTTCAACTTCAACTTTAACTTCGACTTTGTTTTTGGGTTTACCATCACTTTTCACCGATTGTATTATAATAGACTTTCTGCCAGTGAACTTTTTGCCTTCGCTTCTTCACCACAGACTTTGAAATATTGGATGACCACGGCAGATGCATCTAATCGTAGCAGCTACAGTCCCAGTGACATTCGAGGTGTATGCACTTATCGATTACATCTAGTGCATTGACAATTTTTAGTTTATTTGCCTAATGTGTTCCCGGGACATATATACATTTCACTCCTGCGTTGAGCGAGTTCATGCTCTAGTGTCTTCGGGACGTTTTTGTTATTATGCAATTTCGTATTGCAAAGGTTTGATCGCAGGAGTGTGATATGTATTTGTAAAACGGGACTTGTGAACTGAAATCGTTATAACAGTAGTAGCAACAAATTTGTAAACAGTGCATAGGTTGTGTGCGAACAATGAGTGAACAGTAGAAAAGGAAAACAAAGAGACTGAACGAGAATACTGTGTAGAACCATTTAATTTATTTAAAACAAAGAACATTTCATTCTGTCGTTTGATTTTATCACCTTTATAAATTTTAGTTATTCATTTACGACTCCATGTTATGTTCATGTGAATAAATTGTTGTTTTATTTTGCCAACGTAATACTTGTCTCTATCTATTCATCCGTTGTTCACGTATGGTTGCATACACTGCTCAGAGTTCCCCTTTATGGTAAGAGAAACGAAGGACCGTAAGGGGGGGCTTTGACATATTTGGTGGCAGCGGTGGGATCGAACGGATGAATGGAGGAGATAGAATTACGTTGACATTGTTGTGTTATACCATACAATCAGAGTAAGTGACGTGGGTGGTTGGCGGGTGCTGGAGCGTTTTGAATCGCGTGGGCGCACTTAGAGCACCCGACAGTAATAAGGTAGGCAACCAAGCCCACACTTTACTTTAAATACAACTTAGTGTCATCTGAGCCAAACCGTGGTATAACTGTTGAGCTATTTGAACTCTGAGATATATAGTTGGTAAATAGATTTGTTGTTTACCAATTATACAAGAAAAGGTGGTCGGCTAGCAAAATGTCTGCCACCCGGAAAGGTACAAAACGTGCTGGAGCCAAGAAAACGATTGGTGGGAAAGGGACATCGATCACCCCTAGCAGCGACTCAGCCGATATTGTACTGGGAGCATCGGGAGAAGCGACCATGTCCAGTTTGACGAGAGAAGAGACTCTGAGTACGTCTGTCTTAGGTTTCCCTCGCATGGCGGTAGCCGTAGAACCGTCAAGGAACCAAGAGACGTCCGAAGTGATTGACGTATCCGTGAAGTATAGAGAATTAGGTATGAGCCTAGGCCTGCGAGAAGAGGCGCTAGCGAGATTTGTCGTGGATGGCATCCAAAAGGAAGAAGAACGAAGAGAGCGCGAAGAAGACAGACGGCTAATGGAAAGAAAAATAGAAGAAGACAGACGTTTAGTGGAGAGGAAAATGGAAGAAGAGCGAAGAAAAATAGAAGAAGAGCGAAGAGAGCGCGAAGAAGACAGACGGCTAATAGAAAGAAAAATAGAAGAAGACAGACGTCTAATGGAGAGGAAAATGGAAGAAGAGCGAAAGGAAAAAGAAGAAGAACGTCGCCGACGCGAAGAGGAAAAAGAAGAAGAACGTCGCCGACGCGAAGAGGAAAAAGAAGAAGAACGTCGCCGACGCGAAGAAGAAAAAGAAGAAGAACGTCGCCGACGAGAAGAGGAAAAAGAAGAAGACAGACGTCTGATGGAGAGGAAAATGGAAGAAGAACGTCGCCGACGCGAGGAAGACAAAGAAGAAGAACGAAGATCATTAGAAATCAGAATGGAGGCAGAGAAAGAACGGATGAAAATGCAGATGGAGGTGATCAGAGAAGAACGCGAAGTTTTCGCTGACCGTTCAACTCGTAGAGAACATCATGATGGTTACCGACTGAAAATTCACCCTTTCGATGGTAGAGAAGACATCGAAGCTTATCTGCGTCATTTTGAACTCATAGCTGAATCACAAGGATGGAATAGAGATTGCTGGGCAGCAAGGTTGTCTCCACTATTGTCAGGAGAAGCGCGCGATACGTATTTGCGTCTGACACCCGAACAGGCTCAAGATTTTGAAGAAGTACGCAACGCGCTGTTACGTCGTTTTCGCCGCGATGCGGAATGGTATCGCCGACAGTTCCGAGAGACCAAGAAAGAACAAAATGAAACTTTTCCGCAATTTCTCATCCGGTTGCAGACATCTGTAGAAAGATGGTTTTCCTTGGCAGACAAAGACATCGATGACGCAAAGTCTGTGTTAGACATGTTTTTGGCTGAACAGATATATTCAGTAATGAATCCTGAGCTCGAGATGTTCGTGCGTGAACGATTGCCGACAGACGCCGCACAAGCAGCCGAATATGCTCAACTGCATTTGGATGTAAAACGAGCCGTATCCCGAGGACCTGTTTTCCAAAGAGCGAGTCCACGAACACCGAGCAGTCAACCCGAGCGTAGACCGAACGAGTCACAAACGAGATTGAGGGAACCTATTAGGAGACCAGTTGTCGGTAGAGATGAAAGAGACAGGAGGAATTCAGACGAGTGCTATAAGTGTGGGGGTAAGGGGCACTTCGCCAGGCAATGCATGAAAACGCATGCAGTCAGTCAGGTTACAATTGCGACCGACACCCTACCGATCTATACTCCGCCAATAGACGTCCGATCTATTAAACCCTATAACCCGTGGAGTGAGGGTCGGATCAACGAAAATACAGTACGCATCATGCGTGATACTGGAGCAGAGATGGGAGCAGTTGCTTCAAAATGGGTCAAACCTGAAGATTACACAGGGAGGAGTGTTGAAGTGTACTTAGCAGACCAGACAAAAACAGGAAAGTACCCTACAGCATGGGTGAAACTTGAATCAGGCTTTGTGACGGGGACTGTTGAACTGTTCGTCCTTGACCACATGGGACCTGACATTCTTCTGGGTAACTGGATTACATTTTCATCTGGTTACCGAAGCCCAGTTACCATTGATGGTAGTGAATGTGCCGTGGCAGCAGCAGTCGAAACAAGAGGACAAATAGAACGTGAAAAACGAGCGACAGTACCTTTGCAGGTATCGAAAACTCTAGGAGTGGAAGTCACACCGACAGAGTTGGCTGCATTGCAAGAAGAAGACGATAGTCTTAAAAAAGTTCGAGCGTTGGCTGATGCCCAGAGCGAACTGAAGTCAGGAAATGCTACAGTAAAATTCACGCGAAAGAAAGGGTTACTATACAGGTTGCATCAGTTGCGAGGAGTGGAGACATCGCAGCTAGTAGTTCCCAAGAAACTACGAAAAGAAGTCATGAGGCTAGCTCATGATCCTCCCATGGCAGGACACCTAGGAGGAAAACGAACTCGCGAACGTATATGGAATACGTTTTTCTGGCCAGGTATGTGCGCAGACGTTCGCAGGTACTGTGCATCATGCATTGAATGCCAGAGAGTGACACCAAGGGGTCGAGTCAGCAAGGTACCCCTACAAAAGATGCCTTTGATGGACGAACCATTCCAAAGAGTGGCTATCGACATTGTAGGTCCGATTGCACCAAAGTCGGAACAAGGTAACCAATACATTTTGGTAGTTGTCGACTACGCTACACGATACCCAGAAGCAGTTCCGTTGAAAAGAATTGACACTGAAAAAGTAGCAGAGGCTCTGTGGACCATATGGTCGAGAGTAGGCATCCCTCGTGAAATACTAACCGACAGGGGGACGCAGTTCATGTCAGCAGTCATGGATGAAATGAACAGATTGTTGGCCATCCATGGAAAAGCCACCACACCCTACCACCCTCAGTGTAACGGGCTGGTTGAGCGGTTTAACGGCACTCTGATGACCATGCTGAGAAAACTGACTACAGAACAGCCACGGATGTGGGACCGGTACATACCAGCTCTTCTTTTCGCCTACCGAGAGGTACCTCAAGAGGCTACTGGATTTTCACCGTTTGAGCTACTATACGGAAAAACAGTCAGAGGACCGATGACCGTGTTGAGAGAGCTATGGTCGAAGGAGATTGCTGCTGAAGAAGTGAAAGTAAGCAGTGAATACGTAGTCGATCTACGCAATCGCATCGAGGAGACGTGCCAGATAGCAAAAGAACATATGAAAGGAGTTGCAGAGCGCCAGAAACACTACTTTGACCGAAAAGCGAAACCCAGGGTCTTCAAAGCAGGCGACAGAGTGTTGCTGTTGCTACCCACTAAACATAATAAACTCCAAATGGCTTGGCAAGGACCCTATGAAGTCATAGAAAAAGTTGGCGAATGCGATTATCGCATATCAGTAGGACGGAAAACTAAACTCTTCCACGTCAATCTGCTGAAAGAATGCAGAGAAAGAGTGACAGTCGATGCAGTAGTGACAGAAGACGATCAATGGAAAGAAGAACAAGTGGGCAACGACATTCCAACGTGTCCGTTAGTGGCGACCGAGGGTCCGAAAGATGTACACGTTGACCCAGAATGTCCAGAAATTCATGAGGACATCCTAAACATAGTGTCAGACTATGCAGACATTTTCACTGATTTCCCTTTACGATGCACCTTGGATACGTGCGAGATAAAGATGATCAATGAAGAGCCAGTCCGTACAAGACAATACCCTTTACCTCATTCGCAAATGCAGGTGGTGAAGGATGAAGTAGAAACGATGATGAAATTACGGGTCATTGAGAGAGCAACGTCACCGTATAGCTCACCGATTGTGCTAGTGAAAAAAAAAGATGGACAAATACGATTTTGCGTTGATTTTCGCAAAATGAATCGTAACATCGTCTTCGACGCTGAGCCTCTACCTGATATCGATTTTTTGTTCGCGAAGCTCGCAAAAGCGAAATACCTGAGCAAAATAGATTTGTCAAAAGGGTATTGGCAAATCCCAATGAAAAAAGAGGACAAAGAAAAGACAGCGTTCACCACTCCTGAAGGTCAGTTCCAGTGGTGCGTGATGCCTTTTGGATTGAAGACTGCCGGAGCTATATTTTCCCGAATGATGCGGAAGTTATTGGCACCCCTTCACATGACTGAAATAGACAACTTCATGGATGATTTGATGATAGCTACACAAACAAAAGAAAGGCATTTGGAATGTCTAAGAGCGTTGTGTCAGAGACTCCGCGAAGTGCAGTTAGCTGCAAGACCGTCAAAATGTTTCCTAGGATTTCAGAGTTTGGAGTATCTGGGACACATGGTAGGGCGAGGTAAGATTCAACCAGACCGTCAGAAAATGGATCGCATCAGAGAAACGTCACAACCAACTACAAAGAAACAAGTGAGGTCGTTTTTGGGGTTAGCGAGCTACTACAGGAGGTTTGTACCAAACTTTGCAGCCATAGCCGCACCTCTATCCGATCTGACGAAGGGAGGAAAAACAGGACCAGTCGCATGGACGGAAGCATGCGAAAAAGCTTTCAACACTCTGAAAGAAAGGTTGTGCTCTAGTCCTGTATGTTGTCTGCCAGATGGCGAAAAACCGTTTGTTTTGCAAACAGACGCGTCAGACACAGGTATTGGAGCAGTACTATGCCAAGATCAGGGTCACGGACTCCAACCAGTGGCTTGTGTCAGCCGGAAGTTAGTTGCCGCAGAAAAGAACTACTCAACGATTGAGAAGGAATGTTTAGCGTTGATTTGGGGACTTCAACGATTTCAGCAATATGTGTACGATCGGACAGTCATCGTACAAACTGATCACCAACCGCTGAAATACCTTCAGAAATCGAAAACTACCAGCAGCAGGTTGATGAGATGGGCGCTATTGATGCAGTCGTTTCCACTGGTTATTGAAAGTATTCCTGGAAAGGAAAACGTCACTGCAGACTTTTTGAGCAGAAACGTGTAAGTCGTGAACTTTGAGTTTGAACAAAACCAAGGTTTTGTCTTGAGGGGGGGGTATGTCACGACCCACACTCAGTTTGAACTTTATATTGTTGTTTGTAGATAGGTGGTCTTCTCGCAAGTGCCTATGAATCATCGTTTTGTGTGCCTTTGAATAAGCCGGGACAAAAGTAAATGAAAAGTGTGACGTAACTTATTGTCGTAGAAAAGAGGAAATGACGAAAGAGAAAGAAGACAGGTTTTTGGTCGTTACATGGAGGTCTCAGGAACAGTGAATCTAGGAGCAGTGTGTTGAATCGTTTTTCGTCCCTGCTAATCCTTTATCCGTCAACTGTACGCTTAAGGAAATACGTACGTGATATCCTCACGTAGCGGTGCCCTACGACAAGAACTTGAGTTTTCACCAGAAGTCGTTTGAGAACGATGAGGGAGAAAGAGTTCGACCTTGAAACTGGTGCAAGTTCGACTGTTTGTTTTAGTCAATGAAGATCGAGACGACTAGTAGACCTGACCGTTGACCTACCTGTACCAAAAGGAATGCTGCGGATGAAGAGACGTATCCGACCTTAGCCGCATCACCGTATCCACGGGTAGTTGAGTAAGTGTGGACTTGGGTGTTTTCACTGGCTAGTCGGGTGTCTCTTTGTTGTCATTTATTTCTGTGGTCCGTATTTTGTCGTGTCATTGTTGGTTATCATTATGTTGTGGGGCTAAAATATTATGGGGAAGTATTATACTCGAATAAGTGATACCATATTTATTACAATCATTATTCTTCCAAGCATACAAAACATTCAAGGTTGCAGTCATTCATTCATACATGCGTTAGATTTACATGTTGATTGTTACAATACAAGAGTTAGCGATTATTATTATTAAGGAAAATGGTTGAGTTTTCAATTGCATCAGGAAGCATGTATAAATTGTTACTCAAATTCTTAGAAGATTTTGTATGGGTTATGTTGCAGTGTACCTTTCGCTTTTTGCCTTTGGTTTCATCTTCAACTTCGATTTTACCTTCAACTTCAACTTTAACTTCGACTTTGTTTTTGGGTTTACCATCACTTTTCACCGATTGTATTATAATAGACTTTCTGCCAGTGAACTTTTTGCCTTCGCTTCTTCACCACAGACTTTGAAATATTGGATGACCACGGCAGATGCATCTAATCGTAGCAGCTACAGTCCCAGTGACATTCGAGGTGTATGCACTTATCGATTACATCTAGTGCATTGACAATTTTTAGTTTATTTGCCTAATGTGTTCCCGGGACATATATACATTTCACTCCTGCGTTGAGCGAGTTCATGCTCTAGTGTCTTCGGGACGTTTTTGTTATTATGCAATTTCGTATTGCAAAGGTTTGATCGCAGGAGTGTGATATGTATTTGTAAAACGGGACTTGTGAACTGAAATCGTTATAACAGTAGTAGCAACAAATTTGTAAACAGTGCATAGGTTGTGTGCGAACAATGAGTGAACAGTAGAAAAGGAAAACAAAGAGACTGAACGAGAATACTGTGTAGAACCATTTAATTTATTTAAAACAAAGAACATTTCATTCTGTCGTTTGATTTTATCACCTTTATAAATTTTAGTTATTCATTTACGACTCCATGTTATGTTCATGTGAATAAATTGTTGTTTTATTTTGCCAACGTAATACTTGTCTCTATCTATTCATCCGTTGTTCACGTATGGTTGCATACACTGCTCAGAGTTCCCCTTTATGGTAAGAGAAACGAAGGACCGTAAGGGGGGGCTTTGACAAGTGATGACGGTTTAATGCGGGATTGGAGAATAGTTATGATTTGCAGGATATAAAACTTTATTTAAAGTACAATACAATCTGCCAAACCCTTTAATTTTTGTTAGACGAATCATCGCATATACGAGCTTCTCTATAGAGAGGGTAAAGAGGTGAATAAATATACATTGATAAAAATAGATGTAATCTTCAAGAATTTTACTATATATACATGTAAGTTTACATGATTATTGGCTGTGGGAAGAAACGACTTCAACAAGCGAGAGTTGTTTTCTAAATTCTACAAGCTTAGCGGGGAAGGGGGGAGTAAATGTGATTTGTGGAGACCTGTCAAGAACTAGGAACTGTGTTTTCTTCAAGGATTGTGGAGGAAGAAAAAGATAAGATTTTAGGTGCAGCTTTCGGAAAGAGAGTCAAGAGAAATGCGGTTTCTACTTAAAGAGGGAAGGCAGCGTTTGGGAGATAAATAGATGTAATTATCAGCAGCACCTTTAAATGCAGGTAGATGAGCTTTGGAAAGCGAGGCGAGAGAAATGTGCTCTCGACGTGACCAGGAACAGGAAAGCAAAGGGGCTGGGAGGAAATTGGGGCTGATTATAAGTGGTAGCTTGAAAGGGCCCCCCAAAATAACATATTTCAGCGGCCACAGATTTTTCTTTCAAATTTCACAACGAGTGTGGAACCATCGAGAAAAATTAAAATTAAACAAACAACAGCAAAAACCAAAACAAAAATCTTTGAAAAGTGCAATTTTGAAATAAATTGAAACACTCTTTAGTTTAGTTGCCTTTAAATAGCATCAAGGTTGATTCTAAAAATTACACCACAGCAAAAGTATGTGTTACACTCGTTCGATGTTGGTGTTTTTCTATCAGTAGTTGATTCAGCCCCGATGCTTGAAATCCTGATAGGTGTAACTCTGATTCGTTTATCCACGCAGCCTGCTCACTCAGCAACAAGGTAAAGTCTTTGTATGAAGTTTTCCACTTTTATTCAGCACACATCAACAACTGCATACAATCGCTCAATCGCTTTTCCACTCTCAACTTTTTACTTTCCAACTCACTATCAACAACCTTTTTTGAAACAGTGCGGCACTTATACTCTTCATACTCCAGAACAATTTAGAACACGGCAGAATGACGCACTACAACCGTCAAATAAAACTTCGTCATCACTGACTTACGTCATACAACATTCTTTCTGTCCAAGAATGTTCTCAAATATCGCGAAACTTCGATCGATAGTAAACAAGCAGATCTAGAGAATTCTCCAATAATATCGACTAACGAAAATTATCAACGTTATACAAAGCTTCTTCTAACAACAATGCAAACTCAAATCAAAGGTAAATACACTCTATTATTGCATGCTTTGCAAAAATAAAACGAACAGATATATCGCGCGCGCTTCACACATAATATCGTGCGCATTTCACACGCACCATCATGCGCGTTTCAACGTAACAGCATGTATAGTAGGCACAGTTGTTTGTTGACCTAACAAAGAAGAGACGCCTACAATTCAAAGCTTAGTGGTTGGTTTGAGCAAACGGTTATCCATTCGAATCATATTTTGAGGTGACAGCAACGCAATTTCCCAAGTAAACCCATTATGTCACACACACAAAATACGAAAAAAATCTTTGGGCCCCTGACCCTTTAGATTTTGGTAGGGGAGAAAGTCTTAGGTAGTTTTTTTTTCCTATATGTGAAAAATAATTATGGTTTTTTTAGAAGTAACCTTTATAATTAGGTTAGCTTGTCTTAGCTTTGAGGAAAAGGGGTGTAACTGCGCAGCTGGACCAGGTCTCGTAGCTTGACCGGCGACTTTGCGCATGCGCCAGGTCAAGTTGTGTCGGCCTTTTCACGATGTTCTTAGGCGTCGTAAATCCTCACCCTAACCTTAACCCGAATGAATGAAGCAGTGCTGGGTCGGGCTAAGATAGCACTGTGCGCATGCGTCGAATTTTGTAATGCGTTTTAAATTTCGACCAATCAAAATGCTCCCAGTCGCTCCCAGTCAGCTGGCGATACACGGCCATTTGACGATGTATCAGGGGGTTCTTGGGAAAAACGGTGGGTAGGTAAAGGATATGCATGTGTGATTTATTTCAAGAGTACTTATCTTTACACGTTAGTTTGCGAAGCCTTGGGAGGGAATGACACCTTAGCCTTCTGCAGAGGGGGTTGCATGGGAAAGGTTTGCCAAATGAGCAGTTGTGCCTCGCTACAAAACAATGCTGGCCAATTAGTTAACAGTTTGACTCGTGCATTAAAAAGTTGTGCTGATCAAACATTTACAAAACAGCGGGCTGTTAAAACGTCTGCACTAAACCGATCACTTCGCTCATGGTGCACATAAAAATACACCAGACTTGTGCTTTCAGGAAACGCTGAACCGCCCCTTGCTATTAATAGCCTAACATAAAGCGAACGGCGAAATTTAACCTGTGAGCACAACCGTTTGACGGTTAACGGAGGCGCTCTTACATATTTTACAATCTCTTTTTTTTTCAAAAAGATTAACGAGAGGAGAACAAACGATATTTCCACAGTTATGAGCGATATAAAATATCAAAGGATGCAAGCACCAAAAAAGAAATCAAGCATCAAAAGATAGCAAACCCAAAACGTAAACGCACAATGCATGTATTACTGTTGGGTTCATGCACGCAAGCACACACACACACAGACACACACACCCACACACACAAAACATCAACACAAATACAGAAATGTGTTCAGCCTAAAGGTCGGAGTTGCTGTCATAAAATCCATTCGTGAAAGAATCTATGAGTATCTGTCTGTGTAAGATATGAAACGTAGATAACAACAGTGTTGGATGTCGTGATATTGCTAACGACCCCTTTGATCAATTACAAATTTGTCGTCAGTGAAAGCAGCGAGAGATAGCCACGGGCGTTCTACATTATGAATACTGTCGATATTTCATATATTTATAATTAAGGTCATATAAGTTCGCTTTAAACTTTGCTAACATGGTCAAACAATGACTAGCCTAAGCTTAATGCAAAATGTGAAATAAATACATCACAAAAATAATTTTTACGGAAATAAAGAATCTCGATAAACAGTAAGCAATAAGTCTGAAATAAAAACATAACAAATTTTAACTAGTCTAAGAAAATTTTAAACTAAAATTTTGACATATATACTACTCAAAATAATTGAAGGGCCACTCTCATATTTCATTTAGTTTAATTATTTTTTGCTGCTATCAATAATATCGTTTATATTGCTTATTTCAAAACTTATCCTGTACAGTAACATTCAAGACAATCTTATTCTGACAAGTAATCACATGTGTGAGTTTTGAACTTTCTGCACTGAGTTGAAAAACAAACCCAAATTTTACAAAAAAAAAATGACCCTAATTTACTGTTGTCTTGCTATAAAGCAAAATTTTCAACATTAAAAAGTGATTTGCACGCAAAAGGCTTGCATTTTCTGATTTCAGTTCAACAATCGGCGCTTTTTTTCTGGGTATAAATGGCAGCGCTTTTGCTGCTTTTCTAACCATGCACCCAAGGCGACGATTGACTGATACGGATAGAGCAAGAGCTATTGCATGGCTTCAGGAAGGGGTGGGGGTGAGAGAAGTTGGAAGGCGGCTGGGAGTGTCCCACTCCGTTGTCCAAAGGCTGCGGGAGCGCTTTAACAACACTGGAAGCGTCCAAGAACCAAGAAGGTCCGGACGCCCCCGCGTTACCACTGCAAGACAAGACCATTTCATCACCCTGTCAGCTCTGAGGATGAGGTCCGCTACAGCAAACACCATCAGAAGACAGCTTCACGCAGCCAGCAATGTTAACGTCAGCGACCAGACAATTCGCAACCGTCTACACGAGGCAAACCTGCGATCAAGACGACCAGCAGTACGGCCTTTGCTCACCACAGCTGATCACCGTGCAGCGCGTTTGGCCTGGGTCGGCGTCATTTGGTGTGGACTAGGCAACATTGGTCAAGGGTGCTCTTTACAGACGAGTCTCGGTTCTCCTTGTCTTTCAACGACCGTGGAGTGAATGTTTGGAGTCGTCCACGGGAGCGTTTTGCTGATGCGACGGTGCGCGAGCATGACCGCTTTGGTGGTGAATCTGTCATGATGTGGGGTGGCTTCGCATTAAACTGTCTTCAGAACACCCCTGCTCCAAATTCATGGCAACTTAAACGGTATTGGCTACAGGGATGACGTCCTACAACCTAGGGTTCTCCCAGCTCTGCGGGCCATTGGGGAAGGTGCCATACTACAGGACAATAATGCCAGACCCCACCGAGCGCGTATCGTCAATGACTTCCTGCAGCAACAGCACGTCATAAGGATGGATTGGCCGGCTCGATCACCCGATTTGAACCCCATAGAACATCTGTGGGATGTCTTGGGTCGACAGACACGGGCAAACCTCCCTCCAGGAGCTAACCTTGAAGTTCTAGCCCAAGTTCTCCAGCAAGAGTGGTTGGCCATCCCAGTAAACATCCTCCATAACCTGATACGGTCCATGAGACAACGATGCCAAGACTGCATTGATGCAAACGGTGGCCACACCCGATACTGACTCTATAGATTTTTGGTTTCTAAAGTTTTGATTTTGTAAATGAGGGGTATGTCCAGATAAATTGAATTTACTCGAATTTTAAGCTACTGATTTCTAAAATTCTTTTTTGTTATTGATGCAGACATGATTGCAATAAAGTATGATGAACTAATAAATTGAATTCGAGTTTCTGATTTAAAGAGAGACCCATATGTCCAAGTGGCCCTTGTATTATTTTGAGTAGTACATTACACCGAAATGACTAGCCTAATGGCCTGTCATAATGGGAAGGTTGGTGGAGGTTCACGAACCTTTTTTTCCCCCTAGGTTCTCAGATCTACACGAACTTTTTCCCCCCCTAGGTTCTCAAATCTACACGAACATTCTAATTAAGACAGACCAATAGCAAGATTCGGATCGTAATATGACTGGTCTATTGAAAAGCAAATGTTTAATGTAAACAAGCTTTCTTTTATCAGGAACGAATGATCTGGCACACACTTGTAGGATAAAACCATTCCATTATATTAGGCATGAATAATACGCTAGGGTGGAGGCATTAGTAAAATCATAAGTATTTAGAGTTAACAATGGAACTATTGTCGTTTTTCAACATAATAAAAGTGATAACACTGGAGCGTTCAACGCAGACAGTCAGGCTATCGTTGTTGTATTATAATAATGCTATTGCACTAATCCAATTTGGGACCTTGAAGGAATATAACTGTTACCCATGAATCATTTTCCCCCATGCCCCATTTTCTTGCTTAAACCCTTCCCTTCTCATTCTGTTACACTCGGTTTGATGATGGTGTTTTTTGTCAGTAGTGGATTCAGCCCCAATGCTGAAGTACTGATGAGTGTAGCTCAGATTCGTTTATTCACGCAACCCGCTCAATCAGCATACAAGTCACAAAGTCGACGTATGAAGTTTTCCACTTTTATTCAGCACACATCAACACTGCATACAATCGCTCAATCGCCTTTCCACTCTAAAATTTTTACTTTCCAACTCTCTATCAACAACAATCAACCACTATTTTAACAGTGCGGCGCTTATATAGTCTCTACATACACGGGAACAAACGAGAATAATCCTACATAAAACACCACAACCAATCAAAATTAATTTCATCATCACGTGACTCACGTCATCCAACCCCATTTGGAATGGAAGCTTCCATGGTAACCAACAGAACAAGTCAAGTCAAGTCAAGTCAATGCATTCTTTATTTCTCAGAAAGAAAAATGTGGGTTGTCGCTTTGCAAGACAAGACAAGATTTTATAATGGCAATAAACACAATAACAGAAATGGAATAGTGGCATAACATTTAGGGGGAAAAAAATCACACACACACACACACACACACACACACACACACACATACCAACACACCCACGCACACACACACCCTCAATTACGATATTACAGTATAATATTCAATCCACACGCTTCGATCGATAGTAAACAACTAATTCCCGAAAATTCTCAAACAATATCGACCAACTAAAAACACTAACGTTACACAAAGCCTCTACTAATAACAACGCAAAATCAAATCAAAGATAAATACACACTATTACTGCATGCGTTGCAAAATAAAACGAACAGATCTATCGCGCGCGTCACACACAAGCCTACCATTGCACGCGCTTCACACATAACATCGTGCGCATTTCATACGCACCATTCGCGTTTCAACGTAACACATTCCCTTGAAATATTGCCGTTAACAGGTAAAAATATTGCCGTTAACAGGTAAAAATATTGCCGTTAACAGGTGATATTTGCTATTAAGAAAGAAGAAAACATTTACTGAATGAATGCAATCACTACCTTGCTTGTCATGCATAAAATCTTGTTAAATGCTTTGAATGTGAATATATTAAGTGTTCGCTTCAAAATACACGCGAGCGTGCTTACTGACACAATTACGCAGGCGCACATGCACATGATGCTCATAATCAAATTGAATACATGCATTTATGCATACACACAAACACACACACACTCGCACACACACACTCACTCAAGTGCGCAATCACACACACAGTGTGTTGTGTGTCATCTAGTTTCTGTTTGTTATAAGCCTACTAATAAGTTGTGTAAAACAACACAGGTGAAAAGACATAAATAAATAAAAAAACATGCGCACATTCACAGACAGACACGAACGCACTTACAGCACGTCGACCTTTACTCTCCCACAAACAAGCGCATTCTTACACAAACATACATACACACACACACACACACATGCACACAAGTATTCATGGCAATTTGGGGTTTTGGACAAAATGTAGTCATCAGAAAGCGTTTTGTTTTAAGAAAAGAGCACAAAATTCATTTAAAAATGAAGAATCAGATTTTTAAAACTGGCTATTTTTGTCAAAAAATTGACTTATTTCGTCTCCTAACCCTAACCCTTTTCTTAGTACCCCATAACGCCAATAATACATGGCCCCCCCACACACACATGCCCCTTTTCCCTTTTACTTAGTACCCCATAACGCCATTAATACATGCCTACACACATACACACACACACATGCACCTTTTCCCACAATTCCCTCCTCACGTAAACACACTCACTCCAATAAGGTTACCAAAGTCCTTTTATTCTGAACTATTACATACAATGCCCGCCAAAGCTTGGCCCGTGCTTATTGCTGTAGCCCATTAATGGCTCACAGATACGCAGTTATGGTTGCATTACAAGCTGCAGGATGAGTGAATGTGAGAGTCTTAAAGTTGCAGGCGACGTGTGTTTGTAAACAAAGTGTTAGGGGGCTGTTCGCCTGTCAGGCACAAAGCTAGCACAGGTAGGAGGAGTGGGGTGATAGGGAGGAGTGTACACACCTTGCCTGATCGAGGGAGGAACCTGGTATTGTAGGGCTATTGGGATCGTAAAATAAGCATGTAAAACAAAAGCGGATCTAAAAGGAGGACACTTAAGAAGCGGTGCTAGAGAGAAAGGCATACAAAAATCACATGATGCTGATGTTGATGCTGTCTAGCGCGATCATCTCGCCTTTGTTATTTTCAACTCGCAACGGCAATTATGCTTACAGCAGGGGTCGTAAATCATTAAACTATCATCATTATTTGTAGCAGAAACATTCTGCTCTAATGTTGTTGTTGTAACCAATGCCCCGACCACCACCACCCTCACTATGTCATCATCATCATCATCATCATCATCATCATCATCATCATCATCATCATCATTGTAATGTATGGATATTTGGATGGGTGCCTGTTTATGATAATTAACTGAATGCAAAATATAACTGACTCTTAGACAAAAATGAAATGTTCATGTAAGTATCTCTGTTAACTACCACACCCACAAATTCACAGATTCTCACTAACACAGGCAAACACCAAAACAAATATTAGTTCCACGCTCTCAATACTTTATATAAATAAACAACAATATTTTACACCAATCTTTCACACCACGTGTTTGTCTGAGGATGCCAACGTGTCTTGGTCAGGAATTGAAGTACGGCTGACCGCCGATGTCTCACGAGTCGCCCTTTCTCCGTTGTCCGAGACAATCCCGTGTGTCCAGGTGTTCGAGGCTACACATTCTCAAGTGAGCTCCAATTGCCCTTTCTCCCAGCTATTCATTATTTCATTGGTTCAACATTTTCAGCCAATGAAAATAATAACAGGAGATTATTATTTTTTTTGTAATTAATAGAATTTATAAAATTCCGGTCTAATTGTTTTGTTATTTAAAGACAGACAAGCCAAATCACCCAACATAACTTCATACACAACTAAGACATCGCTACTCTTTTTTTCTTTTTTTTTAATAATAATATTTTTGTTTTTAATATTTCTGTCTTTACCTTTCTTCTCTTTTTATAAATAAGAAAATAAGGAAAAAAAATAAAACAAATCACTATTACAGAACAGCGTGACTTGGTCTTCACAGCTATCTAAACAGGGACACAAGCAACAACAACCCCTCAGCACCGAACCTTCCCGAAACGAAAAAGAAGGGTAAGGTAAGGGGAGAAATAAAAGAAATAATAATAATAATAATAATAATAATAATAATAATAATAATAATAATAATAATAATAATAATAATAATAATAATAATAAGAACATAAAATAAAATAAAATAATTATATAGCTACGTATTTCCTCAATACCATTTCATTGTCAAAAATACATATTGGGTTAAGTTTTTCTCCGTATCTGAATTTACTGATGGTCATTTTTGCAATCAATAATATATGATTAACAATTTTAGTCTTATTTGAATTTAGATTATTTGCTTTGTAACCAAACAACACGTCTGTTTCTTTCAATACAACATTTTCGCCAGTAAAGGGCAAACATCTGTTTCATTACATATTGCCAAAAAATATTTAATTTTTTTACATTTCCAGAAAAAATGTTCGATAAAATCAGGTTCTAAACAGAAGACACATTTATTGGAGTCTTTGATACCCATTTTACATAAAAGAATGTTTGTTGGATAGATGTTGTGTAATAGTTTCCATTGTATTAATCTCTTCCTTTGTGCTAATTTGAACCAGAGACCAGTGATGTTTTTCGATACTTATATTATATTTGTTTTGCCAAACGTTGACTGAACAAGGAATAGATCATTTTTCGTTAGTTATCATTTGACGAAAGTCTCGAGCACTGATTTTACTGGGATTGCAGCCTTCATTACACTCAGACTGCGTGCCTGCTTTTTGAACTAGAACGGGCTCTCTCAGCTGTCGTCGCCACAAAGCTTGTACCGCCGTTCGTATCGCGCTGTGTTCGAAAATTCTTGTCGGGTTAAAACCTTCTTTAGCGACTATTACTTCCATTGGAGCAATATCCCCACCTACCCAGATATCTTAAACAAAATTAATACCGGCCTTTATCCAGCTATCTATAAATAATATTTTGTTTCTGTATTTTATATAATTATTATTCCAAAGACATTGACCGAGAAAAGGGGATTGTTTGGTTGACCCACAAGTGTTTATTATGAAGCCATTTAAGATCAATCCAGAATGGGGAGGATATTTTTTCCATTCCGATAAACAATTGTGGAGGTTACTGAGGCGTTTAAACATACTAATTTATTACCATGCATGCTTAGCTGACTTATAGAAATGTGTTTCCATTTTCCATTGCTTATTTCACTAAGCCTTGCGATCCAATTCAGCAGGAAAGACGTTTGCATATCAAAGACATTTATCATCTGAAGCCCTCCATTCTCTCTGCTACCGCACATTACAGTTCTTTTCACTTTTTCAAAAGCTTTTATGTTTGAATATTTTTTCTTCCACAAGAATCGAAAAAGTATAGTGTTACGCTTATTTAATATTGGTTCTGGAGCAACCAGTGCTTGCATAGGGTACACGAACTGTGAAATTAAAAAGGATTTTAGAATACAGAGTTTGCCCGAGATACTTAAATTACGTTTTGCCAATGCACTTGAAGTCGTTAGGAAGAGGACTGCATGCACCCGAGTTATTACACGGGGAGGAGGCACATTGTCCGAGCAGACTGCTTTCGCACTGTTTGCCTAAACAGGAGTGCATACGAGTGCATGAACTGTTATAATTTACGTATAGCAAGTACATCAAAGTGCGTATATTTAATGTATATATAGTTTACTGAGTAACAGTGTACAGTGGGCTACGCAATAAAAACAATAGCAAGCGTTAGTTGTTACATGTGCACATCAAGCATGCAAAATATCGTGCACATTATTAAATGTGTACTTGTGCACAACGTGGCGCAGAACGCATCAAACATGCAATGTACCATGCAAGTGATTGCATGTGAGGACAGAGAAAGATGGAGTACGCTGGTTAAACGATCATCTGTGGAGCCCCAACGATCTCAGGGTTACGGGATAGGATAGGATAGGATAGGATTGCATGTTTGTATGTGCACAAGTTAGTGTAGGCTTACATATTAAACATGCAATTTATCGTACAAGTTATTAAAGTTATTCGTACACAAGAAAGCAAGAAGTACACTTTGTTATTAACAAAAAGACAAGAAAAGACAGGACAAGAAAAGAACAACAACAAAAAGAAGGTGAGAGAAAAATAAAAGTGGAAGCGCCAAAACAAGAGGTTTGTAATATTTTCAAAATTTTCATTATCTTCGTCCAGAAAAAAAGTCATCATATATTATCAAATAATTAAAAGAAGGATGAAAACCAAAAGGAAAGAAAAACAGAAAGAAAGAAAGAAAGATAGATAGCTAGATAGCTAGATAGATAGCTAGATAGATAGATAGATAGATAGATAGATAGATAGATAGATAGATAGATAGATAGATAGATAGATAGATAGATAGATAGATAGATAGATAGATAGATAGATAGATAGATAGATAGATAGATAGATAGATAGATAGATAGATAGATAGATAGATAGATAACATAATAAAATAAAATAATAAAAATAAATATAAATGCATTTATATCTAACGGACATCGAAAGGAATACACGAAATAAAATGGTAAGAATATATGAATATACAAAATGCACAAATACAATACAATACAACACATTACAATACAATACAATAAATACATTATAAATAAATAAATGTATAAATCAATACATTAATATAAATAACAGTAAATAAATAAGTAAATAAATCAAATTCAGTAAGCTATTTATCATGCATAACTCATAAATGAATAGCATGACCCGTATATGGTTTGAACAAAAGATAAATAAGTAGATAAACATAGCGACATGAGATACAAAGCTGAAAAAAAAAAGAATAGAGACCTGTAAACCCATGCAGGCAGGCGCACCGGAAATCTCCATCGGGAAGCGGACCACAAACTCCGCCATTTTGACAGGAAGAAGGTGCGCAAGCAGCCTTCGTATCACATGTAGTTCCTGTGATAGTTTGCGTGCAAGATGATATAATCAGTGTGTGCATATAGGCCTTCTATTATTATCTATTATAGGCGAAAGTGTGCAAAACATGCGGTGCAATGACCTTGTACAGGTAAGCGTTCAAAATTATTATGTGCAAATGCATTCTATTATAACATTTGTACTTTTGTCTGATTATAGCTATTTCGCCTTTACGAACAATATTCAATATATAGCTTTCAGCTTGAAGCACTCAGCACTCTGCATAATACGTAATTATTGCACAAGACAGATTTGCAATCATACAAAAGCTTCCAGAAGTAGAACACAGAATGATTTTTTTAAATATGAAATGAAATACGGTGTAATACACATTTCTATATAAAACAGACCTATAAAGATATGATCTGAATATGATAAATTATTTAATTAGCAAAACGCGCTATTTAAAACATTTTTAATCAACGAGTTATCGTCAACATTTTTGCACATCGTTATCGTCTCCCTCGTCTTCACCCGTGCTTAAACAACTTTATTGTCGTCGTTGTCTTGGTAATGGTCATTTTTCGAACAGTCAGGATTGTCCATGTCGTCAACAGAGCAAAAAGATAGCACACAATCAGTTTACATAATTGTTTTTGCCATCGTAAACTTCGCACAGTGCGTAACCTATCAACATCGATTTTTGTCACTATCGCCAAAGTCTTCTAACAAATGATTCACATAAATTGTCACGGTCATACATCGGCAGTATGTGGTTTTATGCCCAATTTGTAGGGAAATAGAGCAAACAGTAATTCGTAATAGTTTAGTTTGTGTACCAGTTTGGCTTGGGCATAAAAGCAGATATTGCCCATACATCTTGACCATTGCCATTTGAATGAAAACACTATTAAAATACATTTTTGTAGTCGCCATCATCGCCAGCGTCGCACAAATAATCAGAATCAATCGTCGTCGTCAGTCCTAGCGTCCTTATTATCTTCAACATGGTCGTCACGGTCTTCGTCAGCTAACATCTTCACAGCGCCAAAATGAACACGTATAATTTTAGTCTTAGTCATCGTTATCTATCGTCATCTTTGCACACAACGCCACAATGAACACCTGGGGCGGACAAGTGCAGGTGAAATTGTTGCCGTCGTTGCTGCAAGCTCCTTCGTTCAGGCATGGGGAACTCGTGCACGCACCTGTCGTACTGCTGTCGCACGCATGGCCTGATTATACAGCAAGATTGTACATTTTACACATGCTGATACAAGAAGCACGCTTGAACATAGGCATGCAAGGTAACATGATCAAATGAAGATCCGCTTGAAAATTTGATAATTTACAAAAGACGATATTTAGATACGTGCATGACAAATTACATGATAAGATGAAATGCTATTTGACACTGAATCACACAATATATGCAAATTAAATGTACTCATGCAGAATTACACGATTACACAAACCAAAAAAGCAAACAGACAAGGACAGGCTAGTATTTCCAAGTAATTGCATACATTATTAGACGGATTAAATAAATACACCGACTCAACATTGCCTTACGCATGTGAGCCGAAAAGCAAGCTGCATTATATAGCCTATATAACCTGAACATCTAACATTATAATATTATGCAGTTGTAATTAACATAACATGTTACTAGAATGCATTTTAAAGTAGAAAAAAGATGCAAACCACAATAATTTAAAAGTAAATAAATAATTATATTAACGCATTAATGACAAACCTTTTCATTATAATCAATAGGCAGCCGCAATAAAAACAAAGTACTATATTTATGGTCCAACAAAGTGCAAATGTATTTTTCAACCCTTTTGTTTCTTAACACATGTTTTATTGTTTTAAACGACGCTGTAACTTAAAGCTTCGGCAATATAGGCAACAGACGTATACATAGTTATAATAAATAAAATTATAGATGTGAACCACAGGTGTTTGTATCTGGACACGCCTATGATGCGTCTCCCTTCTATGTATATGAAATGAACTGTTGTAATCAACATCCTATCTATCCTGTGACCAAAAATGTGCGTAGGTTTATTAGTTATTCATGTATTCATGTTCATATATGATTTATGTCGATAGCATAGTTAATATTGAAACTACATTTGAAACAGTGGTGTACATGTACATTATACCATAATTTTACATTCACGGACTAAAAACGCAAACATACATGTGTATCATGAAGCGACCAATAAATAGTTGTTTTTTTTTTAAAGCAATATTATTGCAATATTATTATTATTGTTAGTAGTAGTAGCAGCAGCAGTAGTAGTAGTAGTAGTAGTAGTAGTAGTAGTAGTAGTAGTAGTAGTAGTAGTAGTAGTAGTAGTAGTAGTATTGAGTATTTGTATAGCGCAAATATGCAATTGTATATTTTGCAGATCATTACCTTGTGCGTCAGCAGTTAGGTGAGATGGACAGAAATATATGACACGATGGAAGTGTAAATATAAGCTTATCTTACCTGCAAATCCGGATTCACAAGTGCAGTCGAAGTTTCCAGCAACTTTGGTAGCGCAGGTAGCGTTGTTATGACAAGGGGACGACTTACACATGTCCGTCATGACCATGCAACTTCCACCCTCGTAGCCTGCAGCGAAAACCTTAATTGTATCCTATATAATAGGATGTCTTTGTTTTTGTCTTTTTATTAATTCATCTTTAGATCCATTTCGGCACTTCGGGCCATCACACACTACCTGCAATGGTATCGCTTAACGTTCAATGCTACAATTGTTTTGCCGTCCTTTCCCTCAATGAGCCAACTGCGCCGCAATCAAAATAATATAATGTAAAATAGTAAATAATTAGCCATTAAAAACAGCGCGCTTTTCCAGTCAAAGACTTTTCAAGGCTGTAGGGAACGGGAATTGTCTAGTTTCAACAATGTATTTATTTTTAGAATGTGATTACTTTTTTGAATAAATATATCTAAAGTTTTATTGGTTGAAAATGGGAACCAATAAAATAATGAATAACTGGAAGTAAGGGCAATTGGAGCTCACTTCAGGAATGTGTTCAAAGGTGTGAAGTTGTGTGAAGTCAAAGTGTGAAGTGTGTAGGAAGAAAAGAAAGAAAGAGAGAAAAAAATAATGGGAAGATTGGAGAGGTAAAAAGCACCGAGGACTTAAGGAATATAGGTTCGGTGGACTTTCTCTCTGAAATTGGATTGTGTATTGTGCTGTAAAGATTACAGTTATTTATAATGTTTTCATGATTGTGAAATGTTGGAGAGGTATACTTTTGCATTGGATGTATTGTGTTGAGAGGTGGTGAGCTGTTATCCACTAAGATGAAATATAATTTTCATCGAGTACTTATAATAATAATAATAATAATAATTTATTTTATCAAGCGCAATTCCAAACTAAAAAGTCTGCTCAAAGCACTCACACGCATACTCTCACACAAGCTCACGCACAATAAGAGACTTTACAACACACTAAAACATGGTGTATATAAAAAAAATACATACATCTAACACCACATGCCTACAAACAAACACACACAGAATCATTATAAGCAGCCAAGATGAAAAACAATAAGATAAAATTCGTAAATATACGCATGTCCAATAAAATTAAACAAAAGTATTAAAAAAAAAAAAACAACAACAACATACATATATACATATATTTTAAATGTAAAAGATGTAAGAAACATTAACACACAACCAAGCATGGCTTTATGCAAATACAATGTAGAATAAATACAATAAAATACACTGACAGAACTTAATCCTGGTCCTCTAACTGACTGAGCCAGTTAAAAAAAAAACAAGCAATAAGACAAGGTATAATTTTATGGAATAAAATAGTTGACTTTGCCAAATTTCATAAACCCATTACGTGAAGATCACAACAATGTAAAAAATGTAGGACCCTGGGTCCAGTGACCGACAGACCAGGGCTAAACTAAGAAGCAGCACGCACCCCCTCTCTAGTCAAATTCAGGGGTAGGGGAGGAGGTGGGGGTTGGGGAGGTGCGGGACCATCCAAAACTGGAAAATGTGAGCATGCACACAATTAAAATGCATCCACGTGGGAGGTTAAAACGAATAAATAGAACTAAAAGGGGTTCCTCACGCCGGTATCACCTAGGTAAAAAGCGCTTTTAAATAAAATGCTGAAACTGGGATGGGAGCAGGCAACCAAGGGGAAGGGGGTGCGCATACTACCTTTTAACACTAAATTCTACTTCTTTTTTTTTTTTAATTACTAATCCTTCTTCTGACATCAACACCACCGCCACCGCCGCCACCACCATTACGACAGCGAACGACGACCATCACAAGTATCCATCACCACCACGGCAACTACTACCACCTCCGCCACCACCACCACCACCACCACATCAACCATCACCATATCCACCACTGTCGTTAATTAGTTACTTCTGGTGGCAGGGACGTTGGCGAACTTTCAATACTTATCAAGGAGTATAGATTCGGTGGACTTTCTCTCTGAAATTGGATTGTGTATTTGTCACGTGACGCTGACGTAAGTCAGAATCCCGCGAACATTGTTAGTTCTTACAACCCGAGCACACCCCACCCACACACTAAATAAGAACACAAACACCAGTGGTAAATTAACGAAACAACTCTTTTATTCCCCAAACGTACTAACTACCCACCCGTCCCTCTAACAGCACACACTTCCCTCACTCATATTCACAAGCATACACAACATATTTAACAATAAACAAATGATATTTACAAATGCAATGGTGAAATGAAAATAAACAAACTGATTTATGAAAACTTGTTTTTATATTCGCTCTATTCAAAAACTCTAGAAAAATATGCGCATATTAAGGCCTTTCTTTTTATACTTTCATAAGCTATTACTCAAAGTCGTTTAAGTTCTTTTTTTCCAGATTTCCTTTTCAAACCGAAATGAAACACTCCTTGGTGTAGACCTTCCTGTAGACGATACAGAATTACCACCCCTGAAGACACAGCAACGCATAGGCGGCCCTCACACGGTTCCCATCTGAACCGTACACGGTCCTCAGTACAGGGGGAAGGTAACTCGGCTGGGTGGCTCCTGCGTAGCTGACCAGACCTCTCAGCGTCCAACCCAAGTCGGACCGGAACCAGAATCAGTTCAACCTCAGCCGCTCAGATCGTCTCGGCAGATGTTCAAAACAATCGTCATCATCATCAGCATCAGTGCACTGAAAATACAGTCAGATATCCTAACATTTGCCAACACGATTATATTTGCCAAAACTGTCACCATCGTGTTGTCTTCACTGTTTTCCGCGCACAAACGTCATCATGAATAAAATCGTAACACAAAAACTCTATCAATGTCTATGTTTCATTATTCATACTTGTTCCGATTTATGATTATTAAATGTCTTTCATCGTATGCAATCTTGACTATACTCTCTCCAAATTGTTTACTTTTGCCTTCAACTCTGAGATACTCCAGCACAAATCTTTACTATTTACATCATGCCTTATGAAAAAAACATAAAAGATGAAATTCAACAATTGTTTAGATACTAACCACAATCAAACCTTTAATGATATAGCAATGAAAAATACTTCCATTCAATTTATATTTCATATTGAATGCAGTCATTCCTCTACTAAAATACTTATTAAATTTCCTTTTAAAAAATACTGATAATATACTGACAAATTATCTCCCTTGCGAAAATAATGAAGGCAAGGTATATGTACAGAATAATTCTCTCCCTTCATTAAATAAAACGATTATGCTGAATTCAATAATTCATTCCCTATTAAATAAATAATAATAAGAAGAAAAATCCATCATAAAATAACAGAATAAAATCCCCCCTATGAACGTGTTTACCCCAGAACAATGACCTAACATAATGGTGAAAAATATTACATTCTACAGGCTTACCTATTTACACACTCATACACCAGAGAATGCAGCACGCCACTAAAGAAAAGCATGAGTATTTACCTCCACTGGTGATGAAACCTCAACTGGCAACGCAGACAACACAACACATTACAACACAAGTTGAGGCGTCCTTCAGTCTCCGCCGCACTCCTCCGGGTCACAGGGCATCCAAGTCAGGGCTACTGAAAATGGCTTTGCAGGGGATCCAATAGAGTTTCCACTACTGCTTACTAAGGATATCAAACACATAGATATACGCCTAGTCCTACCCTCAGTGCGGAAGTCTGTTCTCTCTGACTCTTTCTGACTGACTGACCTCTATCACTGCAGTATAATACCCGTTGTAACTTTCTAGAATAGCGAACATGCTCAGCAAACGGTCGGCCAGGCCCAAACCGGTTCCCTCTCTCTATATCATCTATGCGTACACTCTTGCTCGGAATTGACAGCTAAACGAGAAGTAGCAACTAACTTGCGAAAAGCACGGGTTTATGTACAGTTAAAAAAAATGTATGGTAGCCGGCGCGTGACACACCTCCCCCCCAGATCAAACACCCGGGTTTGATCACCTTCTGGCTACCTGACTATTTTTCTTTTACTCCCTTCAAGTGATGCACATTCTGTCTAAATGTTCCTGCTAAGAAAATCGGCTGGTACATTTTCCTTTCCTGGGATGTTCTCTATTCGGATGGAGAACGGTTGTAACTGTAGCGCCCATCTCATTAGCCTACTGCTAGTAGTTTTCGCCTGCTGTAAATACTGCAGCGGTCTGTGATCGGTTTGTACCACAAAGGTTCTGCCATAAAGATACTGTCTAAACTTCTGAACACCCCAAACTATGGCTAGGCATTCCTTTTCTATGGTAGAGTAATTACGCTCCGCTTTTGACAGTTTCTTACTGGCGCATGCGATCGGTTGCAAACCACTCCCCATGTCTTGACATAACATCGCTCCTACACCTCCCTCTGACGCATCTGTCTGCAGGACGAACGGACGATCAAAGTCGGGCAGCGAGCACACAGGACCCGAACACAACCTGGCTTTCAGCGTTTCGAAAGCTGTCTCACATGCATCGGACCACGTCACTGACCCTGCTTTACCCCCTTTTGTCAAGTCTGTCAATGGAGCGGCTATGGCTGCAAAGTTTGGGACAAACTTCCTATAATAGCCCACCAACCCCAAAAATGACCTAACCTGTCTTTTTGTCTGCGGTCTCGGCGCATCCTTGATGCGTTGCATCTTGTCTTCCTCAGGACTGATCTGACCGTTCCCTACAGTGTGTCCAAGATACTCTAGCTGTTTGAAACCTAGGTAACACTTCTTAGGTCTGGCTGCCAACTGAACCTCTCTCAACCTACAGAAGATCATGGCTATGCACTGTAGATGGCGCTTCTTAGTCTCAGACGCTATCATGACGTCATCCATGAAGTTACTCACTTCTGACAAATGCAACGGTTCCAGGAGCTTCCTCATCATTCTCGAAAAGATTGCCCCTGCTGTTTTCAGTCCAAATGGCATCACGTTCCACTGGAATTGGCCTGCTGGTGTGGTAAATGCTGTTTTCGCTTTGTCACTTTCAAGCATGGGTACTTGCCAATATCCTTTTGCCAAATCCAGCTTGCTAAGATATTTTGCCTTTGCTAGACGTGAAAACAAATACTCGATGTCTGGCATCGGCTCGGCATCGAATATGACTTTCTGATTCAGCTTCCTGAAATCCACACAAAACCTGATAGTCCCATCCTTCTTTCTGACCAGTACGATCGGCGAACTGTATGGCGAATTTGCTCTCTCTATTACCCCCATTTCCATCATAGTTTCGACTTCAGTCTTAACGACCTCCAGCTGTGAATGCGGTAATGGATACTGTTTTGTCCTAACAGGTATTTCGTCCACCAGGCGAATTTCGCACGTGTCCAGGCTGGTTCTTAACGGAAAATCTGTGAGAATATCACTGTACTGACTAGCCAAAGTTCTCAGCTCGAGATGGATCTCGGGACAGTTGGGATCTAAGTGTATGTCTGCTGGACCCTCGGACGCTTTTAACGGGACTGTTGGTACATCCCCTCTCAGCACTGACATCTCTTCCTCTTCATCCTCATCCCTTTCCTCTACTACCACTGTGGACAACGCAACTCGTTCCTGGAACTTCTTAAGCAGGTTGGCATGATAGAGCTTAGTCTTGCTGCCCACACGTACACGATAATCACACTGGCCCACACGTTCTATCACCTCAAATGGTCCCTGCCACGACATCTCCAGTTTGTTGTGCTTTACGGGTAGCAATAACAACACCCTGTCGCCTGCTATGAAACAACGCTGCTTAGCCTTTCTGTCAAAATGTTGTTTCTGCTTCTTCGATGCTGCTTTCAGATTGTCCCGGGCTAACCTGCACGTTTCCTCGATGCGATTCCGTAGATCTACAACATACTGGCTAGCATCTCGTATGTTTTCTTCCATCTGCTCCTTAGTCCACAGATCACGCAGCACGGACATCGGTCCTCGGACTGTCTTCCCATACAACAATTCGAATGGCGAGAAACCTGTTGATTCTTGGGGTACTTCTCTGTATGCAAACAGGAGTGCGGGAATATACCTATCCCAGCTCTTTGGTTTTTCTGACGCCAACTTCTTTAACATGGCCACCAAAGTACCATTGAATCTCTCCACTAATCCATTCGACTGCGGATGATATGGTGTTGTACAATGGCCCTGAATACAGAGTAGCCTGTTGACTTCCTTCATAACCTGAGAAGTGAACTGTGACCCTTGGTCTGTGAGTACTTCCCTCGGGATACCTACTCTGGACCAGATCTCCCAAAGTGCTTCGGCCACCCTTTCCGCGTCTATCCTCTTCAAAGGAACGGCATCGGGATACCTAGTAGCATAGTCCACTGTCACCAAAATGAACCGGTTTCCCCTGTCGGAAGCTGGTGTGATGGGGCCCACTATATCTACTGCTACTCTTTGGAATGGTTCTTCTACCAACGGTAAGTGCTGCATAGGAACTCGGGGCACCCTTCCCCTCGGCACTACCCTCTGACACAGCTCACATGACTCGCAGTACCGTCTGACTTGACCGCACAAACCAGGCCAATAAAAGGTCCCCCATATCCTCTCTCGGGTCTTCTTCCCTCCCAAATGTCCCCCATCGGCGGATCATGCGCTAGTCTGACTACCGTCTCTCTCAGCTGCTTTGGTACTACCAACTGTGACATCTGACTTCCACATTTTGCGTACATTCGGTAGAGAATACCCTTCTTTCTACAGAACTCTACCAGACCCTTTCCTGAGGTGATGGCCCTACCTTCATCTGCCAGCTTACGGGCTCTGGCCAAAGTCTCGTCTTGGGTTTGCCACTCTATCAATTGAGAAGGTGTCACGTCAAGATCGACCTGCTTGATCACCTTCAAAGGACCCTCCCCCTTCTTTTCTCTCTTTGCCTGCGCTCTAGTCTGGACAGCTGCTGCCATGGCGCACTCGCTAGCGTCTACGGTCACTGGGCTACGTTGTCCGTCAGCGAAAGTCACCCAATTACCAAGTATAACGTCTGGTCCCATGTGCTCAACCACTATGAGTTCGATTTCCCCCCTTACAAACGGCGAATCTAGCTCAACCCAAGCAGTAGGATACTTAGCCGATTTGCTGTGGTCTACGGGATTGACGTCAACATGCCTCCCTGTTAACTGTTCTGGCTGCACCCACTTCGCTGCAATCGCGCCCATGTCGGCACCTGTATCTCGCATAATGCGGACTTCTCTCCCTTGGGCTAATCCCTTACTCCAGGGGTCAAAGGGTACTATGGTTTTCACCCCTACAGTTACCGGCCCTGTCATCGTGGTTGACGTTTCGGGAGCTATTGTCACTTGGCTGACGGCTACTTTATTCTGACAATTCCGGGCTACATGTCCTGGTTTGTGACACTTGAAACACAGCCGTTCTTCCGGCTTCTTCCCCGAACTAGACTGTTCCCCTCTGGTTTCTACCTTGGTTCCTGTACCTCTGTTAGGTTGTTTATCCCTTTTGAATTTGAAAGGACCCCCCATAGGTGGACGTGTAACTGCCCTCTTAGCATCGAGATGGAGCTGTGCCAGCTCTGCTGCTTCCTCCCCATTCTTCGGGCGTTTTTCCCTAACAGTCATCTCCAATTCCGGGTTCATGACCCCATACAGTTGCTCGGCCAGAAACATGTCTAACACTACTGCAACATCTTCGATGTTTTTGTCAGCTAAAGCAAACCAGCGCGTTACTGCGGTCCTTAGCCTAACATACAGCTGAGGAAAAGTTTCTGCAGGTTCTTTCTTAGCCTCTCGAAACTGACGGCGGTAGTACTCGGCGTCACGCCTAAACCTCTTAAGCAAGGCCCCCTTTACTACCCCGAAATCCTTGCACTGCTCAACAGTTAACCTGAGATAGGTGTCACGGGCCTCTCCCTGTAACAATGGAGCTAAACGTACCCCCCACACCTCCTTCGGCCAACCTTGCGTCACGGCTACCCTTTCGTACATCTGTAGGTACGCTTCGACATCCTCTTTGTCGTCTAGCGGCTTCATCTTTAATGAAAAGGACTTACTCGCCTCTGACGCTTTCCTATCCGCTTCGGATTTCTTCTCTGACGCAGCTATCTGAAACTTCAGCCTTCGCTCGGCGGCTGCTAATTCCTCCTGACGAGCTTCCCGTTCTGCGGCCAGTCTACGCTCTGCAGCTGCTAACTCCTCCTGACGAGCTTCTCGTTCTGCGGCCAGTTTACGCTCTGCAGCTTCCCTCTCTGCAGCTATTCTACGTTCGGCCACTGCTAATTCATCTCGACGAGCTTCCCGTTCTGCGGCTAATCTACGCTCTGTAGCTTCCCTCTCTGCAGCTAACCTACGTTCCAAGAGACGCTCAGCAACCTCCTGCTCTCCCTTACGCCTGACCTCGGCTATCACAAACTGCGCTAATGCTGCACCAGTGAGGCCTAAACTCTCCCCTAACTGTTTGATTGCTCATGCGGGCTTACCCTAGCTCCTAACCCCTCCTTAATTTCCGGGTTATCACCAAGAGTCAGACCTGTCGCACCAGGGGTATGAGTAAGCGTACTCACTGTGGTTTTCTTCCCTGATGGGGTAGCCAAAATGGCTTCTTCCTCGCCTTGGGACTCGTCTCCCGGTTCGCTTCCAGCGGACTCAGCGCTGGGCCCCGCGATGGCGCCGCGCCCCGTCCGAGTTGGTCGTCCCTCCCGCTTTGGCGGCATCCCTGACACGAATGCCCGACGACCCGGCGGTGACGACGTTTCCCGTCAGGACACCTGCCCAACAAAAAACAGAAAACGATTAGGACTAGACAACGAATGATAACTAGACAGACAACGACAAGAGCCAGAGGGTTCCTACCACCTGGTACCTAAATGGCAGGAGGCAAACACTCACGCCCCCCTCTGTTCACGCGTGCCGCACTCTCTGGCCGTGGCCCTCAGTGCAACACACTCCCACTCCCGCCAACCGCCCGCTAGAACACATTCGTACACAAACACGTACACACACGACCACTGGTACACACAACTACACAAATCCCACTACTCTACCTAATTACCTAAACAGTTACCTCCCCCTAATCCTATTCTATCCCACCGCTGCCACCAATTAATGTCACGTGACGCTGACGTAAGTCAGAATCCCGCGAACATTGTTAGTTCTTACAACCCGAGCACACCCCACCCACACACTAAATAAGAACACAAACACCAGTGGTAAATTAACGAAACAACTCTTTTATTCCCCAAACGTACTAACTACCCACCCGTCCCTCTAACAGCACACACTTCCCTCACTCATATTCACAAGCATACACAACATATTTAACAATAAACAAATGATATTTACAAATGCAATGGTGAAATGAAAATAAACAAACTGATTTATGAAAACTTGTTTTTATATTCGCTCTATTCAAAAACTCTAGAAAAATATGCGCATATTAAGGCCTTTCTTTTTATACTTTCATAAGCTATTACTCAAAGTCGTTTAAGTTCTTTTTTTCCAGATTTCCTTTTCAAACCGAAATGAAACACTCCTTGGTGTAGACCTTCCTGTAGACGATACAGAATTACCACCCCTGAAGACACAGCAACGCATAGGCGGCCCTCACACGGTTCCCATCTGAACCGTACACGGTCCTCAGTACAGGGGGAAGGTAACACGGCTGGGTGGCTCCTGCGTAGCTGACCAGACCTCTCAGCGTCCAACCCAAGTCGGACCGGAACCAGAATCAGTTCAACCTCAGCCGCTCAGATCGTCTCGGCAGATGTTCAAAACAATCGTCATCATCATCAGCATCAGTGCACTGAAAATACAGTCAGATATCCTAACATTTGCCAACACGATTATATTTGCCAAAACTGTCACCATCGTGTTGTCTTCACTGTTTTCCGCGCACAAACGTCATCATGAATAAAATCGTAACACAAAAACTCTATCAATGTCTATGTTTCATTGTTCATACTTGTTCCGATTTATGATTATTAAATGTCTTTCATCGTATGCAATCTTGACTATACTCTCTCCAAATTGTTTACTTTTGCCTTCAACTCTGAGATACTCCAGCACAAATCTTTACTATTTACATCATGCCTTATGAAAAAAACATAAAAGATGAAATTCAACAATTGTTTAGATACTAACCACAATCAAACCTTTAATGATATAGCAATGAAAAATACTTCCATTCAATTTATATTTCATATTGAATGCAGTCATTCCTCTACTAAAATACTTATTAAATTTCCTTTTAAAAAATACTGAGAATATACTGACAAATTATCTCCCTTGCGAAAATAATGAAGGCAAGGTATATGTACAGAATAATTCTCTCCCTTCATTAAATAAAACGATTATGCTGAATTCAATAATTCATTCCCTATTAAATAAATAATAAGAAGAAGAAAAATCCATCATAAAATAACAGAATAAAATCCCCCCTATGAACGTATTTACCCCAGAACAATGACCTAACATAATGGTGAAAAATATTACATTCTACAGACTTACCTATTTACACACTCATACACCAGAGAATGCAGCACGCCACTAAAGAAAAGCATGAGTATTTACCTCCACTGGTGATGAAACCTCAACTGGCAACACAGACAACACAACACATTACAACACAAGTTGAGGCGTCCTTCAGTCTCCGCCGCACTCCTCCGGGTCACAGGGCATCCAAGTCAGGGCTACTGAAAATGGCTTTGCAGGGGATCCAATAGAGTTTCCACTACTGCTTACTAAGGATATCAAACACATAGATATACGCCTAGTCCTACCCTCAGTGCGGAAGTCTGTTCTCTCTGACTCTTTCTGACTGACTGACCTCTATCACTGCAGTATAATACCCGTTGTAACTTTCTAGAATAGCGAACATGCTCAGCAAACGGTCGGCCAGGCCCAAACCGGTTCCCTCTCTCTATATCATCTATGCGTACACTCTTGCTCGGAATTGACAGCTAAACGAGAAGTAGCAACTAACTTACGAAAAGCACGGGTTTATGTACAGTTAAAAAAAATGTATGGTAGCCGGCGCGTGACAGTATTGTGCTCTAAAGATTAATAATAATAATAATAATAATAATAATAATAATAATAATAATAATAATAATAATAATAATAAATTGCATTTATACAACGCATTTTTTATTAGAATAACAACTCAATGAGCTTACACACATCGTTCGTACTCATCACATCATGTACAGCCTCATTCACAAAGTATTATTACTGTTCTTACTATTTACACAAAAAACGCCTTGCGGAACAAGTGCGTTTTTAAGCAGCTTTTGAAGGAAACAGGGTCTGTACAATGTCTTAAACCGGCAGGCAGTGCATTCCAAAACTTGGGTGCTTGAAAACTAAAAGACCGCTCCCCAATTGTTTTAAGCCGATGCTTGGGCGTTTTCAAAAGTTTTTCATCTGATGAGCGCAAAAACGAGTTGTAGTGTAAGTAGTGAATACCTCAGGCAGATATGGTGGAAATGACTGGTCGAAGTGACGGAAAGCTAGGACATCAATTTTGTATTCAATGCGGAACTTGACAGGGAGCCAGTGGAGTTGCATTTAGAGAGGCGTGACATGATCACACTTCCGTTTTTTAAGCACAAGGCTAGCAGCACAGTTCTGTACTTGCTGCAGTCGGCTAACTTCACCAATGGGGAGACCAGCTAGAATTGAATTACAATAATCAAGTCTAGATGTCACAAATGCGCTGACCAACTGTGTACATGCATCCCTCGAAAGAAACTGCCTCAAGGACGCATTATGCCGAAGCTCAAGAAAGGACAAAAGATTACAGGTATTTATAATGTTTTCATGATTGTGAAATGTTGGAGAGGTATATTTTTGCATTGGATGTATTGTGTTGAGAGGTGGTGAGCTGCTATCCACTAAGATGAAATATAATTTTCATTGATCTAATAATGTTCTTAATTACATGGGTCTATAATTAGAGTTGTAGATAATGTAGAATGAATGGAAGGTATGAGTATGTTGATAGTAATTTTCATTCATGAAATAATTATACCGGGATTTGGATAACATTGTGGGAAAAGAAAATTGGAGCGAAATTGGAAGAGTGAAGAAAACTAAAGGAGATGAGCAAGGATGAAACAAAGACGAATAATATGATTATAATAATCAGAGTGTTGACGAGTGTATATATATATTGTTTTAGCTGCCTACGGGAGGCTGGTTAGCTTCCTATACCTGGACATACAAGGTTGTCTCTTGCAACAAAAAAAGATGACCCCGATTTCCTCCCCCCCCCCACTTCCCAGTCCCCTATTCGCGTATGTGACGCGGGACTTTAATCTACCTACCTAACCGTCTCTTGCGACAGGGACACGGGTGACCGCCACTGCCAATGGGGAGGCCCGCTGTAACGTGCTGAAAGCGTCCCTGGCCTAGTTTAACTCCCGGGAGTAAAACCAGGCCGTCCCAGATTTACTCCCGAGAGTTATTCTGGTCCTGGCCCCGATTGACCCCCAGCCTGTTCCGAAATGAATCCCGGGAGTAAAACTGGATCACAGGACCAAAACAGCCCCCCAACTTCTCTTGTCTTTTCAATGTATACTTAGTTTTTAATATGGGAGTTAAAAACGGACAGGCCCAACATCGCCCCCTCAGTTAATCAACGTTAGTAGGGGAGTCAAACGGGGACAGGACCAGAACCGACCCCTACCGATCAGGTGCATCAAACACTGCACAAGGGAGTTAAACGGAACAGGACCAAAAACGCCCCCCTTACACATCAGATGCAGAAAAGACTGCATAGGGAAGTCAAACGGGGACAAGACCAAAACTGCCCCCTTACACATCAGATGCAGAAAACACTGCAAAGGGGAGTCAAACAGGGACAGGACCAAAACCGCCCCCCTTACACATCAGATGCAGAAAACACTGCATAGGGGAGTCAAACGGGTACAGGACCAAAACCGCCCCCCTTACACATCAGATGCAGAAAACACTGTATAGGGGAGTCAAACGGGGACAGGACCAAAACCGCACCCCCCCCCCCCCCCTTACACATCAAATGCAGAAAACACCGCATAGAGGAGTCAAACGGGGACAGGACCAAAACCGCCCCCCCACCCACCCATATTCATCAGAAGAAGCAATCACTGCACAGGGGAGTCAAATGGGGACAGGACCCAAACCGCCCCTCCTACACAAGTAGTTGAAACTATAAAATACTGCACAGGGTAGTCAAACGGGGACAGGACCAAAACCGCCCCCCTTACACATCAGATGCAGAAAACACTGCATAGGGGAGTCAAAAGGAGACAGGACCAAAACCGCCCCCTCCCCCTATTCATCAGAAGAAGCAAACACTGCACAGGGAAGTCAAACGGGGACAGGACCAAAACCGACCCCTAACGATCAGGTGCATCAAACACTGCACAAGGGAGTTAAACGGGCACAGGACCAAAAACGCCATCTTACACATTAGATGCAAAAAGCACTGCATAGGGGAGTCAAACGGGGACAGGACCAAAACCGCCCCCCTTAAACATCAGATGCAGAAAACACTGCATAGGGGAGTCAAACGGGGACAAGGCAAAAACCGCCCCCCCCCCCCCCCCCACCTTTTACACATCAGATGCAGAAAACACAGCATAGGGGAGTCAAACGGGGACAGGACCAAAACCGCCCCCCCACCCCTGACACATCAGATGCAGAAAACACTGCATAGGGGAGTCAAACAGGGACAGGACCAAAACCGCCCCACCCCCCCCCCCCTATGCCTCAGAAGAAGCAAACACCGCACAAGGGAGTCAGACGGGTACAAGGGGTCGCAAGGGGCGAACGTATGTGACTTAGGTACGAGACTATTGAGGTCACCGAGGGTTTTCTCCGGGCACTCCGGTTTCCTCCCTCCCTTCAATAATGGTACAGGACGCAGTCAATATAAAAAATATCAAAAAATAAAAATTCGATTTTCTTTCCGTCTTCTAATAGCGATCTCCCTGCCTTTACACCACCTGTTTGAGTGATGGGTGTGTATTTGGTGTGTGTGGGGGTGGATGAGACAGGTGAGCGTGTATGTTGGTATAGATCGCCGCGCTTTGAGCCTGATTGATTTGGGGAAAGGCGCATATATGGCATCCTGTATTATTATTATTATTATTACAGGACCAAAACCGCCCCTCCTACACAATTAGTTGTAACTACAAAACACTGCACAGGGGAGTCAAACGGGGACAGGAGCAAAACCGCCCCTTACACATTAGATGCAGAAAACACTGCATAGGGGAGTCAAACGGGGACAGGACCAAAACCGCCCTCCTTACATATCAGATGCAGAAAACACTGCATAGGGGAGTCAAACGGGGACAGGACCAAAACCGTTTCCCTTACACATCAGATGCAGAAAACACTCCTTAGGGGAGTCAAACGGGGACAGGACCCCCCCCCCCCCCCCCTTACACATCAGATGCAGAAAACACTGCATAGGGGAGTCAAACGGGGACAGGACCAAAACCGACCCCTACCCATCAGATGCAGAAAACACTCCACAAGGGAGTCAAACGGGGACGCTCACAATACATCACAAATAATGAACACAGAAACAGAAGAGACAAGCACGTGGTGGCAGTTCGCTATTGAGCGCCCATACACCAACACACTCTTACAATACATCACAAACAATGAACACGGAAACAGAACAAACAAGCACATGGTGGCAGGTCGCTATTAAAATTGTTATGGAAAGAAAAATTTATTTTTATTTTAAAATTTTGTTGGCTGTATCTATTTTGATGGGAGGGAGGAAAAACCGGAGTACCCAGAGAAAATCCTCGGTGGCCAGAAAAGTCTCGTACCCGAGTCACAAAGTTTTCGCCCCTTGCGGGGATCGAACCCGCGACCTTCAGCATAGGAAACCAGCGGTCTAACCGACTGCGCTACTAGTATACTGAGCCACCCCAAATGATGTCATCTCGTTACTGATAAGCCATGTTATTATGTAAAACTAAAAGTTCATCAACCTCTGTAAAAACAGAGAACAAAGTAATATTGTAATAGACTGTATTGCAACTAACAAATCACAAACAATATATTGTTTTATTCCTTTATTTTAAACACGAAATATAGAACTTCACTGTGCAGTGTTTGCTGCAGTTGATCATTTGGGGCGGAGGGGGGGGGGGCGGTTTTGGTCCTGTCCCCGTTAGAGTCCACTGTGCAGTTTTTTCTGCATCTGATGGGTAGGGGGGGCGGGGTGTTTGTTCCTGTCCCCGTTTTACTCCACTGTGCAGTGTTTGCTGCATGTGATGGGTAGGAGTGGGGGGGAGGGGGGCTTTGGTACTGTCCCCGTTTGACTCCCCTGTGCAGTGTTTTCTGCATCTGATGGATAAGGGAGGGGGGCGGTTTTGGTCCTGTCCCCGTTTGACTCCCCTGTTCAGTGTTTGCTGCATGTGATGGGTAGGAGGAGGGGGGGAGGGCGGCTTTGGTCCTGTCCCCGTTTGACTCCCCTGTGCAGTGTTTTCTGCATCTGATGGGTAAGGGAGGGGGGCGGTTTTGGTCCTGTTCCCGCTTGACTCCCCTGTGCAGTGTTTTGTAGTTACAACTAATTGTGTAGGAGGGGCCGTTTTGGTCCTGTCCCCGTTTGACTCCCCTGTGCAGTGTTTGCTGCATGTGATGGGTAGGGGGAGGTGGGGCGGTTTTGGTCCTGTGCCCGTTTTACTCTCCTGTGCAGTGTTTGCTGCGTGCGATGGGTAGGGAGGGGGCGGTTTTGGTCCTGTCCCCGTTTGACTCCCTTGTTCAGTGATTGCTGCATGTGGTGGGTAGAGGGGCGGTTTTGGTCCTGTCCCCGTTTTACTCCCCTGTGCAGTGTTTGCTGAATGTGATGGGTAGGGGGGGTGCGGTTTTGGTCCTATCCCTATTTGACTCCCCTTTCATTGTATTTTACATGCATTTTGTTAGGGGACCTGTTTTGGTCTTGTCCTTGTTTTACTCCCATGATTTTGTCTGATGAGATTACTGACGCAGTCTTCAATTGCTCCTTTTAATAGGCTAGAGGGGGCCAGTCTGGGCCTGACCCAATCTGACTCTCATCGGTTCTAGATTAACCCCCCAGGGGTCGTTTTGGCACATCAAAAATTGTCCTAGAATGACTCCCGGGAGTGCATCTGGGCCAGTCCCAGATTTACTCTCTGTTGCAAGGGGGGCTGTTTTGAGTGTAAACGGGAAAAAAATGTAATGTAGATACTCAGTCCTTGTTCTGATCTGTGAATTTCTGCGCATTAGATCTATATTGCGTGGAATGTTGTAGTCTAGGTTCCGATTGTTCTGTCTGATTAATTAACTATGTTCCATGAAGTGACTGATGTTATTAAGCCAGTGATATGGGAGGTGAGAAGGTTGGGGGTAGGGGGACACTTGATATAAATTAAATTCACACTATTAGTGAAACATTTTGTTATTGTGCTTTATTGTGATTAATTGATTGAATGACAGAGCTCTCTCTTCCCCCAACCCCCCTCTCTCTCTCACTCTCTCTCTCTCTCTCTCTCTCTCTCTCTCTCTCTCTCTCTCTCTCTCTCTCACGATTACGAATTTACACAGTTTCGGATAAATGAAACAGTCTGTCATGCATATTTTAATTTTAAAATATCTGTCGTTGATTAAAAAATAATAAATTCCAGGGCAGAAAACGAACCTATGACATACTCACATAAGCAGCATAAAAGCACCTAATAAATGTCAATAAGTAAACATAAACAGACAGCAGTAGCGGAATGTTAATAATAATGATGGTTAAAAGTTTGGTTTTTGCAAACGTTGCCATAAAAATGTTCTTTTGCAATGGCATAGGCTCAATAAGTTACCACGCACAGATCATTCATATAGCAGATGATGAATTTGTTTGCATTCAGTTAGCTATTATAAACAGGCCCACACCAAATATCCATCGGTTACAAAGGCTTTCCAATGAGATTTTTAAAAAGAATAAGAAAAAAGACTGATACCATGTTTGCAGACTTTGTTGCCAGTAATTGGAGCACAGTCGTAATGGCCAAGGGTGTTGCTGTCGGTGGGTTTACAAAACATTTCGCAATTGTCCCCATAATAATATCTGGCGCAGAATGTCGTAATGTTAAGAACCAATCTGAAACATAATGATTAACGGATGATAAATCATAATCATGCTAAAAGTTGCAACTCTACGTCAGTTTCAATCCTCTATTTCGTGTTACTCGAACATTATTGCTGTATGAGATTTTTAATCCGAATGTGAAATCACAAGTATAATCTAAATCACGCTATCTGCCTAAATAGTTATTCAGTTAGCTGTCGTAATTTTTGTTTTATACGAATAAGATAGTGATTCTTAGTTTGAATTAGAAAAGTTATAAGTACTTTTACATTATGATGAAAACCCCATATACAATACAATACAATACAATACAATACAATACAATACAATACAATACAATACAATACAATACAACTTTATTCATCCCAAAAGGGCAATAACATTATTAAGTTTATGAGGCAGCATAAAGATACTCAAAAAATGTATCATAAACCATTTTTTGTAAAAAAACAAAAAACAAAACAAAACAAAACAAAACAATAAATACATAAATTTAAAAAAAACATCACACAAGCACACACACGCGAATCAAGATCACAAGTGATATCACAGAAGTCAACAAAATTCAACAATTTGATTAAAAAGTGCAACCAGTACACATAGACACTAAAGGGAGACTCTCACTATATAACTAATAAGACCCCCAAAGTGCCGAAAACTATATAAATATATTTCATGTGACTGGTATAACTTCACTAAAGCATTATTTTTAAGCTACGGTTTAAAGAGAATGTGAGGACGCGTTTTGAAACTAATAACTGGGTTTCATGCGACGACATCATCGTCGTTGTCTTCGTCATCATCATCATTATGATCATCATCATCCTCTTCTTATTCTTATGTTTCTTCTTCTTTTTTTGTCTTCTTATTCTGCTGCTCCTATTGCTGATCCTGCTGCTGCTACAAACTGCTGCCGCTGATGCAACATTGTTTTGTCCTTTCTTTCTTTCTTCCTTTATATTTCTTCGACTTCTCCTCCTCTGGTTTTTCCTCATCCTCCTTTCTGTTTTCTTCTTCATTACTATGTTCTTACCTTACGTTACCGTCGTCAAACGTTCTTGTGACCCAGTTGGGGTTGTTTGAATAGTCATCATGGGTCTGGGAGATGGTGATGCTGAAGTTGGCTATTCGTTCTGCATATTGAGTGGCTAGCGTTATGTTTTGGATAGAGGTATCAACCTCTTTCATTTCGACATCGAACCTGATCGTCTCCTATAAAGAGTGACGGAAAATCAAACAAAACCAAGAACATCAACAATACTAACAATATCATACAATCAAGGCAATAATTAATTACACATTAGGCCTCATGAAAATGAGGTACACGAGAATAATATTTTATTTAATATCCGCACCTTAATAACCGCACACCGACAGCAAGCTGTTAAAGTGTGTAACGATTCCGATTACTCAAAGACACCGCTCACTTATATGCTTTTTGATGGCCATTAATTCCTTTTAAAGTAATTTTGCATGTAACTAGTTCGAATGTATATGCTTACATGCCCTGGGGAAAGGGTGGGGTCTGTTCGTTTAGGTTTGGAAGCAAAAACATAGCGAATCTGGCATTTTACACTGTATACCCGCCTTCAGAAACTCTATTTATGCAACCGCTTTAATCTTCGCTTTTGTATTTTAAGTTAACGAATCATGAAGAAAACTCATTTAATATATTTATTTACTTTTAAATCATAATTGCAGGGAAAAACCAAGAGCGATCGTGTGCTGTGGGAATCCGTCGCATCCAGCGTTTTGCCAAACGCAGTAATCGTGTTGTTGTTGATTAAAGGTGTGGTAGTATATGAGGAGTCACAGTTTCTGAAATAACGGCAAATAATACCTGTTCATGCAATGTAATAGAGTGCTTTAGAAAAAGATGAAATTATTCACAAATGATCGGCCGGGACAAAAAAAAAATCAGGTCCGTTAAGAATTGGATTTTGGGTTTATTTTGAAGTATAATACAATACAGTGAGAGAGAGAGAGAGAGAGAGAGAGAGAGAGAGAGAGAGAGAGAGAGAGAGAGAGAGAGAGAGAGAGAGAGAGAGAGAGAGAGAGAGACTTCAGAACTTAATTTGAAAAGGTTAAGATTTTAGGCATAAGCCTATTCTTACAATCAGACCTTTTGTAATAAGATAACATCAAGATTTACTATACTATTAAAATAGAAAAATAAAAATAAAAACACGTGTATTCCAACAAATACAAAAATAAGCACAACCACCATTACTGCTACAACTACTTAGACCACCACTACTACTACTACTACTACAATAAACGGCTAGAAACATTAACAGCAAATCTCATTAGGAGACAATAACAATGAAACAATCTTAAGAGGTTCAATTAGTTGAAAGCAAATTACAAACAACAAGAGAGAGAGAGAGAGAGAGAGAGAGAGAGAGAGAGAGAGAGAGAGAGAGAGAGAGAGAGAGAGAGAGAGAGAGAGAGAGAGAGAGAGAGAGAGAGAGAGAGAGGTCTTACGAAGCGCTAGTGTTCCCGATGCAAAATTGGAAGACAGTGTCACAGGCGTCCAGGAAGCATTGTCCAGGTTGACCCGTCCCGTCGCAACAAGAACCATCCATCAGTGTCCCATGCCTGTTCTCGTACAAGATAAATTGGAATGCAAGCTTCCTGCTTATAACGGCATCGCTGGACCTTAATAATCCTAAGAAAACTGCAGTCTGAAGGAAATAAAATAAAATAACGTGATAAAAAGAAACCAAGATGGCAAACCATTCAAATTTACTTCCACACACTCATACCCTAAGCTGAAAAATAAGCATTTTTAAAAGTGTTAATTTTCTTGGCAGTGTTGAGTCTCGACCGTCTCCTAACAAACCACAGGAATGATAATCCACTATCTGAACTATCTGCAAACAAAGCATGATCAAAGTCGGCTCCTTCAGCTTTAGATGCAGCACATAACGTGTGTAGAAAAATCGTGAAGCAAAATGACCTTGACCTCTGACAAATGCGAATGATCTTACATGCTTAGCAGTAGTAAAAGTATCCGTTAAAAAGTTGAATTTTGGTTGGTTATTCTTGAGATAATGCCAAAAAAGTGTGTTTTGAAACCTTTCCTCCCCCCCCCCCCCCCAAAAAAAAAAAAAAAAAAAAATTCGGAGCGGCGGATCGATCGACTGACCGGAAACTGGACTGCTATTGAAGCATGGCCCATGATTTGTAGTACCTGTATATCAAAACTCAACAAAATCGTTTTAGCCCTTCTTGAGCAAAACGTTTAAAGCAACACAATAACTCAAGTTTCACCATTGCGGTACAGCAAATCTGATGACACCGAAGGCAGACCAATAAAGTGATATTCCTATGAAGTTTGGCTAATATCCGGTCAGTGATTCTTGAGAAATGGCGTCCAAAGGACCTACCGACCGACAGACGGACCGACATTTGGTTCGTTATGATTTCCGACTTTTCAAAGTAGGACTGGAAATACAAGGTGTGCGTCATCACACGTAACATTGGGTTATTGAAAGCCTTCAAATGGGTATGAAATTGAATGATTAACGATGAAACAGAATAAACAATGACATAAACGCTGTGGAAAAGTTGAATGAAGTCAGAAGCTCAGTTATTTATGAACAGTGTACTGCCAAAGATCAACGATGAAATAAGCGATGATTCAGATTCAGATATTTGTATTGTCCATGAAACACTCATTGTTTGACCAAACAAATAAACTATATAAAGCATATAAAATGCGTTAAGCTTCCAATGACAAGATCTAGTATGCTTCTGCCCTACGCTCTCCCTCTTTTCCCTGTTCCTCTTTATTTCTCTCTCCTCCCCTCCCATACACACACGCACACACACTAACCCACCCAACCTCGCCCCTTCACTCCTGCATTTGTTTTTACCCCATTTTATTTTATTTTCTGATTGGAGAGTTTTACTCCCCAACCCCACCCCCATCCCACCATCCATACACGCACATTTAGTACAATCGGTCCTGTTTTACGGAACTTTCTTGTCCCCTTATTATTATTATTATTATTATTATTATTATTATTATTATTATTATTATTATTATTATTATTATTATTATTATTATTATTATTATTATTACTATTATTACTATTATTATTAATATTATTATTATTATTATTATTATTATTATTATTATTATTATTATTATTATTATTATTGAGGATTTGTATAGCGCACAGACATGAAAACAGACATCACACAGTAAACGTGTATTCAAAATGTGCAAAATTTGCAAACAGACAGATACAGACAGCCCAATAAAGAAACAAAAATAATGTGCTGTGCCATGGTTGCATGGAATGAATAATAAATATGGTGTATGAGATGATGCATACAAATAATACTAATAAATTAACCAACTCAGTTTGGGATCTGGTATTCTATCATATTTGAAGTAGAGGCTTAATTCTTTCTCTTCCCTTTTTATATTATTGTAGTTTAGTTTAGTCTAGTTGTTTTTAGTTTAATTTAACTTTAGTTTAGTTTTATTTTGTTTGTTCAAACGTATGTATATACATATATATATATATATATATATATATATATATATATATATATATATATATATATATATATATATATATATATATATATATATATATATATATATATATATATATACCTGTATAGAGTTATAAATAATAATAATAATAATAATAATAATAATAATAATAATAATAATAATAATAATAATAATAATACATGAATTTATATAGCGCACATATCTCACACAAACAAGAGTGATTCAAGGCGCATTCTCCCGCATTCATACATATAATAGAAAATTGTACATAGAAAAGTGACGAAACAATGGTGTCTAATAAAAATTAAACATACTAACAAACAACAACAAAAAAAAATCAATTCAAACGTACACATATATATACACACACATACATACACAGATACATATATATATATAGTGTATACATATAGTTATATATATTGCAATTTAAAGCACTCACCAAAAGAAGTAGCAAACTGCTAGAAAACTTCGTGCTAAAATATTTTCCAGAAGCCATCACGATCAAGAATCATAATCATCACTTTGCAGAAGATTTTGTTTTTAATTATTCTACAATATAAACCGCTTAATTTTGTAAACTATAGAGAGAAAGAAAAAACAACAACAACCAAACAAGATTTGGCTATTGGCAAGAGCTTAATTTTTTTCTCACAATATTGTCCTTGTGGATATTTTCGAAACACCCTTTCACAATAACACAATACCAAGTAGCATAACTGAAACACTAGAAGACACCACCCCTCAAGAGTATGTCCAATCAAATGATGGGACAAAGAGCAAAAGTCCTGCTCTGCGGTTGCCTAGATTCAAAAATCTTAGGGGCTGAATGTCTGGGCCTATAGATAAATTACGCCCTTCAGCTTCGCCATTGGTCAAAAGCGAATTGTCCCTGGAGCCATTGGCATGAACTGTTTTCCAACGTTTAGATCAAGGTTTTAATTAAAGACTGGTTATGCAAAATATACTGGAGACTAACTATCATCACAGTAATGCGAAAGTTTTTTAGGTTCACATACATTAAGGTCCATAAAGTACATAACGATAAGCAGATAAATACCTGCTGTAGTTAACGACAGTGGATTTTGGACACGATAACTGTACACACACACACACACCCACACCCACACATCCCCCCCCCACACACACACACACGCAAACGCACACACACACACCACGAGAGAGAGAGAGAGAGAGAGAGAGAGAGAGAGACAGAGACAGAGAGAGAGAGAGACAGAGACAGAGAGCTGCAACCTGATAATGAACCAGGCCACTCCACCCATATTGCAGGTGGCAGTACCGTTGCCCGGGCGACTCAGAAAGTGGTTATATTTACCACTTCAATAACGTGGCCATATCTTGCATCCTATATAAGCTTTTGTCCTGAAGCCCAACCATTGACCACCATAAAAAAGAAGGTTGGAGGAGGAATAGCAGTAGCACAGTAGGAGGAGAATGACGAAGAAGAAGAAGAAGAAGAAGAAGAAGAAGAAGAAGAAGAAGAAGAAGAAGAAGAAGAAGAAGAAGAAGAAGAAGAAGAAGATCTATGTTACACTCGTTTTTGTTGTTGTTGTTGTTTTGTTTGTTTTTATCAGTAGGTGATTCAGCCCCGATGCTTGAATCCTGATAAGGGTAACTCGGATTCGTTTATCCACGAAACCTGTTCACTCAGCAACAAGGCAGGAGTCGTCGTATGAAGTTTTCCAACTTTATTCAGCGTACATCAACAACTGCATACAATCGCTCAATCGCTTTTCCACTTTCACAACTTTTCAGACACGGTGCATCAATTATATAGTCTCTCTATACTCGAGGGGACCTAAAGCAATAACATGTACAGTACTCCTCTCTTAAGGTGACCCCCCAGGGGACCAAATTTTTGTTTGATCTTATCCGAGGGGCACCCTAAACAGTCCTCTGATAAGATCAACTACCAGTAAAAAACTTGATCTTATACGAGGTGCTAAATTTTTGTGTCGTGTGACAGTGTGTGTGTGTGTATGTACATGTGTGCACGTTGGTGCGCGCGTATGCATGTATGCATTACTGTATTGTATATGTATTTTTTTTTGCGTGTGTATGATGCATAAGCACACTCTCAAACACTCAAACGAACGGATGCAAGCATGCATACACATACACACACTCACACACACACAAACACATTGATGCGCACGCACGTGACAGACTTACCAGCACAGCGTCCTACCTATGTGAACAGGAAATGACATCATAAGGAATATATGACATCTCAAAACAGGAAGTGACCTCATAAATGACGTCATCTGTGACATCAATTTCTCTTAAGCAGTAGTCTCCTCCATTTGGGAACCAAAACGGGGTTCACGTTATCCGAGATTTTCCCTTATGCGAGGTGACGCTAAGCGAGGAATTCTAAATGGTACAAAAAAGGTGTTTGGCCGGGACCAACAACCTGATTGATCTTATCCGCGTTGTGACCTTAAACGGTAGTGACGTTAAAAGAGGAGTACTGTAATGTAATGCTATACTCGAGGGAACGTTCGAATGTTCCAGCGTGACGCAATTACAACCAATCAGAATAAACTTCGTCATCACTGTCTTAGGTCATACAACTTTCTTTATCCTAAAAAAATCTCTCAGCTTCTAGTGGATCTAGATGCTTCGATCAATAGTAAACAAGTAACCGTTGAGAATTCTCCAATAACATTGACCAACGAAACTTTTTTTAACCCTATACCAAGCTTCTTCTAACAACAACGCACAATTAAATCAAAGGTAACTACACTCTATTATTTCATACTTTGCAAAACAAAACAATCGGATCTATCGTGCGCGTTTCAACGTAACATAACCCTCTACACAAGAAGAAATTTACTTAATTCTTTCAATAACGTTGAGACGCAATGCACAAACAAAGTCCAGAATTAAAACGAACTTCAGTCTGTCCGGACAGAGTCAATGTTCTTTCATCCGCAAAGAAACGACGCCCTCGTCCGTTACGGTTGTCATCGGCCCAGGATCAAAGACAATGATCTCGTGGGCTTTTCTGGAGTCAGTGCATCCTCCGTTGTCTCTTTCTTCCATCGATTGTCCGATGAAGTCGATGTTGTCAGTTCCCAAAATGCACTCGCTGGGTCTCACGGTCAGGTTAGCTTCTGTGAAACGGTGAAACAGCTCCCTCAAGGTCATCAGATGCCCCCCTCCAGGTCTGGGTGTAGACTAGCAGGTAGTCCCAGTAACACGCGACGTTATCCATCCCTTTGGGCATCATCCTCATCCCTCTCTTCAGGGTAGCGCCGCTGATGACCATGCCAAAAATCATCCTCAAGCGTACCATCAAGAGTTATAAAAGCAGTCTTTGGTATGTCCTGTTGACGCAAGGGGACTTGCCAATAACCCTTGCTGAGGTCAATCTTTGAGAAGATTTTACTCCCCGATAATTGGCGGAAGAGGTCTGCTGCAGTAGACATCGGCTCGGGGTCGAAGACGGTGATCTTATTAACCTTCCTGTAGTCGATGCATATTCTGTTGCTCCCGTCTTTCTTCTTCACGACCACGACAGGGGACGCGTAGGGGGAACTGGACTCCCTGATGATGCCCAACTTCAGCATCTCATCGATGTCTTTCTTCAAGGATTCACGGGCTCTGAAAGGGATCGGGAAGGGTTTGGATCGAACGGGAATATTTGAAGTGAGGTGGACTTCATGCTCGACCAAAGTCGTAGAGCCTGGGACATCACTGAAGTTATGGGGAAACTCGCCCATAAGGTCCTTGAGCTCCAACCTTTGATCCTCCGTTAAGCTTGGTCCTAGCTTAACATCATCGATGCCTTCTTTGCTGTGGAAGTCTCCCAGTTCCAACATTCCTCGCTATCAAAGCTGTCGTCGATCACAGCTGCTGTTGCTGCGTGTACAGTCTCCGATGGCCTTTCCACGTACAGCTTAAGGAGGTTGGCGTGGTATATCTTGGAATGCTGGCCGACCGTCACCTTGTAGTCGTTGATCTCCACCACGGTCTCCACTTCGTACGGGCCATTCCACTGCATCAGCAACTTATTGTGGTCGGTAGAAAGCCGCACCAGCACTTTGTTGCCAGGTTTGAACTTCCTGTTCACAGCCCTACGATCGTAGTAGTGCTTTCCACAATCCTGGGACTTCTTCAGGTTTTCTCTGGCTATCTCGAGAGTCTGCTCTAGCTTCTCCCGTAGCTCAAACACGTACTGGTAGCTGTTTCTTCACCTCTGAGGTCTCTACTTCTTTCGTCCACAGTTCTTCCAGGATGTGCATCGGCCCTCGGATGGTTCTTCCGTAAAACAGCTCGAACGGAAAAAAGCCGGTGGACTCCTGCGGCACTTCTCAGTAGGTGAACAGTAAGGATTTGATGTAGCGATGCCATTGTCGGGGCTGCTCGCTGCACAGTTTCTTAAGGGTGGACTTCAGCGTAGCATTGAACTTTTCGACGAGCCCGTTGCACATTGGATGGTAGGGTGTCGTAGTCATATGCCGGATGCTCAGCAGTCTGTTGACCTTCTTCATGCAATCAGAGGCGAGCTGTGTTCCGAGGTCTGTCAGGATTTCTTCAGGCACTCCGAGTCTGCTGAACATGTCCACCAGCTCCTCTGCAACAGTTTCAATGTCAATCTTTTTCAGAGGCACTGCTTCTGGGTACCGAGTCGCATCGTCCACTAAAATCAGTACCCATCGATGACCTTCTTCACTCGGAGGTTTCATTTCGCCGATTAAGTCTAAGGCCACCCTCTTCAAATGTCGGTTGATCAAAGGCATCATCTGCATAGGTACTTTCGGGACCCTTCCTCGAGGTATGGTCTTATGGCAAATGTCACATGATCGGCAGAAACGGCTGACGTCCGCATGAAGTCCTGGCCAGTAGAACACCGCTTGGATTCTGTCCGACGTCTTCTTGATGCCCAGGTGACCTCCCATGATGGAATCGTGAGCTTCTTTTATCACTTGGCGCCTTATGGTTAACGGTACCAAGACTTGAGGTAGTGGTTTACCTCCGTTTACCCTCGGGTGCTGTAAGATTCTGTACAGGATCTTGGCTTCATCTCGAAATAAACTGTGCCACTGCCTTTGGTCATTGGTCTGTGCGATTTCTGTACTTTTTTAAAGTACCATCAGCTTCCTGAAGATGGATCAGTTTATCTCTGTCCACGATGGCGGCTTTGGAGCTGTCAGCGACCTTCCGTGGCGTAGACGTCTTGTCTCTCTTGGCCTGGGCCCTAGTAGTGACAGCACCGACGATTTTCCCATAGCAGCTCTATAAGGTCTCCATCGGGAAACGGCAATGGATCCTCCTTCACAACTTCGACGCGTTGGGTTGAGGCAGGACTCCATTCTGAATCGGGGTCGTCGGGTCGTCTCACGCCGTCGATGTTCCCGATCATCAAATCGTATAACGGCTTCTTCAGGGAAACCGGTTCTACTTCGCCTATGTAGAAAGGGGTGCTGACTTGAATCTTCGCCACTGGCTCTTTTACACATTTGCTGTCGACCATGAGTGTCCATTTAGAATCGCCAGTGAACTGTTCTTTAGCGATTAGATCTTCTCTGATGATGACCTTACTGCAGCCTGAGTCTCCTAGGACAATCTCTTCATGATTTCCGACCCGTCCCTTGGAAACAGGCATGTTCTGGACGGTCACAGCTGCGCTGGCGACGACGGGGATGGATTTCCCGTTAGCAAGGAGAAGTTGGCCATCGGCCATGCACTCTTGCACGTCCGCAGGAGTAGCTGCGCGCTCGGTCTCACTCGGAAGAATGACACTCCCGCCGCACACTTGATGGTCAGAGCTACTAGTTTGCCGTCGATTGGAGAAACGCCTCTGTCGGTTGCCCGCCTCTGCATTGTCCGTATTGCTCTGTTGTCCGTTACTTTTATTTTGAGGATAGTTAGCAGCTCTGTGGTCTGTAGCGTTGCAAGTGAAACAGCCTCTTGAATGCCCTTCCCTGGAAGGTGGCGTGGAGTCCGTCTTTCTCTGGCTCGTCTGACTTCCCTGAATCTGGTTCCCATGGTTCCCAGTCTTCCCATAAGCGATAAGATAACTTTCAGGACCTTCAGCAACGTCTTTTAACGTCTGCAACTTTTGTATTTCCAAGTGGATCGAGAGGTCTTTAGGGCAGGCGTTGAGTAATTGCTCTTTCACAATCAGATCTCTGGAGACTCTCGTAAGTCTTCCCTTTGCCGGATAATTCCACCCACTTGTGGAAATATGACGACAGGCGCTCCACAAACTGCTTTTGCGTCTCATCGTTCGACAGTTTGGTGTAAACTTCGAGTGCTTGCCCCGTCAGAAGTGCACTGAGTCGAATCGCCCAGTCTTGAGGTTGCCAGTTAGAGCTTTCGGCGAACCTTTCAAATCTCGCCAGATAACTGTCGATCTGGTCCTTCCCGTCGACGAACGCTGGCAATTTTGGAGCCTTGTGGTCGCTGATAACGCGTGGCGCATGCTGAATGTTTTCGATACGCGCCAACTCTAGCTGGTACTGACGCTCAGCCTCTAATCGTCTCTCTTCCATCTCGTCACGCCGTCACTGGTCCTCTCTTTCTTCTTGGCGACGCTGTTCTTCGAGTTCTTTTTCTTCTTGGCGACGCTGCAGCTCTTCGAGTTTTCTTTCTTCTTGGCGACGCTGCGCTTCGAGTTCTCTTTCTTCTCGGCGACGTTGTTCTTCTAATTCTCTTTCTTCACTCCGCCTCTGTTCTTCTCTTTCATGCCGCTGCTGTTCAATTTATCTTTCTTGCATTCTCTCCTGAGACTTGACGTACTCCGTCAGCTGCTTGCCTTTTAGATTCAGTTCAAGTCCTTTTTGCCAGAAGTCAGCCATCTTGATAATTTTCTGGAAAGTTCTTGACTGTACTGCGCCTTTCTAGACTGTTCTAGAACAGCACGCTTTCTGCAGTAGCGCTGATGCTTGTCACTAGTCGCCTTCGCTGACGCAGGCCCCGCTGTCTTCGTCGTATGCGACGCTGCACCACGCTGGTGTTGATGTATACGCCCTTGCACTGAAGTAGACGCGACGTCCGCTCGTCGCTCTCTCTAATATTGGCAATGTAGCTCCGAGACTACAGGCGCTTGTATCAGGACACGCGAGCGCCTGTGTCCGAGACTGTCCCTCGACGCAGTCTTGCTGCAGCCACGTGGTCCATGTTTGTTATTCGCTCGCGAAGCAACTCTTCGGCGACTACACACCCTTGCAGTCAATCCGAGTGTATCGGGGATGTAGTCCCAGTATGCGTTGGCGGCTACCCTCGATGACTGTAACGTTGACTCGCTTGTTGTAGCAGTTGAACCTTTGGCTATGGCGTAAATCCCGGCTTGGCCACAAACATGTTACATTCGTTTTTTTTTTTTTAAATCAGTGTTTGATTCAGCCCCGATGCTTGAATCCTGATAAGTGTAACTCAGATTCGCTTATCCACGCAACCTGTTCACGCAGCAACAAGGCAGGAGTCGTCGTATGAAGTTTTCCAACTTTATTCAGCGTACATCAACAACTGCATGCAATCGCTCAATCGCTTTTTTCACTTTTGAACTCTCAACTAACTCAACTAACTTTTTTTTTTAAACAGTGCGGCACTTACATAGTCTCTCTATACTCTAGAGAATGTTCGAATATTCCAGCGTGACGCAATTACATCCAATCAAATTAAAATTCGTCATCAGAACTATGCACTGTCTTACGTCATGTAACCTTATTTAAGTTACAAGCATCTCGTAGCAACCACTAGATCTATCCACACGCTTCGATCGATAGTAAACAAGCAACCCTAGAAAATTCTCCAATAATATCGACCAACGAAAATTATACTAAGCTTCTTCTAACAACAATGCAAAATCAAATCAAAGGTAAATACACTCTATTATTGCATGCTTTGCAAAACAAAACGATCGGATCTATCGTGCGCGTCTCACACGTACTATCGTGCGCGTCTCACACGTACTATCGTGCGCGTCTCAAAGCTAACAAATTATTAGTTTTCTTTAAAGTGCTGTTGAGGTCACTGCTAGACACTGAAGTCGGCTTCTGTTGAAAACAAACTCTTACATATTCCGTCTAAAATTGAAGCCCAGTCGTTTGCACGTTTGCCAGCATGGTTGGGCAACACTTGCTCGGGAGTTTTCCGGGTATCTACTACTACTACTACTACTACTACTACTACTACTACTACTACTACTACTACTACTACTACTACTACTACTACTACTAATAATAATAATAATAATAATAATAATAATAATAATAATAATAATAATAAGTCTATCCTATCCTACCCCGTAACTCAAAAGTCGTTTGGGCACCATAGATGATCGTTTAACCAGAGTACTCCATCTTTCTCTGTCCTCAACAACCCTCATGGCATCGCTCAATGTCAAGCCAGTCCATTCTCGAATGTTGTATTCCCACCTCTTTATCTGTCTCCCTCTTCTTCTGCTTCCTTGCACCGTTCCTTGCAGGATGGCCTTTGCAAGGTCTGATGCTCTGGTGACGTAGTCATACCATCGGAGTTTCCGTTTCTTCACCACTGTGAGCATGACATCGTGTTGTCCAATGGCTTGTGTGATGGAGATCTGTCGGTCCGTCGGTGGAGATGCGCTTGGAATAGGAAATGCACCTCATTTCTATGCTTAGTATTCTTCGTTGTAGGTCTGCTGTGAAGGCAAAGAGCTTAATGATAGAAAGAGGGGGAACTTGGTACAGATCCGCGAGACGAAAGGTACGAGTTATTCTCCCTTGTCGACATGCTGAAATTAACTCGTGGCAGAAAGTCAAAAGGCGACCGAGTGAAACAGGGCGGTGACTTTTGCACAGCCATCAATTGCCATAATGCCAGATACAAGAAAAGTTGTGTTGGCAAGTCCTTTTTCAAATTTCCAAGAGACAAAGAAAGGTAAATTGCAATTGAAAAACTTCATTTTTTTGTGTTTATGTAGGCCTAAACTAAGACCGCTGCAGTGTTGTTAGTGTTAAAACAATCGGAGAGCGGCGTGAATGATTCATGTTATACCTATGTGCTAAATCCAAAACAGTTTGCTTGCTGACAGTTTACGTTCAACAGGTCGCTCACTGTTTACGTTATTGCTAGGTTGTTTGACTATATTTGTGATTATATTTCAAAAGTAGATGTCAGATTGGCAGTTTGGCTTCGTCAAACTGCTTATGTTAACAAGTTAAATTAGACTAAGTCTGTTTTCTCATCGTGATCAAATACTGTGCAAGATAACCCCTTACCTAGGCACAAAAATGGTCCTTGATCTGTTGTAATCCCTTTTCGTTTGAGTGTAAACGGGAAAAAAATGTAATGTAGAGACTCAGTCCTTGTTCTGATCTGTGAATTTCTGCGCAATAGATCTATATTGCGTGGAATGTTGTAGTCTAGGTTCTGATTGTTCTGTCTGATTAATTAATTATTTTCCATGAAGTGACTGATGTTATTAAGCCAGTGATGTGGGAGGTGAGAGGGTTGGGGGTTAGGGGGACACCTGATATAAATTAAATTCACACTATTAGTGAAACATTTTGTTATTGTGCTTTATTGTGATTAATTGATTGAATGACAGAGCTCTCTCTTCCCCCAACCCTCTCTCTCTCTCTCTCACGATTACGGATTTACACAGTTTCGGATAAATGAAACAGTCTGTCATGCATATTTTAATTTTAAAATATCTGTCGTTGATTAAAAAATAATAAATTCCAGGGCAGAAAACGAACCTATGACATACACACATAAGCAGCATAAAAGCACCTAATAAATGTCAATAAGTAAACATTTAAAAAAAAAGACAGCAGTAGCGGAATGTTAATAATAATGATGGTTAAAAGTTTGGTTTTTGCAAACGTTGCCATAAAAATGTTCTTTTGCAATGGCATAGGCTCAATAAGTTACCACGCACAGATCATTGATATAGCAGATGATAAAATATAGCCAGCCCGAGCAAAGGGAAATAATCCGTGAGAGCGTCTCGCATTTTTGTATAGGACATAATGGAAGTTCCCCCTCTTTCCGTAATAAGCTCTTTGATGAAGGTCCATATTTCGCAATCGTATAGGAAGATGGAGATGACAAGGGAGCGCGGCAGCCTTACCTTGGAGTGTATACTGATGGTCCCGTCTTTCCAAATGGGCTTCATCCTTGTCAGGGCATAATAATAATAATAATAATAATAATAATAATAATAATAATAATAATAATAATAATAATAATAATAATAATAATAATAATAATAATAATAGAAAAGAATAGAATAGTAATAATAAAATTAATAATAAAGGATGCTATCGCGCGCTTTTTCTTCAATCGAATTGAAAGAGCCGCGATCTCAAGAGATAGCTATTACAAAAAGTGTATTATAAATCAATTTTATATTTAAAATTTATATTTCTATATTTCAGTACCATCCAATATCATTATTGAAGTGATGAAGAAAACAAGAGTACCCGTAAAAACCTCGGTGTCCTAAAGTGCCTCGTAAGCTCTTCCCATGCGGGGTTCGAACTCTCGACCTTCGGCATAGGAAACCAGAACCCTATTATACAACTAGGCCACTCCTTCTGTGTTATGCTTTCTGAGTGTTTCTCCAGGACAAGTTCACACTGCTCTTACTAGTATTAGACAACTTTTCTCCGCTTAAGCCATGGTCACACAGCCATTTACGGCTGAATCACGGCCAAAACGCGTCCAAAATTTGTTACCCGTGGAGTGGACGTTGTTGTTCGCGTTGATGTCGAGGTTAAGACGAGCTACGGTCGAGGTATAGACGTGGCAGGACGCGGGGTGAAATCTGAACGGCATCGGACGCGGCAAAGATCTTGCCTCGGTCACACAGCACTCCACGTCTTAATCACGTACAAAAAGTTCGGAAAATCTGGTGGACGTGGTCGTACGTGGTAATTTTCGGTCAATTTTGGTTTGGCCGTGCTTTGGACGGGGTATGGCCGTCGGCGGCTGTTCCACTGCTGAAGCACTGCAACCACGTCCAGCCACGTGTAAGCCTAAAAATAAATTTGCACATGTTCACGAGAGGGAAAAAGGCGACACTGCACGTGCCGAGGTCTAAGAAAATCAGAAGTGATACAGAAGTGATTAGGCAGTGATCAGGACGTCTTTCGAACGTGTTCGAGACGTCGTTAGGTAGTGCTATGTACGTGGAAAAATTCCATTTGTCAGTGATTCGCCGCGCTTTGAGTTTGAAATCATTCGAAGTAAAGCGCGTATTAGCATCCGGTATTATTATTATTATTATGATAAGCCGCTAAACACACGCTATTTCCCGTGATTCCAACGCGGTACATGCGTCCAATGACCGTGCTCTGGCCGTGACTGAACGCTAAACTTTCGCGTCTTACCGCGTCTCCCCAAGTTTTAATCACTGCCGTAACACGGATTATCACGCGTGTTTCACGTGTGTTGCACGTCTTTACCGCGTGCGTTACCCGTGGTTGTGCGCGGGCTAAAATTTTGAGCAGTTCAAAACTTTTTGCCGCGTCCGATGCCGTTCAGATTTCTCCCCGCGTCTTGCCACGTCTATACCTCGACCGTAGCTCGTCTTAACCTCGACATCAACGCGAACAACAACGTCCACTCCACGGGTAACAAATTTAGGACGCGCTTTGGCCGTGATTCAGCCGTCCAAAGCACCGCCAAAGCAAAATTGACCGAAAATTACCACGCACGACCACGTCCACCAGATTTTCCGAACTTTTTGTACGTGATTAAGACGTGGAGTGCTGTGTGACCATGGCTTTAGCTCTTGGTCGTCTGCACGTGGGTGCACACTGGCCTTCCATTTTTGACTGGCACCCAATGTTTGGAATCGTGGCATTAGGGTAATATAGTTTATCGTGGCGCTAAGAGCTGAAAATTCTGATTTTCTGCCTTAATGCTTATCGTCTTGCAAAGGCCATTTTGTTGTAAAACCCTGCCCACGAAGGGTAAATACAAGCCACTGTTTTGAGAGAGAGAGAGAGAGAGAGAGAGAGAGAGAGAGGGAGAGAGAGAGAGAGAGAGAGAGAGAGAGAGAGAGAGAGAGAGAGAGAGAGAGAGAGAGAGAGAGAGAGAGAGAGCTGTGTTTGCAAAATTCACGGGGTGGCAGAAAGTCGGAGTCCTAAAGGCTACCATTGCACTGCTACACTTAAGACATGGAACTATTATGATAAAAACGAGCTATAGGCAATTTACTGCCTTGTTCTGTAATCGACGTTTAGTAATATGCAGCGTCTTCTGCTCACCTTAGTCTAAAAAGAAGGAGGAAGGTTGAAGATCAACTCAAGTCAACACAGTTTTTATTCCAATAAAGTGGACGATGTGGATGACATCCTCCTATCCCGTAACTCGAAGGTTTAACCACCGTACTCTATCTTTGTCTGTCCTCAGCAACCCTCTTGGCTTCGCTCAGTGTCATCCAGTCCATTCTCGAATGTTGACCTCTGTGATGATATTCTAGGGAAGATACGTTTATCTTACTAGGGGGTAAGACTTATTGATAGAGGGCGTTGGGCTACCACTATCGATCGTTCTTTTACCAGAATTCCAGAGCGATGTGAGAGACAAATCACGGTGCTTGGTCACATAAAATTTATATTTGTTCTCGGGCTTTTTAGTATCATTTGGCTCAATTTGAGAAACGCTGATTACTAATCAAAAGACTAGATTATTATGTCTCAAGGAAAGAAAACTAATAGCTACACAACAATACAAATAGAATGACACCAGTCGTATGTATGTAATTTCTCGTTTTATATATTCAGCACAACTATTACATGTACTTCATTAAACAGGTAAATTAATAATTCTAAGAGTTCGATGTGCTGGGAAAGTTTGTCAGCAGGTCTTCTTCATCCTATGCTACGCGAGTATATTCAAGTGGTTGACTATTTTCTCGAGGGTAGAACTCAGTTTGCATTTGTGGGTGACTTAGCTTCACTGTCGTTGAGTGTACGCTGGAGTCCTGAGAAGTCTTGCCTCTCAGGTTGAGCGGGTGAGTCGTGTGAGTCTTGTAGCTGCGAGGTTCGGACGTGGAGAGGTAGAATCTTGGTTGTTCTCCTTTTGTACCACGGGAGCAAGCGTCATGCGTTTGTCCCCACAAACCGTCCCAGAGCTGACCTGTAAAAGTCGGATCTCTGGCTACAATATTCTCGTTAGATATAAGTGTGCAGTCTCCTCTGCAAAGTGTCCATAGCATCAGACACCTGCAAGGTTCCCACATGCACACTTCGATCCGAATCTTAAGGCTACGATACATCAATCCGCATGCACAATGTGTCAGAAACAATAATCTGTTTCTGTAACTATATATATCAAGAACATATTATTAATACATGGCAATCAATATAAAATAAACATACACATATCAAAACTACTAGTGTTATCTTACTTCTAGACTCTGGGATTCGTGAAACCGTCTGTTGTAGTCTCTAGCACTCTCTCGATGAGGTGGAGATAGGTGGACACTGCAGTTTGTTCCTTGGTTTGACCCTCGCAGCTTCGTGTTTCGTATTCGACTGACTAGCTAAGGTTGGGCCACCAAGGACATGCAGGGGTTCCCTAGTCTTCTGACCAATCGTTTAACTCTCGTTTTAGTTAATCTCGCATATACGGGATTATTCGTTTTTATTTGAATATTCTTTCACCTGCCCTATTTATGAGACACGTATAATTATCCTGGAATTGGAGTTTCAGAGGCAGAGTGTAGGATAGATTCAGTCGCGATAAGCGGAGCCTAGGCTACTTAGTGTTTCAGAAACCCTGGTCATAGTGGCGAAGTAAGCTAGTTAACGGGAACGACGTCCTGGTCAGTTTTTGCTCAAGTAAGCTAACTAGTCTTGGATCGCTAAGTCTGTTAAATGTTATCTGGAGACTTGTCTGCGTGACTGTCTGAAGGAGGTTAATTTAACATGTGTGGGCTTTTCTTTAGGTAACTGGTGAATTAACGTCAAGTTTTAATCGATGCTATCTATTTTGCACTAAGCTAATTTACTACATTTTGTCGTCACTATTTCTGCTGTTACAACCTCCGACCTCTTTTTCTGTCTCCCTCTTCTTCTGCCTCCTTGAACCGTACTTTGCAGGATGGTCTTTGCAAGGCCTGATACTCTGGTGACGTGGCAATTCCATCTGAGTTTTCGTGTCTTCACTACTGTGAGCATGTCATCGTGTTGTCCAATGGCTTGTGTGATGGTCTTTCGGGACTTCGTTGTTGGTGCTGGGTATAGAAAATGCCCAGACGTCTTCTGTAGCTCCTCATCTCCATGCTTTATATTCCTCGTTGTAGACCTGTTGTGAGGACCCGTGTTTTGCAAAGATGACAACGATTACGAACATTAATTTAAAACCAAAACAGATCAGACATATAAGCGTATGTACAATAAACAAATAAAGGTAGTCAGGTTGTTTTGAGTTTAGCTTTACTGTACAGTATATTATTTTGGTTATTATAACAAAGTACGTAAAATGACTTCAAAAAGCTTCTATGGTCGTGACAATGTTAAAAGGAACTATTTTGAAGCTCTCCGCTATTTCATTTTGTCGGCGTAGTAGTCTACTACAGAACAATCTATGTCATATATGCATTATCCTATCCGACACTCTTTAACAGGTTGGAAAGGAACAGAACATTTAGAGAAAGCGCATAGTGAGTGCTCCATTGTGCTCCTATCTCAAGGTGCTACCATATTTTGTGTTCACACCTTCATGAAAAAAATTAAGATAACGTTATCACTCTGTTAGGATGTGGATTACTCTCTCTCTCTCTCTCTCTCTCTCTCTCTCTCTCTCTCTCTCTCTCTCTCTCTCTCCCTCTCTCTCTCTGTATGTGTTTTCCTTTGTTGAAAATGTAGCAGCTTTCTGTCCCTGTTCATTTGTGCCATAAAATCCATCAAGACCACACTCTTTTTTTTTTAAAATTATCCAGTATTTTAGCAAAAAGGTATTAAAATAAAAGATCCAGAGAAGACAGAATTAATTAAAAATAATAACCTTAAAAAATGAAATACAGCAGCAAGAGAACGTACACACAAACCCACAGTCAAACACATCATCCCATCCTTCACCACCACCCCTACCTCACTCCCTACTATACTCACTCCACCCCATTCCGCTTACCAGCACTTCTCATTCCCCTTCCCTTTCCCTCAAGCTATACGCATCAGTGTCCGGGGACGTTATTCTAACCAAGAAGAAGAAGAAGTTTGGGGGCAGAAGACACAGCGCAGGGCAGAACACAGCACAGAAGAGCACAGGGTAGAACACGCTGTTATCACCACGAGCACTGCTTTTGCCCTCTATGATGTACTTCCAATAAAACTTTAAACGGTCATCAACAGACTGGCGAAGTGGGGCCGGGTAGCTCAGTTGGTAAGAGCGTCTTGCTAGTAACCGAAAGGTCGCTGGTTCGAATCCCGGATTGGTCAACGTGTGATCATATTATTTTCCCCTTTACCAACAACTGGCCCGCTGGTGTCAGTATAAATCGGTCCAGTAGTCACCTATATGCGAAAGTGTCGTGTGACTATAATCTACAAACAACAACAACAACAACAGACTGGCGTTCGGGAGAGAAAGAGAGAGAGAGAGAGAGAGAGAGAGAGAGAGAGAGAGAGAGAGAGAGAGAGAGAGAGAGAGAATGTGTGCAAATGATACTTCATCACCCTAGCCTCCATCACATTACTTCGTCTTCTTTCCAAACACCACCAACACTACTACAGTTATACATCCAGCTTAGCAAGAAGAGAAGAAATGTGTTTTCAAGTTTCTGCGAAATGCATCGACAGAGTCTGCTCTTTTATGCCTTCTGGAAGAGCATTCCACCAGACCGGAGCAGTGTATCTGAAAGACCTCTGGCCATAGCTCTTAGTCTTACACTGCTTGTGCCCAGGAACAATGAATAGAGACTTGGAAGCTGAGCGGTGGCTGCGAGATGGTTCGTACACATTCAGAAGTTCGAACAGGTATTCAGGAGTGTGCTCTTTAACTGCGCAATAAGCAACTGAGAGCACTTAGTGTTTAAGGCGCTTGTGGACAGGAAGCCAATGGAGTTGCTCAAGAATGGGGGTGATATGGACTGATTTACGACTTTTTGTGACCAATCGAGCTGCAGAATTCTGCGCAGATTGGAGGCGTTTGATCTGTGTTTGAGGCAGATTGGAAAGAAGACTTGCAATAGTCTAGTCTTGACAAGACCAAAGAGACAGCAACAGTGTTTGCTGCACTACGGGTCAGAGAAGAACGGATTTTACCAAGAGCTCTTAAATGAAAGAAACAGGATTTCACTACTGCCGAAACATGCTGTTCAAATGAAAGGTCACAGTCAAGCACAAGGCCAATAGTCTTTACAAAAGGGGAGAACTGAATGTCAGCATCACCGACATGCAGGGACTGGAAGGGACAAGGTTGTCTTCTAATTCGTGGCCCACATAGCAAAGCTTCTGTCTTCTGTTCATTTAGTTCCAACTTGTTCGCATTCATCCATCTCTTAATCTCAAGACAGCACTGCTCAACATTTCTGACGGCTGCAATAGCAGCATCACAATCAACTGGAATTTCGGAATATAGTTCCGAATCATCAGCGAAGAAGTGATGATCAATGGAGAAACTGCTTATAAGGTTAGACAACTGGCGAACATACAGAGAGAACAGAAGGGGTCCAAGGACAGAACCCTGTAGAACTCTACAGGAAAGAAGAGTTTCAGGGGAAGTGTACCCCATGACATGAACACATTGATATCTGTCCGATAGATAGGAGGAAAACCATTCCAGTACAGTGCTGCAAACGCAAATATCAGAATGGAGCATATTGTAAGCCCCTTTCACCCCCATGGTATACTGGTTTTCACAAAGAGAGAGAACCCCAAAAAGCAGTACACCACGCAGGTTCGTCTGGAAGGCTTCATAGGGCTCACAAGAGATGCGGGTTTAATATAAATATCAGTTCTGACACCATCTCCAACAAACCAATCTTTCCACAGGTATAGGCTCGCCGAGACATCCAAATCCACAACCCAAAGAACAACACCTCCCGCCCACAGCGGAGAGAATGCATTTTAAAAACTACTAGGATGGATGCCTCCCCACACCACAACCTGAAGAAACAAAGGTTTGTCAGAGAAAAATTTATTTACCTTCAATATTTAATGTTATGTGTAAAATATTGTTAATTTTATTAAGAAATTTTATTTGTATAAATTATAAAAGTTTATTTGAGTTGTATGAAATGAAAATGCACAGTGACTGGTTAACTTCAATTAGAGATAGAATCAGAATTGTATCTTATACTAAACAATAAGAGTAATCAGAAAGAAAAAGAAATAATAAAGTAAACACAAATTTATTTAAACAACACTTCACAAAACATTTTATACAAACACGACCACACACAGAATGATGGGGAAATGGAAAAATAATTTATTTTCTTCTTTGGGGTCGGTTTTTGGGTTTTGCTCACAGTCATCAAAAATTTAAACAGTTGTCTTTCTTGCAAAAATAGCTATTGAAACATAAAAAAATATTTACTTCCAGGAAATTTCATAATATAAAATTTATAATTATTTAAGTTCTGCTAAATATTTCATTCTATAATTGTAACGAAATAATAATAGATTACAGATTTCAGGTTGTTGCATGTTTTCTAAGGTTCTAAAAATTATTATTTAGGTTAAATACGTAAAGAAATGAAAATTCTTGGTATTTCGTCAAAAACCAAAGTGTTGAAATGATGTAGATTCGAAACATTATTTCCAGCCTACCACAGAGAATTAGCACTAGTAAAATAAAATATTCTAAAGTCACAGAACACAGAGGATCAAGTATTCAAATCCATTCATAACTTTCGAGAATAATCTTCAGAATTTGGAAATTTCATATTTTTGCAATAAAATATCTACCGATTTAGGAGATTTTAGTTAGAAATTTTGTTCTTTACATGAACTTATTGTGCTATTGTAATTCTAAAGTTCCAAAAAGGCCGAAAATAGTGTTGAAAAGAAGGGAGAAAAAAAAACTAAGTCCACGGACGCCTAAAACCTAACAAAATTTACTTTCAAATTCAAGATGTCATCTTCTTGGATCTAAATCAGCGTAAGACCGTTCGCCTTCCTTCCTTTATTAAATTAACGTCCCCGCACACCAAAGCGTATAGGGGACGAAGACCGTTCGCATTTTTGGCATTAGGTAAATTAACGTCCCCGGACACAGTGCGTATAGGGGACAAGATCAGGGGACAACGAACGAAAAACGATGCTTTACGTCCTATTGCATGAGCGTTAAGGACAATAAAATTGGGCTAAAAAGCCCTCATCATACATATTTACCAGACCATTTGGTCTGGCTCTTAAAACGAACGAAAAACGATGCTTAACGTCCTATTGCATGAGCGTTAAGGACAATAAAATTGGGCTAAAAAACCCTCATCATACATATTTACCAGACCATTTGGTCTGGCTCTCCCTGGCTCTTAAAAGAATGACTACAGCTCCTTTTATAACCGAAACAAGGGATAAAGCAGCCAATCAGCATCCATGTTTCACAACACGTGATCTATACTAGCAAATCAGATATTAGTTTTGACATTCATGTATCATGGAGAGAGGTAAAACACTCTAGTGTATACGGATTTTAGTCAAATGCACTGGTTCTTGGAAAATAACAGGGTCTACCGTTAACATAGGTAAGAAGTTTATTTTTATACTTTATTATGAACCATCGAGGAGTAAGATCTGATAATTCTTAAAGAAAATACACCGGCTCAAACAGCTTTGCACTGGTTGCGCACCTAAATGGCCGCCAATTTTAAAGGTATGGCTATTCGACCAATTCCAACTCGGTGCAAACATATTTATAATCGGTGCAGAAAAACGAGAGTCGGTGTTTTAGCAACCTAAAACACTTAGGATTAGCGCTCCAAGTGACTCGATAGCTGCACCGGGATTAACCCAATTTTGCACCGACTTCTCCGGACTGTTAACAAAAAGGCTCTGTGAAATTCTCCCATACAACTTTTTCTTCTATGTTTACACCCGGTGCAAACATATTTCTAATCGGTGTAGAAAAACGAGAGTCTGTGTTTTAGCAGCCCTAAACACTTAGGATTAGTGCTCCAAGTGACTCGGATAGCTGCACCGGGATTAACACAATTTTTCACCGACTTCTCCAAACTATAAACATAAGGGCCTGTGCAATTATTCCATTGAACTATTTCTTTTCTCTTTATAATTGCAATTCCTAATCTAAAACTTCTCCTCTACACTACATTTCATTTATAAATCAATTTGTTATAAAAGACCAACAAAAATACAGACAGCGGAAAGGCTAGAAATAATTCTTTATAAGAAAACTAAGTCTACTATTTAGATCTAGACTCCCGCTAAAATTCTCAATCAGGTTACCTTGACTACGGATGGCAACCGGAAATTCTTTTCTACAGTTTACTGAGCAATCACATTTTTCTTCACAAACCGATCATAGCAACTTTGAAAAATCTATTATCCACTCAATTTTTGCCACACAACACATCCAAAAATTCGTTAAAATAATTCTTCACAGGTATGCCATTTTCACTGCATACACAAAATTTAGCTTCGAAATTTAGATCTGGTGTTGATAACTATCCCTAGATAAAATAAGAATATTTTGCTCTACATACATTCACAGAAATCAATATCAGATACAATTCGATGAACACATTCTACACCACTAGAAAAAACACACAGTTCACAGTAACACAATATCTCTAGTACCTGCATTCGCCTCCTTGTCGTCTGCTTGTATGCCAAGGTACATGTATAACAAAAGCAACCATAGGCACATGCAACCTAATTATTAAATTTTAATTAATAGTCTAGTTTATCAATTTACAACAAAATGTTTTACTAGCCATCCAAAGAGGCTTACAATTTTACTAATTTATTTTACAAATAAAATATTTTACAAGCCAACCGGAGGGGCTTACACAAACAAGAGGAGTGCATGATCTATGGTGTCGAATGCGTCACTGAGATCAAGAAGAACAAGCAGTGCGTTACTACCCCCATCAACCATCCCCAGGAGATCGCTCACAACTCTCAAAAATGCCGTCTCAGTGCTATGTCCACTTCTGTATGCCGACTGAAACTTGACATGCAAGCTGTTTTCATCTAGATGAGACCGGAGCTGATCAGCAACAGCTCGTTCAAGAAGCTTGGATGCAAAGGGCAAGTTGGATATTGGGCGATAGTTACCCAGGACTTCTCGATCCAAACTCGACTTCTTCAAAAAAGGAATTACGGCAGCAGATTTGAATGCACGTGGAACAGTGCCAGAGCGCATGCTTGAATTTAAGAACTTATGAAAGACCGGCAGTAAAGTCTCAATAACATATCATTAGAGCAAGGTCGGTAAATATTAGCACAGATGTGTGTGTGTGTGTGTGTGTGTGTGTGTGTGTGTGTGTGTGTGTGTGTGTGTGTGTGTGTGTTTGAAAGTAGGGGGTTGTGGGGGACAAATTGAGACTTGCCAAGTTGGTAGTGAGTTACCTTTTTTTTGTGGGGAACTTTTTCCCGTTACTCCACAAGGCAAACCCCAAAACCTGCTTCCTGATGCTATCCTTCTCTCCCCTGTGCAATTTTATCGACTCCCCCAAAGAGACGCTATTCTGCCGTTTGTGTGTGAGCACACACAATACACACAAATTTCACTCTATCGAGCTTTCGCCGGGGAGATAATGAGGTGACGTCATCAGACAATTTCATTGGCTCAGTCCCTTAATTATGCATAAAATCCGTGTCCGGTTTGAATAACGCCGTGAGGGACGCCATGAGATCGAGCAAGGCGGGCCAGTATGTGTTTTGCAGAGGTAGAGGAAAGGTGTTTTGAAGGTAAGTTGTTCTTTTCGTTCATGTTGTGTTATATTTATGTAACCATGCATCCGTGTTGCATTACACACACCTACCCGATTTTATTAGCCCATTGGGTACTTCAGTGTGCATGTTTTTGCATAGTCAAAACAATCATCGTTGTGAGTGATACTGTTGAGTAAATACAGCCCATCTGTTGCTTCTACTTGAGTACTTCTTCTTCTTTCTTGTTGGCAGCCATATTAACTGTTGCTGCACTGAGATGTTGAAACACTGAAGTTTGGGTTAAATTATCTAGGGCATGGACCAAAGCTTTTGATAAAAAATATAAATGGTAAAAATATACCGTTTCTTATGCATGCTTTGCTGATGAATTTTAAATTCAAGTTTTCCGCTTGTGGCGTCTGCTCAATTTTCGGTTTCGGTTCGTGCCTGTGCACGAGTTTAGGGCACCTTTTTCTAGTTTAGATAATTTTCTGTTTTTATTTTTTGTAGAAACAAATTTACTTGTAGCAAGATAAGTAGCATGTTTACATTCTATGTAGTACTCGACTAAGAATACTGGAGTTAAAAATTTAAATCACACGAGTATAGGTAGCGGCAGTGACCTACTTACTAACTTACTTAGACGTGCGGGAAAGCAGCTGATAAGCCACATTTTTTTCGGCAATTTACTGGTCTGCATGTTATTATTGTCACATAAAAATTACATCAATAAAAACATCAACATTTCAACTTTCTTTCTATGTTGTTTTTACGACTAAATTCGTCTTTAAATAGTCGCTAAAGTGGCTTAGGCAAGCATACAGTAAGTGTCATTTGTTGCAATCAAAGTCTATTTTTATCGCTGACGTTCGTGTTGACTGTTGATATGGTTAATTTATAACTCCTAGCTTTATTTTCGTATATCTATTTTCTTCGAAAAGCAACGTATTTTCAATTGCGAAGCAGTTTAAATCAAGGCTAAAAAATATATATACTTCGCGGCTTGATATTTTTAAAATGGCTATTCAGAACTATTAAAAATTATGGCTCCACTGTACTACGACACATCGGAGCGGGAACCAATGAAAGACGAGGAGCTATAACACGTGACATGATAGGCTAAAATATTTTGAATGTCAAGGCTGTTAGTGGACTTCGCTATGATTTCCGATAAAATCAGTGCCATTATTGGTCTATATTGTGCAGTCTTGGATTGACCAGTTTCTGGTAAATTGTAATGAGTTTATGGTGTGGTATGTTGATAATTTAGCAAAATATTCGACTACCGTTTAGCGGAAGTGCATAGAAACGTGTCGTCTGCTACAATGTTTAATCGATACTTTTAGTTACAACTTACGGACCTGTAAACGTCCCCTTCTTGTAATGCTGTATACATTTCTTTTATTATAACACCTATTATGTAATTAGTGGTTTGCTTAGCTTGATTATTAAGCGTTAAATGATTGAAAAACTAACATAAAATTTACCATTAATGACATTGTGTCAAGCTAAATAAATCATGATATTATACAAAGTGATCTGATCTAGCCAAGTCAAAAAATCAGTTTTATTACCCCGCATTGGAGAATTTACACAGAACATTGCAACAGGGTTATAAAATTATTAATAATAATAGTAATAATAAGAACACAACTGTATTCTAATTATATCTTTGTAATAGTACTTGTATTTCTTTACATCATGGTCTCAGGAGTCTTTCTGCCAAGTTTTATGCTTGTGTGTAAAGTTAGTTCAAAAAATATGATTACATGTACACTGAATTTTACTGATGTCTGTAAAGATTACACTGTTATCTATTTATCTACACACCAAAAATTTTGGTTGCATCTGAAATAGTTTTTTAATTATTGGCATTGAAGTGCGTATAAGTAGTAGTAGTAGAAGTGTAAGTAGTTTTATTATTTCTTTAACAGGTGATGAAGAGTTTTCCGGAGTGTCTGCAGGCGAACATCTGTCTTCACCTGAAGTGGCTGAACTGTAAACTTAACACCCGTCCTGCATTTAAGGGCGCAAGTCCAGGTGAGATATGCAGTCTACTGACCATTAATGTAGTTATTATGATTTGTTTTATATTATTGTATGTTTCTTATAAAGCGCTTTTTTTTTTTAGCTTAAAAGAAACAATCTAACAGGATCCAACACGAGGTGCCCACTTGTTGCCTAATGACATGTCTTAACTTCAAGTTTCGTGAAGGTTCAAGTAGTAGAAGTATAAGTATTTTTTTTATTTCTTTAACAGATGCTGAAGAGTGTTCCGGAGTGTCTGCAGGTGAACATCTGTCTTCACCTGAAGTGGCTGAACTGTAATCTTGACACCTGTCCTGCATTTAAGGGCGCAAGTCCAGGTGAGATATGCAGTCTACTGACAATTAATGTAGTTCATTGTTTATAGATTTTATTGTTTTATATTATTGTATGTTTCTTATAAAGCGCTTTTTTTTTTTTAGCTTAAAAGAAACAGAATCTAACAGGATCTAACTCGAGGTGCCCCCTTGTTGCCTAATGACCTGTCTTAACTTCAAGTTTCGTGAAGGTTCAAAAACTTGTTTTCAAGGTTCTCAGGTCCCAAACATAGGTTGCTGAAGCTTTTTGGAAAAAAAATAAGTTCGAAATCTGACGTATTGAAAAACAAGTTTTTGAACCTTCATGGTGCATCATCTGCCTGACCACACAACAGAACAATCCGGGATGACCAGAGATGGCAGAGAACGGTCCTAGTGCGCGCTAAATCCACAAGTACAGTACTAACAAAAGTTGGAGCACCCTAACATTGGTCACAATTTTAAACTGGTTAAGAGGACTGTTAATACTAACATTATTATACAAGTACTTAGTTGCCAATAGAATCACTAATATGTGGAACAGTCTGCCAAATGAAATTGCCACTGTTGGTTTCTAGCTTCCAAAATGTATTCCACTGATCTGCAAATTGGGAATAGGCAACATTTTTGTTAGGTGGTTGATGCCTGATGTTCCGATCAAAGTTTCAAATAGGTGTGCTCCAAGTACGTTATCAAGAGGGTAAGAGGTTTAACAGCCTATGCTATACTATACTATAGTTTGACGGTTATTAGGATTGGCCGTGTCCCAGATGTGTCCATTGCTAATAATTATATGACTAACAGGCCTAGTTTAGGCTTGGTTTTGTACACATGCCCTCCAAAACTAATTCATAAAACCAATCTGTATTGTCCAGTTTAAGCTGCACTTCAAATGGTGTACCTTAAAATTTGCTTTTATTTACCAGAAGCCTCATGTCTGGAGAAGGCTGTGACAGTGATTTGGAAATTAGAGCAGAATTGTCAGCCTCAGAAGGTATGTAATTTACTTATTTTTACTTTTGAAATGAAGAGAATATATATAATATTAGCATGTATCTAATCGGAGGTTTGCTCAATTCCAGTGACTAATTAAAAGAATGTTTCCACTTTTAGCTTGACATGGATTTTGCACCCTACCTGAAAACAAAAAAGACAGGAGACTGGTCACTATTAGTTGCTATATGCTTGATTTTTTTATTCTAGCGATATGGTTTTCTTATGTGTCCCACAGTCTGTTAAACAGTGTGATATATTCAACAACAAATATAATGTATTTCATTTTCATAAAATGATACTAGATTATTATTCAGCATTTTTCATGTATACTTGACATCATTTGTTCCCACAGGATGGCACGTATTACAATCCACACATGTACACGCATTCAAATGGGGTCAATGCATTTTTAAAGAGAGTTGGGAGGTTGTGAATCGCAGACGGGAAAGATTTTACTTTTTTTATGGTTGAAGAAGGGGAAGAAAAGTGTGAGTGGAGGAGGAGAATGTTGTAATGTAGATGGGACAATTGCGCTTGCTGTTCACGTGTGCTTTTGGCTTGTGTATTCGTTAAGAGTATTGACTTTGATGAATGCTGACAAAAACTTATTCCGTCAGCATGTTCTGTAAATGCAGTTTGGTTATTATTCAGCGTTTTATATACACATACATGACATACAAGTGTTGGAACTTCCTCTTTTTATTTTTCAATATCTCCCTGTTCTCTTGCCATCTAATTTGTGTAAATGTTAAACCTGAATTTGTGCAGGTGATGGTAATGTTCATTTACAAAAGAACAGAATGGCAGTAATGTGTCAGGCTTATGATTTGTATAGTTAAATTTATTGCCCCAGTCCCAGTTTATTCACTGTTTGATTTCAATGATAATTTTACTCTGATTCAGGGTCGGAGTATGTCCCAAACAGTGACTCGGAGGAGTCGGGATCGGAGGAGTCTGGCTCGGAGGAGTCTGATTCAGGTAAATATTAAAAGTTATATATTTGAATTAAGCTGTTGTGTAAAACTGACATTACAAAGTTGGTAGTGTCCCGCAATTTTGCGGAAATCTGAAGAAAAAAAATCCTTGTCACTTTAGTCTGCATTTTTTTTTTTTAGATAACCAGCATCTTTTTATGGAAAACAAGGATTGTCTCACTATCAGAACTGCATTTATACATTCCAATGTTGTGCTGCCTCAACAGAGGCAAAATATATTCTGAATTGGATTTTTAAATACTTTTTTAAAATTATTAAATGATGTAAGATGGGGTGAGAGGGGGGTGGATCTTGTGGACAGTTACAATTATATTCCCGGTTTTAAATTAATAAATTACAAGGTGCTCTACATCTTCACAGCACCAACCCACCCACCCACCCACCCCGTCCTGCCCCCTCTCCACTTAAAATCCATACCCTCTATCTTCCGGGGTATCTTTCAGCTATAAATAATATCCCCACTTCAAATTGAATGCTTCAAATTTCCTCTTTTCTATCACTGTTGTATTTTTGCCTTTACTTTCCTTTGTCGTCATCTACTGTCTTCTCTCTTGTACTACAATTTATTCACCTGTACTTTTCCCATCTACCTGTTATTTTATTATTGTATTATTTTTCTTATTTTTCCCTCTGAAGTTGTATGATATTCTTGTTACCCTGTCAAGTCTGTGGTGGCTAGGTAATGAAACTGATGATGAAATTGGGATGATCTTTGTACATGTATCTCCTAGCGTTATTTGCTGATGTGGCTTTTTCTATGCATTTATATTAGTCTTATAACTATTTCTCATAAGCATTTTTAAATTTTATTTTTTAAAGTTATAAATCATGGTTGTAATTTGATGTTTATAAATCGAGCGAAAAGGCTGATGCCCCCAGCACAGCTTAGCTTTATGTACCTTAGGTTATGGTAGGATGGTCATAATATTATTAAATTGTAATTTTTGTATAAATTTGTATGTGTGTGTTTGTAGATACTAAGCGTGTTTTTGTATTTTTATACTTTCCAATAGTCGGGAATCAGAACAAGCCAAATGTCTGTCGGTCATTTGTCAGCCATATCTCAAAAACAACTGAACGGATTTTGACCAAACTTCATATGAACACTGCTTAGGTCACGGGTCAATTTCCCATGTCCTCATATTTGCTTTGTCGCAAAGGTCAAGGTCGTTGGAGTCATATTGTTGCTAAACATGTTTTGCTTTGTATCTCATATATGGCTTAACCAACGTGTTTGAATTTATGGTGTAAGGGTTCTCCAAATCATAGATATTCGTTCAGTGGCAGTCCGGTTGTCGGTCAGTTGGTCGGTCCTTCGCTCTGAATTTAACTAATTTGTAAATATATTTGAATGGATTCCCATCGTTTTTTGACAAGGGATGGATAACAATTTATTAAGTGGTCTCAATTCAGCTCATCTTATTTTGCTATACCCTGTAAACAATGAGTAACTAACTAATCAGAACATCTTGGATTTATCTTTCATACTTCTTTTTCTAGGTTTCCGGTGTTTGCCAACCATCTTTGCAAATGCAAAGGCTTTGAAATGCTGGAACACTGCTCTTAAAGATGCAGGTGAGTTTTGGAAGATGTAGTTGAAAGGCTCGTTTCTTTATATTGTAAAATTCTGATGGATAAAGGTTTTCTGAATGCCATCATGCAACACAATGACAGGAATATGAGAATTAAGACATACAACGCCCCCTCTCCCCTACCCCCCCTACTCCCCCTCCTCTATCCTCCCTCTTCCCCCCCCCTCCCCTTTTGAATGTGAACCACCAAAAGCATTACTCCTTCGTTGTTGAGGAGATTTTGAGATCGCCAGCAATCGATTTCTTAGCTGTTGAGCAAAATAAACTTTGAAAAAACTATAAATTATGTATTACTTGCAGCAAGAAAGATTCTTTGACATGTTCTGTGGATGCATCTTGTATGCAGGTCTCATGAAAGATCATTGACGTGCACAACGACTTTCTATGTGCGCACTATGTGCCCAAAGGCTGCCGGTGGGCACCTCTGGCGGCTTGAGTTAGAGCTTGTATCGACCAGCGCATTGAGCAGCTCTTGAACTGAACAAGCAATTTAAAAAACTGCTTAATGTAAATTATATATATCTAAAAACGCTTAATGTAAATTATATTATTATGATTATATGTATATAATTTACATTAAGCGTTCAAGAGCTGCTCAAGGTGCTGATCGATACAGGATCGAACTCAAGCCGTCAGAGGCGCCTACCGGCAGCCTTTGGGCGCATAGTGTGCACACAGAAAGTTGTGCACGTCAATGATCTTTAATGATATATATATATATATAATAATATATATATATATATATAATAATATATATATATAATATATATATATATATATATATATATATATATATATATATATATATATATATATATATATATATATATATATATATATATATATATATATATATATATATATATATATATATATATATATATATATATATATTATATATATAATATATATATATAATATATATATATATATATATATAATATATATATATATTTTATATATATATATATAATATATATATATATATATATAATATTTCTTGTAATTGTTTATTTTCTTGTGTGCCAGTGGTTAAATGCAAGCCAGCAGCATCAGCACCACTTCCTGTCTCATCAAGAGCAGCAACACCACCGTCTCTCACTCCATTGAAGACATCTGATACAACAGCAGCACCACCGTCTGTCACTCCATTGAAGACATCTGATCCTCCAACACCACTCCCTGGCTCTTCGTCATCTTCCTGCAAGCTGTTTGTGCACATTGCCAAAAAAAACAATGGTAAAAGAGTGTATGACAAGAAAAGCAAATGCAAATTTTGTGATGTTCTCACAACAAATCTTAGAAAACATTTGTTATCTAAAAGGCACAGAAATGAACCGGAAATTGCTCTTATTTTGTCAAAGCCTAAACACTCAAAAGAAAGAGAGTTCCTACTGGAAAAGGTGAGAAACCAAGGAAATTACCAACATAATTTCTCCGTTCTAAAGAACAGAAAGGTGAAATTATACCTTGGCGGTCACCTTCAGAGAAAGTAAATCCAAATGATTATATTCCATGTGAATTTTGTTTTGGATTTTTTGTGAGGACTGAGCTTTGGCGACATCAACAGTGCTGCAAGTTCAGGTCAACTGCTAAGAAGGGTCGATTTGTTATAAGCCGATCAGAGTCCCTGCTTCCTGCTAGTATTGATTGTGAAGATGGACTGAAAAAAGACATATTTGAATCGATGAGAGCAGATGGTGTTACTTTTGTGGCAAGGAGAGATGCATTGATTATAAAATTTGGAGAGAAATTATACCATAAGCATGGACACAAAGAATACAAGAGAGTATTTATCAAGCAGAAACTAAGAGAACTTGCGCGGCTCTTGCTGGCATTGCGAGAACAAGACGAAAGTGTAACAGATCTTCAGAGTGTTATTCATGCAAGCAAGTTTCTTCGTGTGGTTTCTACCGTCAAAAAGCTCTGTGGGCACAACCCTTCTGAAAATACATATTCAAATCCTTCTCTTGCTCTTAAGCTTGGGCATTCCCTGAAAAGGTGTTGTAGTATTCTCAAAAGTCAGGGTCTGATGCAAGGAGATGAAAAACTTCAAAAGATGTCGACTGACTTCAGGGATCTGTGTGAAGTTGAATGGAAAGACCACATTTCATCTGGTGCCCTGTCAACATTGGAAGAAAAGAAAATCAACAAGCCACATGTGTTACCTTTGACCAAAGACCTTAAAATCTTGACTGAATACTTGGAGGCAGAAAGGATATCACGCTTATCTGAGCTAAAGTCTCGACCAACAACTGACAGATGGCTTGCTCTTGCGAAAGTTTGTCTTGCAAACATAATCATGTTTAATCGTCGCAGGAGTGGTGAAGCAGCCAGAATGCTCATTACAGACTATGAAGTTGCCCAAAACAACACTGTTGCCGAAGATGATATTCTCAACGCACTGTCTGAGATGGAGAGAATGCTCATTGATAATTTTACACGTGTTGAAATCCGTGGAAAACGTGGGGGAATAGTACCAGTCCTTTTGACGAAGTCCATGCAAGGGGAAATTAATCAGCTACTTCATTTCCGAGAACAGGCTGGTATTCATCCTGACAACGTGTACATCTTTGCAAGGCCGTACTTCTCATCACTTGATCATCTGGCTGGTCACACCTGCCTCCGAGAAACTGTTATTAAAAGTGGAGTGGAGCGCCCTCAGGACATCACTAGCACTAAACTTAGGAAGCACTTGGCTACTGTTTCTCAAATACTTAACTTAAACGAGTACGAGTTGGACCAGCTGTGTGGCTTTATGGGTCACAATATTAGAGTGCATCGAGAATTTTACCGAATCCCACGAGACTCCTACCAGCTAGCAAAGGTCAGTCGATTGCTGATGGCAGCGGAATGTGGACAGATTGCTAGATTTGAAGGTAAATCATTGGATGAAATTGAGCTTGATGAAGAACTTGAGTTTCATGACTCTGAGTTTGAAGATGGTGAAGTGCACGGTGTGATAATGAAAATGACATGGAGGAGTTAGGTGATGATGAAAGAGACTTAGAAGAGCGAGATGATTGTGTCGAGCCAGATTGTAACATGTCTACTGTCTCTTCTGCTGCTGAACCAGTTTTCGCAACTTCAAACTCTTGTACAGAGAAAAGCAGAAAGGACGAAATTGTCACCAAGTATGCAAGCCCAAAAAGCAGAAATGACAGAATATCCACCAAGAAGGGAGGCGCAGGGAAGAAGTCTTTGCAAAATAAAGACTTTATGACAAGTGATCAGATGAAAGCAGTTAAAAAGCACTTTAAAGCACACATAGAAAGTTTGCAAGTTCCTAGAAAAGCAGAATGTGAAGGTGTGTTGAAGAATGAACCTTTACTTGCAGGGCGGTCTTGGCTGAAAATCAAATGCACTGTTCGAAATGAAATTGAGAAAAGGAAACGTGAAGTCAAAAGGCTTAAGAAACGATGAAATGATTTTGCTATCTCATCATACTGACTATTTCATGTGATATGGATGTTGCTAACTGTTGCAGGTAGACATGATTTATTACCCCTTGGGGTCATGAGCAATCTTGCCACTGTAGATTGTTCTAACCTATACAGGGAATAGTGAAAGCCCCAGTTGAAAACCGGTCTTTCCTTTATAGGCATGACCGATTCACTGCGGCAACAGTACCCGGAAGAGTCCGCTGGACCTAGTGTAATGTATTGTAATGTAATGTAATGTAATGTTAGTCTTTGAATGGTAGCTGTTGTATATATATTTCATTCATTACTTTATTTTGAAACAAATGCTACTCTGGCTTGTGCAGATACATTTTTCTTTGTAAACATTTTTAAACAAATCTCAAAAATCTGATTTTATTATTTTACACTGATTTGTGAAGCTCTATATATATATATATATAATTTTGAGATCATTATATCCCCCGTTGGGGTGCCGGGGGTTTCAGTATAAATAGTATCCCCACTTTCTGGAAATTTAGTGCTTTAAATTCCCACTGTCGCTGTCTTTTTCCTTTGTTCTGTCTCATTCCTACTCTGTTCTATCAATTTACTATACTATCTTTTTCTTCGCTAGACCAGTCACCTGCATTTTTTCTTGAAAACTCTTCTGGGACAAAACTCTTCATTTGTGTGTACAATATTGATGTAATGTAAATTTACTGTACTGTCAAAAAGGTCTGTGGGCACAGCTCTTCTGAAAATACATATATATTCAAATCCTCTAGCTCTTAAGCTTGGGCATTCCCTGAAAAAGTGTTGTGGTATTCTAAAAAGTTAGGCTCTTATGCAAGGAGATTAACAACTCCAACAGCAGCATCAATGTCTCTCACTTCGTTGGCAACATCTAAACCACCACCACCACTTCCTGTCTCTTCAACACCAGCACCACCGTCTCTCAATCCGTTGAAGACATCTGATCCGCCAACACCACTCCCTGGCTCTTCGTCATCTTCCTGCAAGCTGTTTGTCCACATTGCCAAAAAAACAACAAAACAATGGGAAAAGAGTATGACAAGGAAAGCAAACGCTATATAAATCAACTGTATTATTATTATTAAATGCACATTTTGTGATGTTCTCACAACAAATCTTAGAAAACATTTGTTATCTAAAAAGCACAGAAATGAACTGGAAATTGTTCTTGTCTTGCCAAAGCCTAAACAATCAAAAGAAAGATTTCCGAGAACAGGCTGGTATTTATCCTGACAACGTGTACATCTTTGCAAGGCCGTACTTCTCATCACTTGATCATCTTCCTGGTCACACCTGCCTCCGAGAACCTGTTAGTGCTATGGAAAGTGGAGTGGAGCGCCCTCAGGACATCACTAGTACTAAACTTAGGAAGCACTTGGCTACCGTTTCTTAGATACTTAACTTAAACGAGTATGAGTTGGACCAGCTGTGTGGCTTTATGGGTCACAATATTGGGGTGCATCGAGAATTTTACCAAATCCCACGATACTCCTACGAGCTAGCAAAAGTCAGCCAGATTGTATTATGTGTACCGTCTCTTCTGCTGCTAAACCAGATTTCGCAATTTCAAACTCTTGTACAGAAAAAATCAGAAAGGACAAAGTTTTCACCAAGTATGGAAGCGCAAAAAGCAGAAATAACAGAATATCTACCAAGAATGGAGGCGCAGGGAAAGAAGTCTTTGCAGAATAAAGACTTTAGGACACATGATCAGATGAAAGCAGTTAAAAAGCACTTTACAGCTCAGATTCAAAGTTTGCAAGTTCCTAGAACAGCAGAATGTGAAAGTGTGTTGCACAAATAACCTTTACTTGCAGGGCGGTCTTGGCTGAAAATCAAATGTACTGTTCGAAATCCAATTGAGAAAAGTAAACGTAAAGTCCAAAGGCTTCAGTAACTATTAAATGATTTTTCTGGTATCATCATACAATTTTATTTTATATAGATGTTGCTAAATGCTGCAGGTAAACATTTATTACTTCATATTCAAATACATGTATGACTATGAGTGAACGCATTGTTATGTGTGTGGTCAATTATCGGTAGTCCAATTATTACAAGTCTATACTGTACAGGTCATTTGCAGAACGATTGTTTTGATTGCCAGAGAACTTGTACAGAATTTGTGCAGAGGGGCAAGTATGCTTAGGAGGAAGATGAATGAATAGGTATATTCCGAAATTCTGTATTTAGATTGATTTACACTGATGTGTGACCACCACCACAACCCCCCCGCCTCCCCTCCCTCCACCCCCCCTCCAAAAACCTCATTTTAGTATGGGGTCTGTTGGGTCAGCTTGAGAATATTGCACTCTTTCTGCCAAATGTTCAGTAGGGCTTTCAAATATATTATTATATATTTAGCAATGTAAGCATTGTATATGTATGTGTTTTGTTGAAAATTTATATTGATGTTTGTATTCTATTTTGTTTTTTTAAACCGGGGTTTCATAAATTAGAGTATAGCCTCAGCGTCCCCTGCGTGGGACTCCTTTATTGTAAAGTGACAGGCTTGTGGGGTGCCTTCAGTTTTACCACTACAGTTGTTTCAGCAGATTTTTATATAGATCAGGGGCGAGTCCTCTTTCAACCTAGTTGTGGTTCTGATTCAGCTCTTTGTAGTCCGCTGGACCATGTATGTAATGAATAACTAATTATCAATTGCTCTTAATCTTATATCCCCACCTAAACCTACATTAACATATTATAACATTACAGGTTTTAGCGTAATTCTGAAGAAATGTAGATTACAACAAAATACAATGTAACATGCGTTAAACTTATGGGTGGTGGTGTAGTGACTGGGGTGAATGGAGACAGACGGGAGAGGCAGACATTTGTGCTTGACAATATTACAACCATATCAAATTAGCAATTTCATTTTTTAAAGTTTAACATTGCACTGGCTTTGTATCCTATAGTATATATATATAACATCCTTAAATGTGAAAAAAAAGAACTACAAGCTCAGTTTTAGATGCCTACTGTTACGTCAACTTGTGCAGATGAATCTGAGTTTTTTAAAGCTTAAAAATACTTTTGGATGTACATTTCTAGAATTTTTGATTTGGTTATATTTGACACTGATTTGTGGAGGTGAATGTATATTTCTCCGTTCATTATAAGACTGCGGAGCAAGTTTGTTTTCAAAATTATTATTATTCGTTATATGTTTTGTTTTATTATGTGTAAAAAACCATATTGTTGAAAGATATAGGTAGACAAAATGTACTAGAGAGCTAAGATAAAATGGAAAAAGCTGAGGGAAAACAAAGCTGTAGTTCAGCCATTTTGGCAGGTTTTATACATATGTTATTGTTTACACTTTGTTGTTGGTCTTTGAATGGAAGGTGTGGTATATATTTCATTCATGACTTTATATTAACACAAATGCTGCACTGGCTTGTGCAGATACATTTTTCTTTGTAAAGACTTAAAATATTTTTCAAGAATCTGTGCTTTTATTCTTTTACACTGATTTGTGAAGCTCAATATCCAATTTTTATATCATTATAGACCCCCGTGGGGGTGCCGGGGGTTTCAGTATAAATAGTATCCCCATTTTCTGGAAATTTAGTGCTTTAAATTCCCACTGTCATTGTCTTTCTCCTTTGTTCTTTCTGATTCCTACTCTGTTCTGTCAATCTACTATACTATCTGCTTCTGGACCAGTCACTTACCTTTTTCTTGAAAACTCTAACAAAACTCTCCATTTGTGTATGGGGTCTGTTGCATAAGCTAGTGAATATCGGATGCTTTCTGCCAAATGGTTACTAGGACTTCCTACGATATTATTATTTTGCAATGTAGACATTTTATGTATATGTATGTTGTTGATATTTTATGTTTGTATTCTATTTTGATTTTGTAAACGGGGGTTTGATAATTAGAGTATAGCCTCAGCGTCCCCTGCGTGGGATGCCTTTATTGTAAAGTTGACCGGCTGGTGGAGTGCCTTCAGTGTTACCAATAGGGTTGTTTCAGCAGATCTTTCATATGGATCAGGGGTGGGTCCTCTTTTAACCAAGTTGTGGTTATGATTTTATGGTCATGATTCGACTCTTTGCAGTCCGCTGGACTCTGTACGCAATGAATAACTATCAGTTGCTCTTAACCTTATTTGCCCAGCTAAATCTTCATTAACATAATAATTACAGTTTTTAACGTAATTCTGAATAATGGGTTATTGCAACAAAATAAAGTGTAAATTGTGTTTCAATTACAACCCCCTTTCCATTTCTTCAAAAAATTTCAAAACAGGAGTTGGGGAAGGGTGGGTTAGGGTTGGTAAGGGTGGAGTAATAACTGGGGTGAGCGGACCCCTTCCTCCCATTGTGCCCTTGCAATTCCTGTTAGAAAACCCCTTCCTCTTTCTCTACTTCCAACTGCAAAAGGGATTCTAAGGTGCCTATGATCAAGCTCGCTAGAGTGACCAAAGTTTTGGGACGCACAGGTTCTCTGGGACAGTGTACACAAGTCTGTGTTGAGTTCCTGGATGACAGCAACTGCTCAATCATCCATAACGTGAAAGGACCTGTGCGTGAAGGGGATAATCTTGATATTGCTTGAGTCTGAACCTCTGCGTGAGGGGGGGGATAATCTTGATATTGCTTGACTCTGAACCTCTGCGTGAGGGGGGGTAATTCTGATATTGCTTGAGTCTGAACGTGAAGCTAGGATATTAAGATGATCTTGCTTCTCTTTTAGCTCTCCATGTAGTTTGTGTGGTCACTTGTTTCCTTTGGTGGCATCATCTAATAGAGTTTAGTTTTGGAGTATCAGGCATGAGCATGCATCTCGGCTCTTATATTCTATACATTTCCAATGAAATGGATCAAAACCATCTGAAAAAAATAAATGGCTATGGCAGTGCTTAAAACAAAACAAACAAAGGGGATGAGCGGAGAAGTACGTTTCAAGAGTCTTTGATTTGGTTTAATTTACACTGATTTGTGAAGTTGAATGTATAATTTTCTGTTCATTATTAGACCATGGAGCAAAATTAATATTATTCATTGTTTTATTTTATTGTTAGTGTAAGGAACCATAATTGTTTCAAAATATAGGTTAACAAAATGTTTAAGAAAGCTAAAGTGGAAAAAGCTCAGCGAAAACAACACAGTACTTTAGTGACATTTGAATGGGCAGCACTGTCCATTTTGGCATGTTATAAATGTTTTTTTTACACTTTGTTGCTAGTCTTTGAATGGTAGGTGTTGTATATATTTCATTCATTACTTCATATTAAAACAACTGCTACACTGGCTGGTGCAGATAAATCTTTTCTTGTACAGCTTTAGAAATATTTTTTTTTAGAATCTGTGATTTTATTATTTTACACAGATTTGTGAACCTGAAGATATAATTAGTACATTATAGGACAGTTGAATAGAGCAATTTCTTATGAATAATACGTCACATCAAAATACGTGTTTTATTTTATGTACTTCAGTTTGAGTGACAAAATTAAAAGGAATATATATATAGATATATATATATATATACATTTGTGAAGCTCAAGATATAATTTTGAGTACATTATAGGACAGGTGAATAGAGCAAGTTCTTATGAACAATACTGTACTTTATAATGTGTGTTTTATTAAGATGATGTACTTCAATTTGAGTGACAAAATTAAAAGGAATGAACCATTCTATTGAATTCTGTTTTTCAATGTTGACCATCTTTGTTTGCTGGTATTAAATCTAAATAAGACTGTATGTGTACGTATTGTTTATGTGTATGTCTTGTGTGTGGTATGTATGCATTCATATGAGCTAAACTCTAAGATCTCAGAACTTATATTTTATTGTGAAGCCGCAAACATGTACATAACTCCGAATTACAGTAATAATGGAATATGACAAAATAAATAACACTATTGAAACTTGCAACATTATTGCACTACATATATATTAAACAGGTCAACAAAGGAAATTTTTATAAATATACATCAAAATATGAAGTGGAAAGAACCATTTGTTCAAGAGAAAGTGAAAGAAATATTTAAAAAAAATGAAACGGCTTAGAAATATAAAAACAGATAAACACTAAAAACTCAAAACTTATGTTTAATTGTGAAGCCACAAACATGTACATAACTCAGAATTACAGTAACAATGGAATATGACAAAATAATGCACACAAATATATGCACACAGTGTCCCCCATACTGCATATTGGTACTTCACAAACCCAGGTAAACAGACACGAATCTATTACATAGGCTACATTATATCACACCTGTTTACATTACGATTTGAGCGTAATAAATAATATCTTATTCCGCGTTGCCTCTTCAAACTCAACTTTGCCAGCTGCTAAAATTACGTTTTCAGCATAATATCTGCTTGAGGAAAAAAAAAAGTATAATTTTCGGTTTTTAGATAGCACAGGTTTAATCGTATAGGCATACATGTTGCATTTCCGTTCGATTCAGGAATGGCGCAATTATCAAGACTTGTGGATTACATCTATTTTGTGCTAGCAATAGATATAACGTGAGTTAGCCTAGCAGGTTAATTAGACCAAATGTGTAGGCTGTCATGAAGGAACATTTATATGTTTGGATTGAACTACATATGACGCACTTGCTTTTATCTGCTATTCATTGTCACATTTTGTGGAGTGTTCAAAGATGGAATGGCCAAGGAAAGGCAATAGTATTTTAAATTATTTATTTTCAAGTGGAAACCTGACTTGATATTGAACCTGCAAATTTCATAATAAGAAGCTTCTCTGAGATATTAACTTGTGTGAGACATTTCATGTCACCCAACTCAGTTTGTGCTTCAGTACTAGCTTGCATAAAAAAAAAGGTAAAGGTAGTCCCATAGCCTTGTGGCCGTAGGGGAGCGTGATGTTGGAGATCACACTTATCTTGGGCCAGCGTAATGAGGGTGATGCCCAACTCTCTCCCTCGCTGCTTTACCTTCCCCACCCTCAAGAGAGTAGGTACTCAATCACAGTTGAGTCAACTGGGGGCGTTATTGTTTGTCGCTTCACACCTTAGCGGTCACCCATCCAAGTGCTAACCGCACCGGACGGTGCTTCACTTTCGGCACAGTAGCGAGTGCTCCAACCACTGCACTATCCGACACCACTAGCTTGCATAGGAGCAGTAAAGCAGACAAGGTAAGGTATAAATTTGTTAGTTTATTTATTTTATTTTTGTATGTTTATAATGTGTTACTGATGATTTAGAAGAAGTAAACACCAACTTAAACTAAAGTGAATATCTTTTCTTTTTCTATTATTTGATTCCTATTTAGACCCAAATTGCGTGACAAAGACATTCCTCTTTAGATTCTCAAATTCCTCTTTGTACCCTTCTGGATTCCTCTTGGTTCTGCTTGGGTGTAAACAGGTCTGATATATATATATATATATATAAGTAGAAATCCACCCATGGGGCGACCACTGTAAAAAGGGCCCTTAGGGTGACCAGACCTATGTCCTACACTATTGTTAGCTCATTCATGATTCTTTCCAGTTAAACTTTGCTTTATACTACAATTGTACTGCTCATACAAGAAGGTTAGGAAATGTGTATTCCCAGACATAGCTTTCTTTGGTGGTCGCCCTAAGGATTTTAATGCTCCCGCAGCCCTTAGGGTGACCGATCCATAGGGCGACCGATCCATAGGGCGACCGCATGATGTCTGTAAAAAGGGACCATGGGGTGACCAGTGCTATCAAACATCTGGATGAAGAAAAGAAATGACGATACATAGAATTACATTTAATATGACACCCTAGTTGCATCAGGGTGCAATTATATGCAATAGGATTACTGTTACTGTGCATAACCTGCACTGTTATGAGCTAATAGTCGTAGTCAATTTTGGTTTTCAACATGGAAACAACGGATAGATCTAGCCAGTAGTGAAAGGTTGTTTCTGGTGTACCCGGAAACCCTGAAATACCACAGTCCTAATGACGAGACGACGATCAACAAGAAGAAGGAGGAATGTGGAAAAGGTGAATGAAGAGACAGAGGGAAAAGAAGAAGCAAGAGATGAAGAACCGATTTCGGTGAAGACGACCGCTGACTTTGAGGTCAACACAGATCCAGCTAGAGAAGGATTTCACAATCAAGCAGCGATAGTGAGTGATCTTAAATTTTGCGTATATAGCCTCCAAGAAGAGATCAACGCGCTGCGTTTGATGATTTTAGAGCAGTCCGATTTGATATAACAACTGCGTGAAGAGCGAATCGGAATTGCGGACTGAAGAAATCTAGAAAGTGAGCAGACGACGCGACCTTCAACTAGGTTGTCTTCCACTTCCTATGCTGCGGCAGTCAAATCTAGATACCCGCAGCAGATTCTGATCAGTCACTGAACACTGTGCAGCTGAAAAAAACCACAGCACAACTAAAGACGACAAACTATACATATAAGAACTAAATATTGCAGTAATGTGAATTGTACATGTAATTGCTAGCTCCCTTTCTTTGAGTCATGTACTAGGCCTAGGTCTATTATTTGAATGCAACTATACACGTGGACATTTGCCTGTCAGTTTTCAGTCCTTCTATGGATAACGTTGGCTTTGATTTACATGTATGTGTTGATTTGGCCAAATCCTTGATTGTTTCTCCTGTTGGACAGTTTCTTTGAGGTGGTTTGATTGTAAATTTAAATGTGTAGGCCTACATATGTGTGCTTGCTACCGCTGCGTGGTGAGGATCTTTCCTCTAACATAAGCTGTCACACTCATCATTGTGTAGTTTTAATAGATGTATGTGTGTGCGTGTGCATGTGCTAGCATGCACTGGTATGTGTGGTTTTATTGTCTTATCATTTCGATGGAAAAGACATAGGCAAATAAATAAAATATAAATATCAGCGAATTCTTGTTTCTCATTATTTGTTAATGTTTGATTGTACTAATCCCCTTCTAAAAGAACAGATTTTCCCTATTGCCACAGTATTTTAGGAATCTTCAAAATGTCTTAGGTGAAATCTGTCAAAATATTTCCTTACCGAACATTTAACCGTTTCTGAGATAAATAAATAAACAAAATGTCCACAAACTGCAATAGCCTCATTCCACGCGCTTCCATTAAAAATGAAATTGAGGTTTCAGCATGTTTTCCCATATAGACCAAAAAATTGACGGTCAATCTATAAAGCCTCCGTGGCTTAGTTGGTAAAACCTTCGCCTACCATGCAGGACGACCCAGTTTCAAACCTCACGCGGGACGTATTTTTTTTTTTTTTTTAACTACAATATGGATATTTTTCTTTTTCATTTAGGCTTGTTACCTTTAATTTATAATTATTATAATTATAATTATTATTTATACACTAATAATAATAAATTATTGTTATTATTATTATTATTATTATTATTATTATTATTATTATTATTATTATTATTATTATTATTATTATATCTTATATCAAATTTTCTTTTAAAACCTTTGTGTTTTTTATGATTTCTATTTGTATTATTCTATATTTAATATTATTATTATTATTATAATTATAATAATAATAATATTAATAATAATAATAATAATTATTATTATTATTATTATTATTATTATTATTATTATTATTATTATTATTATTATTATTATTATTACCAAGGATCGGGATGGGGTGTACGTGTAGGTACAAGGGGGCTACGGGTAGGTTTAAAGGGGCATGGGTAGGCATAACGGGGATACGGGTGTATATATAAGGGGCTATGGTGATGGTCGATTCATTTCATCCATACCTGCGAAACGATCAACGGGGAAGTATCATGGAGGGTACAGGTAGGTTACAAGGGGGGTACGGAAGGTCTCAAGGGGGTATGGGGAGGTATCAAGTGGGTTCGGGAGGTATCAAGGGGGTATGGTGAGGCATCATGGGGGGGGGAGACGGGGAGATATCAGAGGGGGTGGGTATGGTGAGGTATCAAGGGATATATGTGGAGGTATCATCGTCCAAATGAAACTCGCTCACAACAGTTGTCTCTCTGTCTACATTTTAAACAGCAACCTGTGTACCCTGGCTTGCCAGGGTACAAAAACCACTAGTAGAATATATAAAGATAACATCAGATTATACATGCCAAAATAAACATGTCATACATTGCATGAAACTAATTTCTTCAAACCAAGCACAACTCCAAATAGAGGCAGTACATACGAGAAAATAGAGAGAAGAAAGAATAGAAAAACTAAAGAGGGAGAAAAAGATATGAAATGAAAGAGAATGAAGGGGAGGGGAGAGTGAGAAATTGAGAAAAAAAAAAGAGAGGAAGAAAAAGGAATAAAGAGGGAGAGAGAGGAAGGGAGAGAAAGGAAGAAAGAGAGGGAATTAAAGGTGGAAGGAGAGGGAGAGAAAGGAAGAGTTACGGGATACAGGATAGGATATGATGCTATTTACGCGTTTTTTTCCTCAAATCGCCTACAAAGCGCGGCGATATGTACTAACATACACGCTCACATGTTCCTCCCATTCTCACACACATCTATCACATGTAGTGTAACATTAGTTACAGAACGCATTAAACAAAATTCATAAAACAAGAGCAAACAATTGGAATAAAGTGAAACAATAGAATCCTTTATTTCCTATTTCAACTTCCATTATTATTACTTGTGCGGCAAACAGCCGAATCAAGACCACAACTTTGGTGAAAGAGGACTCGCCCCTGATAAAAGATCTGCTGAAACAACCCTAATGGTAACAACACTGCAGGCACTTCACTAGCCGGTCACTTTACAATAAAGGCATCCCATGCAGGGATGCTAAGGTTTTATTCTGATTTATCGAATCCCTGTTTCCAAAAACACAATGGAATATAAACAACATTATAAAGTATTATGAAAACACATACATATAAAATGTCTACATTGCTAAATATTAATACCATAGAAAGTCATAATGACCATTTGGCAGAAAGCGTTCACTATTCCCAAGCTGATCCAACAGACCTCACACACAAATTATATTACATTACATGATTATTGCTTTAGGTCCAGTGGACTCTTCCGAGCCAAATCAGGACAGGACATACCCTGATCTGCATAAAAGATCTGCCGAAACAACCCTAGTGGTAAAATTGAAAGCTCTCCACCAGACAGTCAATTTACAATAAAGACATCTCACGCATGGGACACTGAGGCTGTACTCTAATTTATCGAATCCCCGTTTACAAAAACAAAATAGAATACAAACATCATTATAAATTATCAACAAAACACATACATATAAAATGGCTACATTGCTAAATAATAACATCATAGGAAGCCCTAGTGACCACCTGGCAGAAAGCGTTCAATATTCCCAAGCTGATCCAACATCACATTACATTATTTGTTACTTTAGGTCCAGCGGACTCTTCCGAGCCAAATCAGGACCGGACAACCCCCAATCCGCATAAAAGATCTGCCGAAACAACCCTAGTGGGAAAATCGAAAGCTCTCCACCAGCCAGTCACTTTACACTAAAGACATCCCACGCAGGGGACGGCTGAGTTTTCACCCCAACTTATCGAACCCCTGTTTACAAAAACAAAATAGAATACAAACATAAAATTATCAACAAAACACATACATATAAAATGCCTACATTGCTAAATAATAACATCATTGGAAGCCCTAGTGACCACCTGGCAGAAAGCGTCCAATACTCACAAGCTGATCCAACAGACCTCATACACAAACAAGGAGTCTTGTCCCAGAAGAGTTTTCAAGAAAAAGGGTAGGAGACTGGTCTAGTGAAGAAGACGATAGTATAGCAGATTGATAGAACAGAGCAGGAATGAGAAATACAGCGACAGTGGGAATTTAAAGCACTAAATTTAGCACCTGTGTTAATCAATGTAACATAACATAGAATATATTACATATGAAAATAAATACATGCCAAAATAAGCATGTCATACACTGCATGAAAATAATTTCTTTAAACCAAGCAAACTTTTACATGAAAGGGCTCAACCTAAAAACATTATCCTTAGAGCATTGTTAACACAAAGTGTTTCTAAATTTACAACTCATAGGTAAAGTTTAAATACTATATTAATGTTTTTTTGTTCAATCCACATAGTCCACAGTAATTAAATTCAGATCAAGCATTCTATATAAAATGTTATTTCTCTATACATCAATGACCCCCACCCCGCGCCCCCCCCAAAAAAAATTTATTCAATAGTACCGTTCAATGAGACTTATTTCTGCACATTTCATTCTAAGCACCATTTGAAATCTTCAATAGTTCATGAATACAAGCAAAACACAGTCGCAAACCATTCAAATTATTTTAATCCCAGATGGAACAATTCACCTACATTTCAGAAAGACTGCACATTTTACAGCCTAACCACCATTTCAAATATATTCAAAACACACAACTAAAATATCATCTAAAAGCACACACAACCACAATATCCAAACAGATTAGTGAGTTTTTCATTGCTTACAGGGTCCAGCGGACTGCAAAGAGCCGAATCAGGACCACAAAATCAAGACGACAACTTGGCTGAAAGAGGACTCGCCCCTGATCTGCATAAAAGATCAGCCAAAACAACCCTAGTGGTAGTAACACTGAAGGCACTCCACCAGCCAGTCATTTTTCAATAAAGAAATCCCACGCAGGGACGCTGAGGCTATACTCTAATTTATCGTTGATTGATTGATTGTTGCTTTAGGTCCAGCGGACTCTTCCGAGCCAAATCAGGACCGGACAACCTCCGATCCGCATAAAAGATCTGCTGAAACAACCCTAGTGGGAAAACTGAATGCCCTCCACCGGCCAGTCACTTTACAATAAAGACATCCCACGCAGGGGACGGTTGAGGCTTTACCCCAACTAATCGAACCCCCGGTTACAAAAACAAAATAGAATACAAACATCACCATAAATTATCAACAAAACACATACATATAAAATGCCTATATTGCTAATAACATCATAGGAAGCCCTAGTGACCACCCGGCAGAAAGCGTCCAATATTCCCAAGCTGATCCAACAGACCTCATACACAAACAAGGAGTCTTGTCCAGGAAGAGTTTTCAAGAAAAAAAGGTAGGTCACTGATCTAGCGAAGAAGAAGATAGTATAGAAGATTGATAGGACAGAGCAGGAATGAGAAAGAGCAAATGAGAAAGACAGCGACAGTGGGAATTTAAAGCACTACATTTCCAGAAAGTGGGGATACTACTTATACTGAAACCCCCGGTACTCCAACGGGTGTACTGTTGCCGCAGTGAATCGGTCATGCCTATAAAGGAAAGACAGGTTTTCAACTGGGGCTTTCACTTTTCCCTTTATAGGTTAGAACAATCTACAGTGGCAAGATTGCTCATGACCCCAAGGTTTTCTTTTCTTCGGTAAATGCGTTGTCATTCGTTGTACGCGTGTTTAGCTGTATACACATCAGTGTTCATTACCACCCTCTAAACACTATATAATACACATCAGTGTTCAACAACACCTTGTAAACACTATATACACATCAGTGTTAATTACAACCCTGTAAACACCGTATACACATCAATGTTCAATAACACCTTGTAAACACTAAAACTACGACATAAAAAAGAAAGCAAAGAGCTGATTTTTTTAAAGAACATTTTCAGCTTTTGCATTATGAAAATACATATTTTGTACAGTTTATATATTCTTAAAGAAGACTGATATAAACACACTAAAAGGGTAAAACCCATACAACTTATATATGCTGTTATTTCTTTTAGGTCTGATGGCTGATGCATTCACATTTTATGACTATGTGACTTGAATTTCCAGGTTTTTTACATTTAATTTTTGTGAATGTGCAGATGCAAACATAACATGAATTAAATGGGATCTAATCGTTGCTTGCCATTAATAGGAGGAAATTAATCTCAACTAAGAGGAAGAAGAAGAAAGAGAGAGAGAGAGAGAGAGAGAGAGAGAGAGAGAGAGAGAGAGAGAGAGAGAGAGACGGGGGGAGGGAGGGAGGAGAGATAAAGAGAGAGAGAGAGAGAACATAATTACATTACATGATTATTGCTTTAGGTCCAGCGGACTCTTCGGAGCCAAATCAGGTCCAGGATAGCCGAATCAGGACCACAAAATCACGACCACAACTTCTCTAAAAGAGGACTCGCCTCTGATCCGCATAAAAGATCTGCCGATACAACCCTAGTGGTAACACTGAAGGCTCTCCACCAGCCGGTCACTTTACAATAAAGACATCCCACGCAGGGGACGCTGAGGCTATACTCTAATTTATCGAAACCCCCTTTACAAAAACAAAATAGAATATAAACATCATTATAAAATATCAACAAAACACATACCTATAAAATGCCTACATTGCCAAATAATAACATCATAGGAAGCCCCAGTGACCACCTGGCAGAAAGCGTCCAATATTTCCAAGCTGATCCAACTGACCTCACATACAAATGAGGAGTTTTGTACCGGAAGAGTTTTCAAGAAAAAAGGTAGGTGACTGGTCTAGCGAAGAAGAAGATAGTATAATAGATTGATAGAACAGAATAGGAATGAGAAATAACAAATAAGAAAGACAGCGACAGTGGGAATTTAAAGCTCTAAATTTCCAGAAAGTGTGGATACTATTTATACTGAAACCCCCGGCACTCCCACAGAAGGGGGGGTGGGAGAGAGGAGAGAAAGAGAGAGAGAGATGTCTCAATGTCTAACAAGCTTCAACACTCTAACTGTAGTTTCTGACAAATTAACAAACAAACAAACTATAAAATGTATATGGACAAAGCTCACTAACTCGCATACTCCTTATGGAACTCGCAATATTTAACATGAAAATGAGTGCCCAGAAAAAAAAATGAAATGGTGGCATTAAAATGGTTTGCGTTCACTATTGGAACTAGACAATGGACATGCATGCCTGTACAACAATGTCTTCCTGTAATCTCCATAGCAATCCGGGCATGGCACATAGTCAGAGTGATGAGCACTTTCATTTTGTGAGGAAGGCCTGTGTACCACCAACATCCTTTAAGACCTTATGCTCCATCACTTTCTTCCTTCAAGCGCCAATTAAAGACCCACCTTTTTAACACGCAAACTCAGTAATTTTCACTCCTCCTCCCTTCCATCCCCATATGTAATCTTTTACCAAGTCACGTCATCTGTTCATGGATGGTGGCGGCACCGGCTCGGTTCTTGGTATTCATATTATCTTTTGCTTTGCATGGCTATGTTTTTACTGTAATTATTTAACCATTCGATAAGTGTATACCTGTTCTGTGTGTGTGTCTGTGTGTGTGTAGGTGTGTGTGTGTGTGATTGCACGTGTGTTGTCAAGCGCGGCGAGCTCGCATTCCTTACCGTTTGCGAGGTACCGCGCGATACAAATGTACTGTATTATTATTATTATTATTATTATTAAGACCTTCACATTATGAAGATGATTTCCTATATTTCTCATTTTTATCAGCAGTTTGTCTTTCTCTTTTGTATCTTTACTGTGTGCATATTCCCTGATACTTTCATCGCCTGAATGCATTGTCAGCAAATGTCTTGGAAGAAGTTTCTGTGGTTTTTCGCAGTATGCACAAATCCAACTCTTTTTGTCTTCAGATGACTGAACAGTTATTGTAGAACTTACACTGGCACCTTCGCGAGTAAGCCCACTAGCAGAACTCTTCTGCAGTTTGTCTGACTGCTCTTTTGTACAAGCTGTGCCTGCCTTTGCTATGTGGAATTCGGATGACTGAACACAGCATTCTTTGCCACCTTTGTTATCATACACAGGAACAGCAGTAGTCACAGTGGAACTCATCGGTAATTTGACTGGCTGCTCTTTTCCTGGGAAGTCGTCATTTTCACTTTCAGGGTCTGTAGGTGGGAATACATTTTCAGAATTAGCAATAGAACCAGAAGAGTCACTCTCTGTATCACTATCAGGAACAAAAATAGGATCAACATCACTATCTGCATCCTGCAATTCGTCTGATGACCCAGAACTGAAGAGTGATTCACTGTGAAAACCGCTGGAGCAATCCTGTTTAAAAACAAAAGAAAACAACCGAATAAAAATCCTTATACTCGCCGACCTCTGTTTGGGACTTCGTAACTAGCCTCTCTCTCTCTCTCTCTCTCTCTCTCTCTCTCTCTCTCTCTCTCTCTCTCTCTCTCTCTCTCTCTGGCGATACGTAATGACGCAGGACAAGGTCAGTAACATGCGTCTTCAGTTTATTTCCTTTTAGTCATCAATTCTCATGTGCGTTATGACCTCCGTGGGTAATACAATGGTGTTGCCCTGGTAATGCCCTGGTAAAAACTGAACAACAGGACTTAGTACCAAACAAAACGGGCGATATTTTATGCGCAAAGCAAACGCAGTTTACAAACAGATAGATAGAAAACTATAATTAAATTCAATTACTTATTACAAAATTTACCGACATACAGAGTACTGATAAAAGAACTAAGGCGAATATCGGACAAATTTAAACCGACCAATAGGGAAACCAATAACACAGAGCCTCAATTTCTTGTCAAGAGAAATCAGTTATTAACAAAAATATTTTGAGCCAGACGGTGCTTCAACATGACTGATTCCTACTGCCCATTCAACAAGAAATAAACAAAGTCCAGAGGTTTATAGCAAAGGAACGAAAATAATAAATGACGAACTTGAATCAAAGAAAGACAAGAGAAATACACCATTCAAGCAAAGTAATCCATAAAAGGAAACCTGCAAAATCCGCTCAAAAAGAATACAACAAATACCAATCTAACCTGTTATCGCCGATGTCCCAAAATAAAGATGTGGCTTTTGTCGCAACAATAAACAAAGTTATTCCTTCAAAAAGGGTGCTCCTAATTCAAACAGATTTTCTGTTCACAAAAACTATATCGAAATCAGGATATGATTTGCTCAATACAAAAGGCAAGGGAAAAACAGATCACAAACTTACAAAAGGAAACTAATGCAAAGGGTTACATTCACACCTGATAACAGTACTCAGGTAACTTCTCTTTCCCGTGCACTTGAACACTAATAAGTTCATTAGTAAATGAAACTGAAGACATCTTGAGGGGAAGGAGAAGAGAAGGTAGAGAAGGAGGGAGAGAAAACCAAGTGCAAATGAACAGAATAATGGTTGCGCGCTCACCAAAATTCCAAACACCGGCAAGAATAAAGAAAGACGAGAAGGCAAAGACAAGCAATGAACAAAGGGGGTCGAACACAGACTAAGAAAAAGGCAATAAATGATAGGCCCATCTCCAAAAAAGGAAGGAAGAATAAGCAAACACATAAAACGAAGAAAAAATTAATCTTGCCCTAATGAGGGCAAGAACAATCCTAATGAAAAGAATGAGAGAACAAAAAAAAAAAAAAAAAAAAAAAAAAGACGAAAAGGGCATCAACTATGTATGACTGACCTATACACATTAAACAAAACTAATGGTTATTTTAAGGGTGTTGGGGACGTTGAAATCAAAGTGGATAGAATTTCTTTAAATGAGGTTTATTTTAAAGCTCTGATTGATTGATTGATTGTTGCTTTAGGTCCAGCGGACTCTTCCGAGCCAAATCAGGACCGGACAACCCCCAATCCGCATAAAAGATCTGCCGAAACAACCCTAGTGGGAAAATTGAATGCCCTCCACCGGCCAGTCACTTTACAATAAAGACATCCCACGCAGGGGACGGCTGAGGCTTTACCCCAACTACTCGAACCCCCGGTTACAAAAACAAAATAGAATACAAACATCATTATAAATCATCAACTAAACACATACATATAAAATGCCTATATAATAACATCATAGGAAGCCCTAGTGACCACCCGGCAGAAAGCGTCCAACACTCCCAAGCTGATCCAACAGACCTCATACACAAACAAGGAGTCTTGTCCAGGAAGAGTTTTCAAGAAAAAAGGTAGGTCATTGATCTAGCAAAGAAGAAAATAGTACAGCAGAGTGATAGGACAGATCAGGAATGGAAAAGAGCAAATGAGGAAGACAGCGACAGTGGGAATTTAAAGCACTACATTTCCAGAAAGTGGGGATACTATTTATACTGAAACCCCCGGCACTCCAACGGGGGTACTGTTGCCGCAGTGAATCAGTCATGCCTACAAAGGCAAGACAGGTTTTCAACTGGGGCTTTCACTTTTCCCTTTATAGGTTAGAACAATCTACAGTGGCAAGATTGCTCATGACCCCAAGGGGTTTATTTTAAAGCACACATTCTGAGAATACATAAAATGCAAAACAAAATAATAAAAGCAGTGGCGTAGCTAGGGATTTGGGGGCCCGGGGGGCTTGGCCTCTTTGGGGGCCCCTGCATTTTAACATTCGACATCATGACATGAGATAATGTACTTAATAAATATATAAGTCTAAATTCACTAACTTATACAACAACGTGAATACCAAGATTACATGGCGGTGGCGTAAAAAAAAAAAAAAAAAAAAATTCGGATATCAGCGGTGTTTATTGTCCGTGGGAAATAAACTTTGGGAAACAGATTTTGTAGGGTACCAGGTCAGTGACCACCAAAAATAGGAATGACATACTTTAAATGCGGCAATATGTATCAATCTAACGCTTACGCGCACATAATTATTATTGTTAATACATTCACTGATTCAGAGAACAGTGTTTTCCTTTTTTGTCATTTCTACTTCGAAAGCGCACCTTGCTTTCGAACTATCAATTTTTCTAGTCTTCATGATCTTTCCATCGTGATACTATTTGGTAACTATAAATGTTATCATATACCTACATATGAAAATATGTAGATCTGCTCGGAGAATGAGCATAAAGGGCTGGAAACAAGCACAGGCCTTTTGGTATGTCGTCAGCGCATATCTGACGTCATCCCTTGCAGGCTGACATTTAAAAAAAAACTGTTTCTGTACATCATTCTATTTTGAGTACTCTTAGCATGTGTGCAACGAAAATAATTCGATCTAGAAGGGCAAAGCCAATATGACTCACATGCTCCTTATGGAACTTGCAATATTTAACATGAAAATTAGTGCCACTCTAGCCCTAACCCTAACCCAAATTCTAACAGTAATCCTAACGCTAAATATCAACATATGCCGTAAAAATTGTATTCCGTATCTTTGCGTAATAATACAATTATGAATGAGCAAAACTATGACCAAATCGACGTACATGCTCCTAATATGACCGCAAGAATTTGGGCTTTTATCTGTACAACTTCGCATTGTAGGTTCGGGCACTGAATAGAATTGACCCAACGTTTCCTGGCGTGTCGTAAGAGGCGGACAACAGGGGTGATGTCCGCACGGTATCACTGGGCGAAAGTCTCCTACACAGAAGTCACCGGCCAGGACGGAGGAACCTCATCTTACTACAGGTTCAACGACCACGTACTCGGGGCCAAGCAAGCCACACAGACACTGTATTCGTGGAAATCGGCTGTGGCCAACAGCCTGGAGAGGATTGGGCCCTGCCAGGTCTTTCTTGCCCAAGACACAATGCATGATGAATAGAACCATTCACTACATACCGGATCGGTCGTCGCCCGGGTCACCAAGGACCGCGCCTTCTGTTGACCACCAGGACGGATGTGATTAGTGTGCTACTGGTGGACAACTTAACAAGATCCGCACGAGAAACAACATCGTCATAGGAACCTGGAATGTCAAGACCCTAACTGCGGAAGGAAATTTGAAGAACTAGCCCACGAGCTGGACCACTATCTATGGAACGTTTTAGGTATCAGCGAACTGCGCTAGAAAGGCCTAGGTGAAACAACGATAGACAAAGGCCACAAGCTTTATTTCAGCGGTATAGATGACAGGCACGAACACGGACTTGGATTCTTGGTCAACAAGAACATTCTAGCCACTGTTATGGGTTGCCGCCCAGTCTCCAGTAGACTCATTACCATCCGTCTGAGAGCAGCCCCTTTCAAAATCACCTTCATCCAAGCCTATGCCCCAACATTCGACTATGACGACAGCGAAGTGGAGGATTCCTATAAAAATCTACAGGCTGTCCTTAACCAAGTGCCGAAGAAGGACATAGTCATAGTGGAAAGCGACTAGAATGCCAAGGTTGGCCAAGATGCGCACCACAACTGGGGAGACCCATGTGGACCCCACTGCAACAATGAGACAAATGACAAGGGTCTGAGACTGTTGGAGTTTGCCAGATACAACAAAACAATCTGATACTGGCAAACACGCTTGGTCTCCACAAAAAATCCAGACGACCGACATGGCACAGTCCCGGCGGGGAGCATCACAAACAGATCGACTACATCATGGTTAAGAAACGCTTCAGATCAAGCGTCAACATTGGTAGGACACGCACTTTTCCAGGAGCAGACATCGGAAGTGACCACGATCTCGTGATCATGTCTTTCCGGCTAAACTTGAAGAGAGTAAACACAGCAAAGTGCACCAGACTGAAGTTCGACCTGGACAAACTGCAAGACCCGGAGGTGGTAGAAATATTTCAGGCCACAATTGGAGGGAATTTGCATCACTGCTCGTTTTGTGAGCTGGTGAAGTAGATTCAACACCATTACCACCACCTTCAACTCAGCTGTGAAAGATGCCACCACTGAGATCCTTGGTAAGCACCGGCCAAAGAAGAAACCGTGGATCACACCTGAACGTTCGGACCTGTGTGATAAACGAAGAGAGATGAAGAAGAAAAAGTACACCTCACAGGGAGCTGATTCCTACCGAAAAATCAACAATGACATCCTAAAAGGCATGCGCACATCAAAGGAGAACTGGATAGAAGACCAATGCCAGGAAATAGAGAACAGTCTGAACAAGAACAACAAAGAAGGCCTACCAGACTGTGAAGCGGCTGACAAGTGTCAAACAGCCCAAAGTTTCCACGATCCAAAGCAAGTCTGGCATATAAATAATAATAAATGTAGATTTATATAGCGCCGCATCACAGCCACAAGTGGCTGTGCTCTCCGCGCTTGACACATTCATACACCATTTCTTCTACACAACAACAGTAGGTATATAAAGTCTGAATAAATTCACTAAAAATGTACAACATAATGTTAAAAAGATTCAATAAAAATATTACATTGAAACACATAAAAAGGCAACTAAAACTATTATTAACTTGTAAAAGGCAACCAACATTTATAACAATTATAAAAAGCGAACACCATTAAAAAGCGAAGACCATTGCCCGTGCATGGAGCGCCACGACATGTGTGCATACTAGACTGATGATGAGATTAATTCATGTGTGTTATTGAGAAGGAGCTATAGAAGGTGTTTATGGAAAAGATATGTTTTGAGTTGTCGTTTAAACGCTTGTTGTGTTTGCGCATGGCGGATATTGTGTGGAAGGGAATTCCATTGAGTGGATGCACAGAAAGCAAAGGTGCGTTCTACATAGGTTTTTGTTTTGACAAGTGGGATGATAAAGGTGCGTTGGTCTGATGCGGAACGGAGCTGTCTGCGTGGTACGTAGGGTATGAGCATGTCAGAAAAGTATGCAGGGGAAGTGCCGAAGAAAAAGTTGAAGCAGAGTGTGGAAATTTTATATTCTATACGTGCAGATATGGGCAACCAGTGCAAGGAACGTAGTAGGGGAGTGACATGATCTCTTCTGCAAGCCTTAAGAACAAGGCGTGCAGCTGCATTTTGTACTTTTTGAAGTTTGTAGAGAAGATCTTGGAGCAGCCTGCAAGAAGAGAATTGCAGTAATCCAGTTTTGAAAGAACAAAAGAGCAAACTAAGATGATCGTGGTTTGTTGTGAAAGACAAGAGCGAATAGAACTGATTTTGCGAAGTTCAAAATATGCAGATTTACATGTGTTGGAGATGTGAGTGTCAAGAGATGTGTCAGATGTCATAATGAATCCTAGGTTACGAGCAGAGGTGCTGAAAGGAACGTCGGAATTGCCAATTTGTATTGAGTGTGGTTCACCATCTGAAAGAATTGTGCTCTTTTTCTTTATAAACATTGCTTCAGTCTTGTCATCGTTCAAGCATAGTTTATTTTCTATCATCCACGACTTGATATCAGACGCACAGGTCTGAATGCCTTGGACAGTGGTTGTGACTTCAGAAGGAGGACAGGATTTTTGAAGCTGCGTGTCGTCAGCATATGATTGAGTAGAAATAGAATGAGATTGGATCAGAGACAACAAAGGTTTGGTGTACAAAATGAAAAGAATGTGGCCTAAAACAGATCCTTGGGGAACACCATGAGAAAGAGTTGCAGGTGCGGACAACTGGCCATCGACTAGCACGGTCTGGGTCCGACCAATCAGGTAAGACTCAAACCATGCCAGCGCTGACCCAGAGATGCCGTACAGGTTTTGGGCGCGTTGAAGGAGCGTGATATGATCGATCGTATCAAACGCTGCTGAGAGATCAAGGAGAGTGAGGAAGGACACGTCACCACCATCCAAGGCATACAGAATGTCATTCATAATCTTGAGCAGTGCGGTTTCAGTGCTGTGAGAAGGCCTATAGGCAGACTGAGTGTGTGGAATAAGATCGTGATGGGTCAGATAGGAAAGAAGTTGTTTCAAGGCAAGCTTTTCGAGTACTTTGGACAAAAAACTGAGGTTTGAGACTGGCCTATAACTCTTGAGCGTGTTGGAATCTAATGAGGGTTTCTTCAAGAGTGGTTTGACTATGGCAGTTTTGAACAGGGAGGGGAAAACACCAGACGTTAAACTGTGGTTGAGAATGTGAGTGATTGAGGGCAGCAGCATGTCAAGGCATTCCACCAGCAATGGCGTAGGCATGGGGTCCAACGGACAGGTTGTTGGCTTGGACATGTGAACAGTCTTCTTCACGTCTTCTTCACAGACTGGCTGGAAAGCAACAAACGATTGTCTAAAGACACTGGCTCATCACGCGCCACAGCGCTGGAAACTGTCATGCTGTCTAGCTCATCGCGGATGTCCTTCACTTTCTTAATGAAAAAGTTACTGAAGACCTCTGGAAGCTGCTTGAGGGGAAAGATGGTGGGGAGGGGGGACACAGTACAACGACCCATCAGCAGGCCACAAATGTCAAACAGCTTGCGGCTCGACTTGCAGTTACTGATTTGATCGCGGAGGAAGGTGATCTTTGCATTGTGCACGAGCGTGGTGACTGCGCGCTTGGCGGCTTGGAAGATTTGCTTGTGCACAGTTAGCCCCGACCGCAGCCACGCCCACTCCGCACGCCTCCGCTCTCGCTTGGCAACGCGCAGCTGCTGGCAGATCTCGGAGTACCAGGGCGCGGACTTCTCAGGGCGAAGGCGACGGCGGACGATAGGCGCGTGAGCGTCGAGGGTAGTGCGGAGCTTGGCATCCAGTTGATGGGCGGTAGGGGACTGCGCGACGCTGTCCTGAAGATCACGTTTGAAGGCAGCAACGTCCATGCAGCGTAGGCAGCGGCCAGAAGTAAACATCGGCGCCGGCGTCGGACGCCCGGCATGCAGCTGCAATAGAACGGTGTAGTGGTCGGAAACCAGGGCCTGCGTGACAGCGATGGACTGCACGATGGGGGTGTCAGGACGATGCATCACCCAGTCCAGCACATGGTTCTTTTCGTGCGTGGGCTTTTCGACGAGTTGGGAGAAGTTGAGAGTATCGAGAAAATCCAGCATCTTGATGGTGGAGGGGTGCTGGGGCTCGTCGTAGTGCACATTAATGTCACCAATCAGCACGGGCGTGCCGCTCAGCGTGTTGACGTGCTCCAGAAGGTCGTGAAAATCAGAGTGGAACGTGGAGTCGGTCAGTTTGTTGTTAATGCTGGGGGAGGCCTATAGATGCACAAACATTGCACCTGTTTCTGCTGGAGACTAAGAGTCATGTGTACATATTCAAAGGATGGATGATCAAAGGGCAGTGCAGTGGTAAAGGACAGGAGGGAGGAAAGGGCAGTCTTGTGGATCACCGCAATCCCCCCACCGCGGGAGGGACGGGGAAAGGACCGCATGGTGTAGCCCGCAGGAGTCAAGTCCGCACAGCTACCCTCATCACCCTTCTCCTTAAGCCAGGTTTCAGTTATCACCATAAAGTCAAGATCATTGTCTAGCACAAACTGCACAATTTCAGTCCGCTTGAAAGCCATTTGTTTGGAAGAAACTGACCTTGCATTGAAAAGTCCTATACGAAGGGGGCGGTGGTTGAACTTTCAAGGAAGATGTTTGACGGTCGTTGTGGTTTGCAGCAGTTGACTGTTGAATGCCTCCTTTCTATCGCGGTTTCAGATGCCGACCCCTGTGTGCTTTCTTTGTGGGGCGGGGCAGACAGGGCAGTTGGCGATAGTGCGGAGTAGAGGAGTCACCCATTACAGGCGGCGGAAGAATAGTTCCAGAGGGTGAGAAGCGGTCGTGCCAGAGGCGGTGCAAGCGACCGGATCGGCATCCACGTACAGTTGGAGCATGCTCCAGGATGCCAAGTTCTCGAACCACCTTGTAGACTTCAGGAGCCAAGCGTAGTTTGGCACAATTCTGGCCAATAGCGCGCAGGAAGGCGGAGTCCATGGCGGAGCCAGAGAGGTTACACAAGGCCACAAGGCCAAAGAGGACCAAGGTCACTGATGACAGCTTTTTCATATCCAGGTCACAAACAAATAAACATGAAGGCTCAAGTTCACTAATTAAAAAGTCATTGTGCCACTAGGTCAGTTCAGTGCATATGCCTTACAGAAGAACAAGAAGTCTTGGACAGATGGACAGAGTGCTGCTCTGACCTTTACAGCCATACACCAAATGGAGACCCATCGGTTCTATCATGTCCCGAGAACATAGAAGAAGAAGAAATCCTCCCAATTCTCCGGGAAGAAGTTGAGGCAGCAGTGCAATCGCTAAAGAAAGGGAAGTCAGCGGGAGTGGACAACATACCCGCGGAACTGCTACAAGCAGGAGGAGAAGCGATGATTGATGCCCTCACCATTATCTTTAACAAGATCTGGCAGAGTTGGGAGTGGCCTATACCATGGACCCAGTCGCTTGTCATCACTCTTCCCAAAAAGGTAACCTTCAGGAGTGTGAAATTTACCGCACCATCAGCCTCATCAGCCATCCCAGCAAGGTCCTCCTGAAAATAATACTTAACAGGTTGAAACACCAAGCAACAAATCATAGCTGAAGAACAAACAGGATTCAGGGCAGGGCGAAGTACCACTGAACAGATTTTCAACCTCAGAATAATCTGTGAGAAATACCTACAGCACCAACAACATCTATATCATGTGTTCATAGACTTCAAGAAGGAGTTTGACCGAGTCTGGCATGCAGCTCTATGGGCAACAATGAAAGTGTACAACATCAGCCCTAAAATTATCGAAGTCATCAAAAGCCTGTATGACAAGGCTACCAGTGCAGTCCTCCACAACAGCGCCATCGGAAACTGGTTCAGAACAACAATCGGTGTGCGTCAAGGATGCCTACTCTCTCCAACACTCTTCAACATCTTCCTACAGCGCATCATGTCAGATGCTCTTGCAGATCATGAAGGCACAGTCAGCATAGGGGGTAGAGCAATCTCCAATCTTTGTTTTGCGGATGACATTGATGGATTGGCTGGAGAGGAACAAGAACTTGAACAGCTGGTACAGAGGCTTGACACCACCTCCAGAGCTTATGGAATGGAAATAAGTGCAGAGAAGACCAAAATGATGACCAACAACACCAATGGCATCAACACCGACATCAAAGTCCAAGGCCAATCCCTCAACACAGTGCATAGCTTCAAATATTTAGGAGCCATTGTATCAGACAATGGGTCCCGACAGGAAGTCCTCTACAGGATCGCACAAACTGCTGCCCTGACAAGGTTGAAGCCCATTTGGAAAGACAGGACCATCAGTCTACATTCCAAAGTAAGACTGCTGCGCTCCCTTGTCATCTCCATCTTCCTATTTGCTTGCGAAGCATGGACCCTCACAGCAGATCTCCAACGAAGAATACAAAGCATGGAGATGAGGTGCTACAGAAAACTTCAGGGTATTTCCTATACCCAACACATCACCAACGACGAAGTCCGAAACTCACAGTGGTGAAGAAACGGAAACTCCGATGGTATGGCCACGTCACCAGATCATCAGGCCTTGCAAAGACTATTCTGCAAGGCACAGTGCAAGGAGGTAGAAGAAGAGGGAAACCGAAAAAGATGTGGGAGGACAACATTCGAGAATGGACTGGTTTGACACTGAGCGAAGCCATCAGGGCTGCTGAGGACAGAGAAAGATGGAGTATGTTGGTTAAACGATCATCTGTGGTGGCCCTACGACCTCCGGGTTACGGGACAGGATAGGATAGGATAGGTGTGGGTACTTAAACTGACAGTGCAATGCGGCTGGCCTTGCCCGGGGTTTTCCGATTAGGATCCAGCTGACCCGATCGTGGCTGCGTGTACATACTTCAGTTTCGTTCATTATGGATCAATGACGTATTTTGTCATAAACTTTGCATGCTGCGCGTTGTTGTTACGTTTTGATTTAAAAAAAATTAATGTGATCGTAAATCAGCGTACACAAATCTACATCTTTATTTATATATGTGTCTGGTACATCGTAAGAACCACTTTCTGCTGGCGACAACATTGTCCTTCAGTAAAGAATTCGGATATTTTCGCTTCCATTGACTGTTTTGATCCAGACGAAAAGATGGGTAAGCAGGGCAGGGGTGGAAAGAGAAGGAAGAGGAGGGGAATGGGAGTGTAAGGTACATGACATGGTTCCTCATTTATTTTAAAGGAAACTAGCAGGCGTATTTTTTGTAAGTCGTTCATTTAATTTTTGAAGCAATAATGGTATTGGATGCAGTCAATCTATCTTTCAAATATAATTAGAAGGGGCAAAGCCCATATGACTCACACGCTTCTTGCAGAACTTGCAATATTTAACATGAACATTACTGCCCAGAAAAAAATGAAACAGTGGCAATAAAATGCACAGTAATACCGACTTTGAATTTGATCTTCCTCTGCTCTTGAACTTAAAATGATCTTGACCTCCGGATCCAAACACACTTATGTAATATTAAATGAACTACAGCAAAAGTTGTATTCCTATCCTATTCTATCCCGTAACTCGAAGGTCGTAGGGGCACCACAGATAATCGTGTAACCAGCTGTTGTATTATGCCAAAAAAAACAAAAACAAACAAAAAAAAGTGACCTTGGGATGACCTTCACCTTTATGCGACCTCTCATGCTCATGTATGATCAAATAACCCAATGTTGTTGCATACTATGGGTTAAATAGAGCTATTCCACTGTACGATGACATTTGTGTATGTTTTTGCAAGGCCTAAAATGGCCTTGACTTTCAATATCAACGCAAAAACGGAACATGTATGAAAGATCAATCTATCATTCCTAAATACAACAAGTTTGAAATTTATATCTTTGATAGTTTAGGGTCAAGATCACTTCAAAGTACCTATACTAGCCTTTGAACAGCTCCAGTGATTTTCACTTGGGAGAGAGGTTGAACAAATGTGCATAAGATGTGTGCCTCATTGATATTTCCTTCATGCACCAAAAAATCATAAGTTCAATATTAATAACTTGGGGGAAAAAAGTTTAAATTTTTTTGACTAACATTATTTTGGCGACCCTATGACCTTGATCTTGAAGTGACGTAATTCATTCACTTATCATTTATGACGTCTCATGGATATATACCATCTTGTCAAGTTTGGTTGTGATAGTTAAAATAGATTCTGAGATAGTAATCCACTTGCACATTTTGCACGTTTAGACGGCGGACGGAAGACAGAAAGACGGACGGACTTTGCCCCACCCCCCACCCCACCCCCACCCCCAAAAAAAGAAGTAATTTGTGGACTATTTAGGACTCATCTCGCACATATTTGCAAACACCTGGAAACATTGTTTTTGTTTGGGGAGAGGGGAGGAGAAGGGGCGCGGTGGGGTGGTGGTGGTGGTGAGTACATAGACTCACATTGCTATGCATGTGAGTCAAACATTGATTTCTTTGCCTTCTATAATAGCGATTTTTTCAGATAGCCCCGTATAATAATAATAATAATAATAATAATAATAATAATAATAATAATAATAATAATAATAATTATTATTATTATTATTATTATTATTATTATTATTATTATTATTATTATTATTATTATTATTATTAAAGCAACTAAAATAAAGAGTTTATTTACTTTAAAAAGCACACCCTTGCAGATTTACCTCTAGTAATCAATAATATTTCTTGAGGGTCGGCGTTCAACAGAGAGAGAGAGAGAGAGAGAGAGAGAGAGAGAGAGAGAGAGAGAGAGAGAGAGAGAGAGAGAGAGAGAGAGAGAGAGAGAGAGAGAGAGAGAGAGAGAGAGAGAGAGAGAGAGAGAGAGAGAGACGATAGAGAAAACAAAGAGCGCTGCCTCGAAGAGCTTAACATGGGATAACCTGCAGCAGGATCTGCTCTACAGACGACTGTTGAGCCACAGCAGGTGCTGCACTTCTACCACAGACTGACTGACAGCAGCCAAACACACTTGTTTTGATTTGGATGCATATCTTTTCTCACAAAAAGTGTATCTGAGAAGGTGTTTTGTTCGTGTCTTGTTTGTGTGAATAAATAAATTGTTCTCACACATTATGATAATGGTGATGATGGTGATGACTATGACGATGATGAAGGCGTAGTTTTGTATAGTGCAGGTATCCATTGCGCTTGAGAAGGAACGATAGAGTGGCCATCATATGTTTAAAAAGTTCGAATGTATGTACGCTACTATAATTATGCAGGTAGGACCGCGTTCAGCATAACGTTTTAAAGAAAAATGTCTTGAGAAACTGAAACTGAAACTGAAAAAACGTTTATTACATAAGGATAGTAGCTTTAGGTCCAGAGGTCCTTTCTTCCAGCTAGTCCTTAACACATGCAAATATATAATAGATGTGAGTACATTGTAACAACATACATGAACTACAAATAAGTAGTATGAATACTATCAGGATAACATACGCATACACACAAGCAATCATACTCACAAAATTGAAATAAAAGTACTATATATATATATATATATATATATATATATATATATATATACAATGTACAACGTATCTCAATACAAATGCACATATACATGAGATATGCGGCATATATACTCACGCATGTGAGAAAGAAAGAATACATAATCGTGTCTTCGAAATTTTGTTTAGGCTTTTTACTTTACAACTAGTTCTGAATTAGGGCAGACAGTCCAGCCTTAAACGAGGACAGGGAGTTTGCATATTTTAAATGTTGTGACAGGGAGTTCCAAAGCGATGCGCCAGAGTAGGAAATGCTAGTTTTAAACAGATCTAACCTGGGTGTGATACATACAAAGCTATTCCTTGAGTTGCTATAAGGTGAGTGTGAAGGCACGAAAAGAGATTTTAAGTATATGGGTCCGCCAATGGTTAACGTTTTAAACAAAAACACATATTTGTTGAACAAGAGCTGTTGGCTCAGTGGTAATATTCCTATTTTTTAATCTTTTGATCGGTGGTTAGAGAAGGGTCTTGGAGAATAAGTTTTGCAGCTCGACGTTGTAGGCTGTTCAAACTCTTCAGGATATTATCGCTGCACCCGTCCCACACCACAGAAGCGTAATTAATATGTGACAGAATATGAGCATAGTAAAATAACTTCTTTGCATCCAAGGTCAGAATATTCTGAAGGCGTGAAAGTAAATATATATTACGGCTTACTTTTTTGCTCACATTGTCAACATGGACGTGCCAACGTAGGGATTCATCTATAGTGACACCAAGTATCTTATGTGCCGTGACGTGCTCTATAGTGGCATCAGCTAGGCGTAGATGTAATTTAGGATGTGTTAACTGGTGGTGTTGGCGGGTGGTAACTATCATACTCTTTGTCTTTGATGTGTTGATGTGCATGTGATTGGAGCGACACCAGCTAACTATATCATCAAGACCTTTCTGGAGTGAATGTTGAATGTGAGGTATGGTCTTATTAGATGAGAATATAGAGGTATCATCGGCTAACATATGGCACTCAATGGATTTATCTGTAAGAGAGAGTGGTAGGTCATTTATAAATATACAAAATAACAGGGGACCCAATACAGACCCTTGAGGGACGCCAAACTTAACACACCTCTCAGCTGAAGATAATCCATGTACATGTGTATACTGCTTTCTACAAGAAAGATAGGATATAAAGAAAGGGAGTGAGCGTGAGGCGTTCAAGTACAAGGACAATTTTGCGAGAAGAATATTATGATCTACCACGTCAAAGGCTTTTATTAAGTCTATGAATACAACTCCAGACATTTTTGATTTATTAATGGCGGATAGCCAGGAGTCTGTCATTTTGGCAAGTGCAGTGCTACAAGAATGTTTGCTTCTGAAACCGGACTGTAGTTCATGAAAGAGAGATCGCTCTTCAAGATACTGAGTCAGGTGCTTATGAATGTGCCTTTCAAGGACCTTGGAGATGACTGGCAAGAGAGAAATAGGTCTGTAATTGGCGGGTAAAGACGTGTCTTTGCTTTTAGGTAATGGAATAACCTTAGCGGTTTTAAACAAGTGTGGGAAATGATTTCGCTCAATGCAAAGATTAAAAATGTGAGTTAAGGTATCACTTATGTATGGTAGTGCTAATTTTAGTAATTTACTACTAATATTGTCACAGCCTGTTGATTTCTTATTTTGTAATTGCGCTATGTACTGAGCGACCTCAAAAGTAGCAATAAATGGAATAGAGAAGGGCGCAGTACCTCCAGTGCGCTTTTGACAGAATATCTTCAGCTCATCAGAGCATCTGTATAAGTCACTTGCTGGAAGAGGGTCTTGTTTATTAGACAAACTGGAAGTGATAGATACAAAGTAATCGTTAAACAATTCCGCTGTCAAAGATTGTGGAATAATATTCGCTTTAGTTGATTTAGGGCCCTTTGTCAGAGCATTAATAGCTCGCCATAACTGGGAAGTATTTGTGTTGTTTTCCACTAACCTATTAAAATAGTCCTTTTTTGCATTTCTTACAAGGTTTTTCACGCGATTTCTGGACGTTTTGAACTCTTCGAAACGTTTTTGCTTTTTTAACTTATCTCTCTTGGCCATGGCTTCTATGATAGTTTTATTTAGCCATGGAGGAAGTTGTTGGTGCTTTACGCGTTTAGTTCTCAGAGGGGCGTGTCTGTTGATGATAGAGAGGAGAGTCCTGTACCACACACACAAAGCCATGTCTGGGTCTGTGAAATCATACACTTTAGAGAATGGTGCAGCATGAAGTTCACTGCAGAACGCAATGGGGTCAAAGTGTTTAAAGGAACGAAAATGTATGCAAAAATTAGTGCTATGGGTGCCTGTAGATACATTATGATACCTGATACAGCCAATGGGAGAGTGGTCACTGACGCCGAGATCAGCGACATATGACTTTGAAATTGATTTAGGGTTGTTTGTATAGATATGATCAATCAGTGTTGACGAAGACGCAGTAACTCTGGTTGGTGATTCGATAAGTTGTGAGAGTCCAAGTGATTCGCACAAGCATTCCCAGTGCGGTTGCTGAACTAGCAGGTTAATGTTAAAGTCACCGAGCAACAGCACTTCGGCATCGGTATTAGTGTTATAAAAAGTATCCATCATGTCACCGAAAGAGCTAAACCAATCCCGACCTTCATCAGGGTTGCGGTAGACAAAGCATATAAATGTAGACGCCTTATTATTAGGTTTATATTCTAACCATATACACTCTACTGAGGGGGGTTCTAAGTCTTGGCGCCGAGACACAAAGTTGTACACCGAGTTATGAATGTAGACAGCAACACCTGTTTGACCTTGAGTGCATTTATCACGTCGTATTATAGAATAATTTGGAATGGAGATGGATGTATCCAACATATTAGAGGTTAAGCGGGATTCAGTAATGCCATACATATGATAGCACGGCGCGGCTTTGGTTAAGAATGTACACAGGTCCGCAGTTTTGCTGTAGAGATGAAAAATGTTTAAATGACCAACACGAAACATACTTAAAATGTACGGTACCGATAGTTACAGGAAAACAACAACGAGAACAGATAAAATAAGGAGCACCTTTTTTCAACAAACTAAAGAACACAAGTACATGAAAAACGGCAAAATGTTAAAACAAGAGATATAACCAAAGAAAGGCCACTAAGTTTAGGGCAGAGTTCGGAGCACCAAATTCAATATACAGAGTGCCAGAGTCACAGTTTTACTGACAACTAGAGTGTTCAGGAAGAAACTCACAACGAAACGCGGAAATGAGAGTCTGTGCGGCCTAGAAGGTCCGAGCAACGTCCACAATAATGAGTATACTGTTAATGACACACAGCTTATACTTTATAGTCACACGAAACGTAGGTTCTTTGCCAACACAACGCTCTTACGCACAATGAATTGTAAGGAGCGCAAGAACCCTGATAATGAGAACCAACAAGATACAATAACAATTATTAAGTACATATCGTTTAAGTCCAAGCTTTTAAAGGTGCGCTTCAATAATCGAGACGCGGAAATGATTCGTACGTAAATTATACAAATTTAGGTGGCAATACAACAGAAAAATTCAGTTTAATTATTATTTTGAGATGAGTTTTCAAGTTTGAAATACAGTTATAAAAGGAAACATTCGCTAATAATACGCTAGGCCAAATTGTCACATACATACAACACACACGCATGACACAAACTACTGTGCATGATCTGATTAAAGTCTGCTTACAGTTACAGTTCACAATTCATATATTGTTATCGAGAGACTCCCTGAAGCCAGTTGACGACTGACATTTATTCAAACTAATCAAAGCAGCTAGTGTTCCAGCCGACCAGGCCAGGTCAGGCAGTTCGGAAATGCAATTGTCTGTGTTTTCTAATTGTTTTGATAGATACAGGACAGTGCAGTAAGCATGGTTGAGGACATTCCAAAACATATGGCGAATTTCTCCATCAGAATGCAGATACAGATGTTTTGTCGGCAACCTAACAGCTAGATCTAAGTTTATAGAACACTTAATAGACTGCATTGGTGTTTATTTTCTTGGTACATTTCCTTTATCTTACCCCCAACTTTTTTTTTTTAATAGTAAAATACAGTATTTCTATATGAAAACTCAGTTATATTTAACTAAAGGGTTAGGGCAAGGGTTAGTTGCAGCGCTGCAACTAGCCCTTACCCTATTCTAGAAAGTTCACCTATTTCGTCTCCTATAGGCGACGAAATAGGTCGAATTTTGTTCAAAAATTCTTCGGAAATTCAGTGCACTGGCCTTATCATTTACTAGCCCCGACAACGTAAGTAAATTCATATTTATTAACACGTGTTGTCACGTCGTGAAAATTTGATTTTTTTCATAAACTTTACAAGAAGAGGATCAATAAGTTTGTGACGTCATAAAAATTTGACGTCATAAACATTTCTTTTTAGGGTTAAGATAAAGGAAAAGAACCTTTTTCTTCTTTTTCAAGTTGTGTCAATACTGTTTGGTGGTGCTTTTGTTTTCTTTACGTTGTTCTTTCATTGTTCTGGTGACTGTTGTATGTGTCCTATCTTGCATCTGTATGCGCTTCTCTTTTTGAGTGCATATATTTTCGAGGAATGCATGTGTCACACATGTTTTAACATTGTTTACTCTCATATATAAATCCAGTATATTTGCTCTGTGTGCGTGCGTGTGTGTGCGAGTGTGTGTATTTGATTCAGTATATATGTTATTGTTTGCATGTTAGATGCTACTGTCTTTTTAATTCAGCAATATAGTGCCGTTCTTGCTGTCAATATATATATTGTGCATCTCTATCTCCCTATTTTCCCACCCCCCATGGGCTAGGAGCCTACTTTGATTATTTGTTGTTTCATCCAAATATGGAATAGAGAGTGCTGGGAATTAGGAGTGAAACACATACAAACAGAAAAGGAGATGGGATGTAGGAGTCTGCACTCTTCAGCACTGCTTATAAGATCTATTTTGTTTACATAAATACAAAAAAAAATTTAAAAAAGAAAAAGAAATCTAGAACAGCTTTATATCTGTCAATTTATTTGATTATGTTTGTGTTAGTGTTCTTTAGTTATACAATGAATGTTTTAATTGATGATGAACTGACTTTGGGCAGAGGAACAACTAAATTCTCTCTAATGTATATTCATACTATGTGTCTGTGTGGTTGGGTGTGTGTGTGGCATTGCAGAGATAATGAATGTAGTCATTTTTAAGCTAATGGACCATAGCATGTAAGCTAAATAATGAGTCCAACTCTAGTCTCTTCTGCCTGTAGGATCATTGTAAGGTTATATATATGTCCACTTATTCATACTGAAAGAGATTGATACAATAGTTTTGGTTATGTAGTTACATGCAGTTAACCAATATACTTTAGGTTGTACACTTAAACCACATGCCTGTAGATGTTCCAAGCGCTCTAATAATATGATGTCTGCTTTTAATGTGTCAGATTGTGATTTTAGTATTGTGGAACTAGGTCAATGTGACAGTGCCGTGACCTATTTCCTTCGCCTGACCTTGAACCATTGGAAGCGGGTGTGGTTATGGGATGCTATACCGGTACTCGATCCTTTCCTTTCTGGTATCATTCTTCCACCCAGTATTATAAACCATTAGCGACATTGTACATTCCCTTAGCCACTTTTCAAATTGTTACAAACTCTTTCTTAGAATTCCTAACTTTAGTCACTACTTGTTCACCTAATGCGCCCTGTAACACCACCGTCTGCTCCATAGACAAACATGCCTAGTATATAAAGTTTTGCTATTGTGTAACGCGGACACGAAATTAATTGGAGTATGCATGGTGTGTGTTTATTTAGGGTGGATGTGGGGGGGGGGGGGGTGGTGAGCGTGCATTTCATCCTATGTAAGCTAACAGTTCTTTTAGCAAGCTTAGAAATATGCTTTTCATGGGTGTAAATGCCAATATTTGCATGCAGTGTGGAAGCCATTGCTTAATATATTTAGACTACTTGTTTATGTATTTGTTGTTTGTCTAGTTGCCTCATCTATCTGGGTCCTTTGCTTGTACAGCTTTTACTTGGCAATACATTAATTACTACTACTTATCTTTTGTTGTAATGATGAATATTCAATTGTCCGTTTAACTGTTTTTCTTTATAGTTCAACACTTGTAGCTATTTGTGTTTCTTTTTGCTACACATTAAATGCCAAAAGGCTAAAAAAACATGGTTGTGTTTGTTTTATGCATACTTTTTGAACCATTATCTGAATGTTTTTTCTCCATTTACTCTTCATTGTATTCTTGCTGCATTCCAGCGGTTTTGTGAAAAAGGTGTTGTGTTAGAACTTGGTTTGTTGTGTGCTTGCAAGTGTACTCAGTGGTGTGCTCAGTGTAATCAAATGTCAAGCGATAACATTCAGCCTGTACAGTGCTTCAAACTCCATAGATGGCCATAAGTACACTACTACTACTAATATTAAATAAATGAAAATAAATAATTTATTTTTAAAATTATCCAGAAACAATGCGCCCCTACTAGCGAGCGTTGTGACTAGTGGGCTAAGGCGAGACTAACTTGCCTTGTCCACAAGCCAGAAACCAATGGCGCCTGACAGGTGTGGGTTCGATCCAGCATCTGGGTGTTATGTTTATCCGAATATTATTTACTTTCGACTCTGGCAACATCTCGGGGTTTTTCTCTGGGTACTCCGGTTTGCTCCTCCAGCAAAATTTCAAAATCAACAACTAATGTTAGGTAGGTTGGGTTTGGGCGCGCCACAGGCTGCGACTACGCTTTCCCCAGGGGAGGCGGCCCAGAATTTCCCTATGGAAAAGGGACAATAAGGTAAATAAAATAAAATAAATTAAAAAAATACTTTAGAGTATAAATAGATGTCTAGTCTGAGCACGCACGCATTCCAACGCATGGACTTAAATACCTAACGATCATGTCCTAGAAGAGTGATCGAGTTCCTGCTACACGAAATGCACCCAGCACACGCTAGGTCCCTTCTCGCCATCCACGGTCGCCTAGGATTGTGCCCAGTTGTCTGGGCGTCAGACTATGCACTCTAAGGCTGCAGGTGGGCTCCTTGGTTGGCTTGAATTAGATCATGTATCGACCAGCGCCTTGAGCAGCTCTTGGTCTGGAAAAGCGCTATACAAGATTTATTAAATAAAACCATATCAATCCATTTTTTTTATCATCGTTTAGCAAATGTATGTTGTACGATACTACTGCTTGGTGCATTTTACTACTACTACTACTACTACTACTACTAATAATAATAATAATAATAATACTGGAAGCTATATCGGAAAAAAAACTGAAACTCCGATGGTATGGTCATGTCACCAGATCATCAGGTCTTACAAAGACCATCCATGATCCTGCACAGTGCAAGGAGGTAGAAGAAGAGGGAGACTAAAAAAGAGGTGGGAAGACAACATTCGAGAATGGACTGGTTTGAAACTGAGCGAAACGAACAGGGTTGCTGAGGACAGGGAAATAGAAGTATGCTGGTTAAACGAACATCTGTGGTGCCCCTACGACCTCAGAGTTACGGGATAGGATAGGATAGGATGCTATATACGCGTTTTTTCCTTAAATCGCCTACAAAGCGCGGCGATATGTACCAACATACACGCTCACATGTTCCTCCCATTCTCACACACATCTATCACAAGTGTAACATTAGTTACAAAACGCATTAAACAAAATTCATAAAACAAGAGCAAACAATTGGAATAAAGTGAAACAATAAAATCCTTTATTTCATCTTTTAAATTCTATTATAATTACTTGTTCAGCAAACAGCCAAATCAAAACCACAACTTTGGTGAAAGAGGACTCACCCCTGATAAAAGATCTGCTGAAACAACCCTAATGGTAACAACACTGAAGGGACTTCACTAGCCGGTCACTTTACATCAAAGGCATCCCATGCAGGGATGCCGATGTTTTATTCTGATTTATCGAATTGATTGATTGATTGATTGATTTATTGTTGCTTTAGGTCCAGCGGACTCTTCCGAGCCAAATCAGGACCGGACAACCCCCGATCCGCATTAAAGATCTGCCGAAACAACCCTAGTGGGAAAATTGAATGCCCTCCACCGGCCAGTCACTTTACAATAAAGACATCCCACGCGGGGGACGGCTGAGGGTTGACCTCAACTACGCGAACACCCCGGTTACAAAAACAAAATAGAATACAACCATCATTATAAATCATCAACAAAACACATACATATAAAATGCCTATAGTGCGAAATAATACAATCATAGGAAGCCCTAGTGACCACCCGGCAGAAAGCATCCAACACTCCCAAGCTGATCCAACAGACCTCATACACAAACAAGGAGTCTTGTCCAGGAAGAGTTTTCAAGAAAAAAAGGTAGGTCATTGATCTAGCGAAGAAGAAGAAAGTATAGCAGAGTGATAGGACAGATCAGGAATGGGAAAGAGCAAATGATGAAGACAGCGACAGTGGGAATTTAAAGCACTAAATTTCCAGAAAGTGGGGATACTATTTATACTGAAACCCCCGGCACTCCAACGGGGGGAACTGTTGCCGCAGTGAATTAGTCATGCCTACAAAGGCAAGACAGGTTTTCAACTGGGGCTTTCACTGTTCCCTTTATAGGTTAGAACAATCTACAGTGACAAGATTGCTCATGACCCCAAGGGGTAATTTATCGAATCCCTGTTTCCAAAAACACAATGGAATATAAACATTATAAGATAAAGGATAAGGATAAGAATATTTATTAACCAAGTAAAAACGTTACAAGGATTTTGGTGTGGCATGGCGACAATGAAATACATCCTTTCTTGCACAGTAACACATGCATTCATCGTGTCATACACTTAATTGGCATACAACATATATATGTACTAAAGGATAGGTAAACCCAGTGTTAAACATACATCACTCATTAGTCATATAAAGTTATGGAGTCAAACACACCCTGCAAGTAAAACAAAATGCAGCATTAAAACAATTTAACAGCATTAAATAAAATGAGAATTATTAAGAATGTTAGGCTTCACATCCAGATCTACAAACACCACAACACAAAACACACACACCCACACCCACGCACACACACAGCATACTCCTATTTCACAAAGGTACAAATCAAGCAATGGTAATGAGTTTACAGTTTATACAGATCATTCCATGATAAAATATTATGAAATTATATTATAAAGTATTATGAAAACACATACATATAAAATGTCTACATTGCTAAATAATAATACCATAGAAAGTCATAACGACTATTTGGCAGAAAGCGTTAACTATTCCCAAGCTGATCCGACAGACCTCACACACAAATTACATTACATTACATGATTATTGCTTTAGAACCAGCAGACTCTTCTGAGCCAAATCAGGACCGGACAACCCCTGATCTGCATAAAAGATCTGCCGAAACAATCCTAGTGGTAAAACTGAAAGCTCTCCACCAGCCAGTCACTTTACAATAAAGACATCCCACGCAGGGGACGCTGAGGCTGTACTCTAATTTATCGAACCCCCGTTTTCAAAAACAAAATAGAATACAAACATCATTATAAATTATCAACAAAACACATACATATAAAATGCCTACATTGCTAAATAATATCATAGGAAGCCCTAGTCACTAGTGAATACCTGGCAGAAAGCGTCCAATATTCCCAAGCTGATCCAACAGACCTCGTACACAAATAAGGAGTCTTGTCCCGGAAGAGTTTTCAAGAAAAAAAGGTAGGTGACTGGTCTAGCGAAGAAGAAGATAGTATAAAGACATTACATAATTGTTGCTTTAGGTCCAGCGGACTCTTCCGAGCCATATGAGGACCGGACAACACCCAATCCGCATAAAAGATCTGCTGAAACAACCCTAGTGGGAAAACTGAATGCCCTCCACCAGCCAGTCACTTTACAATAAAGACATCCCACGCAGGGGACGGCTGAGACTTCACACCAACTTATCGAACCCCCGTTTACAAAAACAAAATATTGATTGATTGATTGATTGTTGCTTTAGGTCCAGCGGACTCTTCCCGAGCCAAATCAGGACCGGACAACCCCCGATCCGCATAAAAGATCTGCTGAAACAACCCTAGGGGAAAAATTGAATGCCCTCCACCGGCCAGTCACTTTACAATAAAGACATCCCACGCAGGGGACGGCTGAGGCTTTACCCCAAATATTGATTGATTGTTTGATTGTTGCTTTAGGTCCAGCGGACTCTTCCGAGCCAAATCAGGACCAGGCAACCCCTGATCCGCATAAAAGATCTGCTGAAACAACCCTAGTGGGAAAATTGAATGCCCTCCACCGGCCAGTCACTTTACAATAAAGACATCCCACGCAGGGGACGGCTGAGGCTTTACCCCAACTAATCAAACCTCCGGTTACAAAAGCAAAATAGAATACAAACATCATTATAAATTATCAACAAAACAAATACATATAAAATGCCTATATTGCTAAAAATAACATCATAGGAAGCCCTAGTGACCACCCGGCAGAAAGCGTCCAACATTCCCAACCTGATCCAACAGACCTCATACACAAACAAGGAGTCTTGTCCAAGAAGAGTTTTCAAGAAAAAAGGTAGGTCACTGATCTAGCGAAGAAGAAGATAGTATAGCAGATTGATAGGACAGAGCAGGAATGAGAAAGAGCACATGAGAAAGACAGCGACAGTGGGAATTTAAAGCACTAAATTTCCAGAAAGTGGGGGTACTATTTATACTGAAACCCCATGCACTCCAACGGGGGTACTGTTGCCGCAGTGAATCGGTCATGCCTATAAAGGAAAGACAGGTTTTCAACTTTACCCCAAATAATCAAACCCCCGGTTACAAAAACAAAATAGAATACAAACATCATTATAAATTATCAACAAAACACATACATATAACATGCCTATATTGCTAAATAATAACATCATAGGAAGCCCTAGTGACCACCCGGCAGAAAGCGTCCAACATTCCCAAGCTGATCCAACAGACCTCATAAACAAACAAGGAGTCTTGTCCAGGAAGAGTTTTCAAGAAAAAAGGTAGGTCACTGATCTAGCGAATAAGAAGAAGATAGTATAGCAGATTGATAGGGCAGAGCAGGAATGAGAAAGAGCAAATGAGAAAGACAGCGACAGTGGGAATTTAAAGCACTAAATTTCCAGAAAGTGGGGATACTATTTATACTGAAAACCCCCGGCACCCCATCGGGGGATACCGACCATATGCATACATTTAAGAAAATTATATCTTACATCAAAATCACGTTACCCCTATATTTGTAATAGTCATTCAATAATAGTTCATAAAATAAACGTCATCCAAACTTTGTATTCCAAGATTTTAGCAGCATACTTGAAAGTTTTTCAATACATTTTTTTCTACACTTTTTCTATTAACATAGCAGCAGCCTCAATGCAAGTTATGTATCAACTGATCATTTGCTGTTTCACTTCATTCTCATTTGCAATAATAGACTCAGCACTCTCTTACAAGGGTTTAATACTTATTACATTTTCACGGTATGATGTATGAACTTTTCTCACTTCTGTTAAGCAAACTTTTACATCAAAGGGCTCAACCTAAAAACATTTTCCTTATAGCACTGTTAACACAAAGTGTTTTCTAAATTTACGATTCATAGGTAACTAAAGTTTAAATACTGTATTAATGTTTTTTTTCAATCCACGTAGTCCACAGTAATTAAATTCAGATCAAGCATTTAGCTATATAAAATGTTATTTTTCTATACATCAATGCCCCCCCCCCCCCCCCCCCCCCCCCCCCCCCCCAAAAAAAAAAAATCTATTCAATAGTACCATTCATTACATAATTACATTACATAATTGGTGCTTTAGGTCCAGCGGACTCTTCCGAGCCAAATCAGGACCGGACAACCCCCAATCCGCATAAAAGATCTGCTGAAACAACCCTAGTGGGAAAACTGAATGCCCTCCACCAGCCAGTCACTTTACAATAAAGACATCCCACGCAGGGGACGGCTGAGGCGTCACCCCAAATAATCAAACCCCCGTTTACAAAAACAAAATAGAATACACACATCATTATAAATTATCAACAAAACACATACATATAAAATGCCTACATTGCTAAATAATAACATCATAGGAAGCCCTAGTGACCACCTGGCAGAAAGCGTCCAACATTCCCAAGCTGATCCAGCAGATTTCATACACGAACAAGGAGTCTTGTCCCGGAAGAGTTTTCAAGAAAAAAGGTAGATGACTGGTAAAGCGAAGAAGACGATAGTATAGCAGATTGATAGAACAGAGCAGGAATGAGAAAAGAGGAAGAGCAACTGCCTCATCATCTGCAGCAGAAGCTACTTCGTCATCATCAACCACTGGAGCACCAGCATGGGCCTCAGAAAGCGATGCAACTGCCTCATCACCTAAAACAAATGCAAAAACTAACAAACCAAAGCGACCTTGCATGTTTTGTGGACAGTTTCAAGCTCAGTTAGCAAGACACTTAAAGGGCCAGCACTCGGAAGAAACGAGCATTGCAGCAGCCTTGAAACTGCCGTCTGTTGAGAAAAGGTGCATCTTTGGCAACATACGCAAAGAGGGTATCTACCAGAAAAATGTTGCAATGCAGCAGGATGATTCAAGTTCCTCACTAATTAGAGAAAGGAATCAAGGGTATGCCCGAGTTGTTATGTGTGGAGGGTGCAAAGGATTTTTCAGCAAGAACAAAATTAAAAGACACAAAAAATTGCACTGTCCACGGTCTAATAGCACAGAAGCTGACACTATTGACTTTTCAAGAGTTCCTTCTATGAAAGTTCCTGATGAATTTCAACAGAGTGTTCTGAAACGCTTAAGAGATGACGAAGTGGGAAATCTTTGTTGTACTGATAAAGTTATCTTGCTTCTTGGGCAAAAACTTTGGGCCAAATCAGCTCGCAGAGAGTGAAGAAACATTATGAGTGATATGAGGATGATGGGAAACTTAATCCTTGAGATGCGGAGAGTTTCCTTGCATAATATTACAGGCGAAGACATGCTATACAGAGAACACTTTGATGCTCTGACAGTGGCCATTGAAAACGTGACTAGAACAGAGAACAATACAATGAAGGCTGGGATGAAAGTGGCTCTTGGATACTTGATCAAGAAAACCATCAAAGTGATGAGAGGTCATTACGCCCAAGTGTATGATGAAGAAAAAACTGCTGAATTGGACCGCTTTCAAGCAGTATTTGATCTGAACTGGGAGTTTATATTTTATAGAGCATTGTTGACTTGCGAGCAGAGAAGAAATTCACTTTGAAAGCCTTGTGACTTGCCACTGGAAAACGATGTTAAAAAGCTCAGAGAATACATCATAAACAAAATGAAAACCATGTTGGAAAATGAAATCAAAATCTGGGATGTTCATGACTTTGTTGAGATGAGGAATTTGATCGTTTGCAGACTTACACTCTACAATGCAAGACGAGGTGGTGAGCCAGCAAGGCTGACCTTAAAACAGTGGTATGAGGCAGAAGATGATCACTGGGTGGACACAAATCTTGTTGAAAATATTTCAGATCCACTTGAAAGGTCTCTTGTATACAAATACAAGCTTGCCTACCAAGAAGGCAAAAGCAGCAAGAAACTTGTACCAGTTCTCATTCCCAGTGACACACTCCAAGCTTTGAGGAAGCTAGTTTCTGAAAGAAGCAAATGCAGCATTGCTGAAGAAAATATCTACTTGTTTCCACATACAGCTGGAACACTGGATCATGCAAATGGATATGTTTGTGTTAAGACTGTCTCAGCTGCATTGAAGGGAGAACTAGAAAAACCACACCTGTTGATAGCAGATAGGTTTAGACATCGTGCCTCAACAATCTTTGCTCTTCAAGATCTGCCTGAAGAAGAGCAAGAAACATGGTATAGACATATGGGGCACTCGGCAGAAATTAACAAGAATGTTTACCAATGCCCTCTTGCTGTCAGAGAGCTAACAAGAGTGGGTGGTTTTCTGGACAAGTTGGACAACCATGGCAAACATGTAACAAATCAGACACAAGCATATTGCTCCACAACAGAATCTACCACAGAAAATGAAGGCAATGTTGTAGATGCTGAATTTATGCTTCCAAGAAATTTACTGAACCAAGATGATACAAGCTTTGTGTTGCCCAATCCAGAGAAGTCGGAGTCAGCTGCTAGTAACTTGATTAAGAAGTCTGAAACCAGATGTGAAAGACGATACCTATCGTGGAGTGAGGATGATGCCAGTAAAGTGTGTTCTTACTTTCAGGATTACATTACTATAAGGGGGACTGGTTCTAAAGGACCTCTGCCTGGTGTAAAAGCTGTGGATGAATTTTTGCGCACAAATGATGTTTTCCCCAACACAGAAATGACTGAGAAGAAAAAGATTGAACTGATCAAAACCAAAGTGTTCAACGAAAGAAACAAGTATAGAAACAAGGTTCACAATATGTTTGAAGCGCTTTAAGCTGATGACTGACTCATTTAGATCGAGTAAGCAATGTGACATATAATAGTGCGAGTCTAAATTTTTTTTTGGCCACATATGTGATTGTGCAAGATGGGTCATAAATAAGCCAAAATTACATTTAAAAACAATTCCCGTCCGTACATCTGTCTGTGCAAAACAAATATTTCAGAACCTATTTCGACTATCGCTAGGTACTCCAAAGTGATTTTTTATTATCTTTAACTCAGTTTGGACACTAAAGTATTTACATAGATCTTTTTATTCTGAACACAGTGGTATATTTTTTTTTCCATAGGACAAATAGGTACAAAGTTATTAATGTTTGAAAATGGCAAATGGTGTTTGTTTGAAAAGAAATATTTCAGAACCTATTTCGACTATCACTAGGTACTCCAAAGTGATTTTTGATTTTCTTTAACTCAGTTTGGACACTAAAGTATTTACATAGATCTTTTTATTCTGAACACAGTGATATTTTTTTTTCCCATAGGACAAATAGGTACAAAGTTATTAAGGTTTGAAAATGGCGAATGTTGGTGGTTTTTTGGCAACGTTTTGGAATTGAAGAAATTGACAACTTTGGAGTCTCAAAGTGAAGCCAATATTGATACCAGAAAGCTGATTTTTGACAGGTAACCCCTTCATATGTTATACTCCAAGCCCAATTTTCTTCAGGCCTATAACATGTAATGTTTAGCTGCTTTGGTGCTTCAAAGTTGGGAAATCGTCAACTTCGCAGTGCGTGCCGGCAAATTATAGGCCTACTAGTGTGCTACTACGCTCGGCACTCGTGTCGCTGAATAGGCCTACAGGATAACCCGAACACCTCTTCCTTCAGCCACTGATGCTGAGGCAATAGTTTCTGCTGCAGATGATGATGAGGCTTCTGCTGCAGAGGATGACGAGGCAGTTGCTCTTCCTCTTCTTTCAGCCACTGATGCTGAGGCAGAAGCTTCTGCTGCAGATGATGACGAGGCAGTTGCTCTTCCTCTGCCTTCAGCCACTGATGCTGAGGCTGTAGTTTCTGCTGCAGATGATGACGAGGCAGTTGCTCTTCCTCTTCCTTCAGCCACTGATGCTGAGGCAGTAGCTTCTGCTGCAGATGATGATGAAGCAGTTGCTCTTCCTCTTCCTTCAGCCACTGATGCTGAGTCAGTAGCTTCTGCTGCAGATGATGATGAGGCAGTTGTTCTTCCTCTTCCTTCAGCCACTGATGCTGTAACTTTTGTTCCAAATGTTGATGAGGATGCCTTAGGCTTAGCTGTTATTCTAGACGCCAATGATGAGGCAGTGGATTTTGCTGCAGTCGATGACGACGAGGCCGTTGGTTTTCCTTCAGATGCTGATGCTGTAGCTTTTACTGCAAAGGTTGATGAAGATGCTTTAGCTGTCGTTCCAGTGGTAAATGACGCAGCAGCTTTTGCTGCAGACACTGCTGCTGCTTTAGCATAAGCTGCAGACGCTGATGTCGACGGTTCTTTCATGGTCTTCAGTTTTGCAGAGGCTGCGGCATAAAAAGAAATGCAATTATATAATAATACAAATAATATGCAAATAACTAGAATGCAAAGCGTAAATGGCTCGCACACTTCATATAAAAATCCACCCGTTGAGGTGCCGGGGGGTTTCAGTATAAATAGTATCCCAACTTTCTGGAAATGTAGTGCTTTAAATTCCCACTGTCGCTGTCTTCTTTCTTATTCCTATTCTGTTCTATCTACTATACATGTACTATCTTCTTCTTCGCTAGACCAGTCACCTACTTTCTTCCAAAAATCCACAGTTGTGTATGAGGTCTGTTGGGTCAGTTTGGGAATATTAGACGCTTTCTGCCAAATGGTCACCAACTCTTCCTATGATATTATTATTATTTAGCAATAAAGTCATTTCTTTCCACTTCTCCCCAGCATCCCAGATGAGGTACTTGTGCTCAAAAGTGATATATAATATGTAAAATTATAGAAGCGAAATTGGACTGATGAGGACATTATTTTTCTTTTTTACATATTTAGTATTTTGCCTTATGGTGCAACATGATTAAAAACAAAAAACAACGCCGATTATTTGTGTGTGTGCTTGCTTGACACTTATTTCATCTTATCTCTAATATTGTAGGTTTTTTTCTTCTTATCTTGCTTTGCACTTTTTTTGGTAATTTTCATGCACTGGTGACACGCATCATGCAGGTTACTATTTTCAGGTTATTGCTTAAATTTCTTCCCCAAATTTTAATAATTTTATTATATTGTTGTTCTTTCTTTTGTCTTCATGTGAAATATGTGTTACCAGACAGCTTCTACTATAATGAGAGAAGGAAGACAATAAAAAAATCGCAAAACTGGGAGGAAAGAGTTATTCCGGTGACTGGATAAAGCCGGGAGGTGGTTTCTGCAGCACTGTTAATTGTACCAACGCTAGAAACAAGTTAAGCTGCAAGGGGAAATCCTTTTTCAGATTTCCTAAAGATGACGTAGTAATACTATATAAATAGTAATAGTAATACTAGAACCTTCTTAGTTACTACAAGTAGCACAGTAGAACTTCCATTCGATTCGTTATTTATTCAAATAAATAATTTCATTTAGGTCTATTATTTGCCATGTGGCAATTCGATCATTCACAATTCCATTGCATCATTGATTGATTGATTGATTGATTGTTGCTTTAGGTCCAGCGGACTCTTCCGAGCCAAATCAGGACCGGACAACCCCTGATCCGTATAAAAGATCTGCTGAAACAACCCTAATGGGAAAATTGAATGCCCTCCACCGGCCAGTCACTTTACAATAAAGACATCCCACGCAGGGGACGGCTGAGGCTTTACCCCAACTGCTCGAACCCCCGGTTACAAAAACAAAATAGAATACAAACATCATTATACATTATCAACAAAACACATACATATAAAATGCCTACATTGCGAAATAATATCATCATAGGAAGCCCTAGTGACCACCCGGCAGAAAGCATCCAACACTCCCAAGCTGATCAAACAGACCTCATACACAAACAAGGAGTCTTGTCCAGGAAGAGTTTTCAAGAAAAAAGGTAGGTCATTGATCTAGCGAAGAAGAGCAAATGAGGAAGACAGCGACAGTGGAAATTTAAAGCACTAAATTTCCAAAAAGTGGAGATACTATTTATACTGAAACCCCCGGCACTCCAACGGGGGAAACTGTTGCCGCAGTGAATCAGTCTTGCCTATAAAGGAAAGACAGGTTTTCAACTGGGGCTTTCACTTTCCCTTTATAGGTTAGAACAATCTACAGTGGCAAGATTGCTCATGAGATTGACCCCAAGGGGTATTGCATCATTAATTTTATCTTATGTCTGAACTGTGAAGACTGTTAGTGTTGTAACTGTTGACGGGTTGTCGTGTTGACTAAATTTATCTTTGTTTTACATTTAAATTATAACAATTCTTGGTTTTCATAACCTAAGGCATAACTTTATTAGCCTAGGCATTTCGTACCAGCTGATTTAGTTTGTATTTAGGGCTGCTTCAGTGCTTCAAAAGAAAAAGATAATTAACTTCTTTATCAGTTCATTAATGCCATATTGTATGCTAGGAAGGTTAGGCTAACAGCAGTTAGGCCTACACAATATATTGTTGACCAGTATTTTTAATACAGTCTATAGTATAATGATGGGGATCATTTTCGAGACAGTGAGCATTAGCTTTTAATTTTAAACCACAATCCACAGCACAACATCAATTGAATCATAACTGTGTATACATTTAAATGTAGACATACAAAACAAAAGTAGCATGAAATTTAAAACTACAAATTAGCAGGATCCGCACGAGAAACAACATCGTCATAGGAACCTGGAATGTCAGGACCCTAACTGCGGAAGGAAAATTAGAAGAACTGGCCCACGAGCTGGACCACTATCGATGGAACATTCTAGGTATCAGCGAACTGCGCTGGAAAGACCTAGGTGAAACAACGACTGACAAAGGCCACAAGATCTATTTCAGCGGTAGAGTTGACAGGCACGAACACGGCGTTGGATTCTTGGTCCACAAGAACATTCTAGCCACTGTCATGGGTTGCCGCCCAGTCTCCAGTAGACTCATTACCATCCGTCTGAGAGCAACCCCTTTCAACATTACCATCATCCAGGCCTATGCCCCAACATCAAACTATGAAGACAGCGAAGTGGAGGATTTTTATGAAAATCTACAGGCGGCTCTTGACCAAGTGCCGAAGAAGGACATAGTCATAGTGCAAGGCGACTGGAATGCCAAGGTTTGTCAAGATGCGCACCACAACTGGGGAGACACATGTGGACCCCACTGCAACAATGAGACAAATGACAGGAGTCTGAGGCTATTGGAGTTTGCCAGATACAACAATCTGGTACTGGCAAACACGCTTGGTCTCCACAAAAAATCCAGACGATGGACATGGCACAGTCCCGGCGGGGAGCATCATAACCAGATCGACTACATCAAGGTCAAGAAACGCTTCAGATCAAGCATCAACATTGGCAGGACACACACTTTTCCAGGAGCAGACATCGGAAGTGACCACGATTCCGTGATGATGTCTATCCGGCTCCATTTGAAGTGAGTAAATACAGCAAAGTGCACTAGGCTGAAGTTCGACCTGGACAAACTGCAAGACCCAGAGGTGGCAGAACTATTTCAGGCCACAATTGGAGGGAAATTTGCACCACTGCTCATTTTGGGGGCTGGCGAAGTAGATGTCAACACCATGACCACTACCTTCAACTCAGCTGTAACAGATGCCGCCACTGAGATCCTTGGCACGCACCGACCAAAGAAGAAGCCGTGGATCACACCTGAACGTTTGGATCTGTGTGATAAACGAAGAGAGTTAAAAAAGAAAAAGAACACCTACCGAAAAATCAACAATGACATCTGAAAAGGCATGCGCACAGCAAAGGAAAACTGGATAGAAGATCAATGCCAGGAAATAGAGAACAGTCTGAACAAGAACAACAGCAAGAAGGCCTACCAGACTGTGAAGCGGCTGGCAAGTGTTAAACAGCCCAAAGTCTCCACGATCCAAAGCAAGTCTGGCATATGCCTTACAGAAGAACAAGAAGTCTTGGACAGATGGACAGAGTACTGCTCTGACCTTTACAACCATACACCAAATGGAGACCCATCAGTTCTAGCATGTCCTGAGAACAGAGAAGAAGAAGAAATCCTCCCAATTCTCCGGGAAGAAGTTGAGGCAGCAGTGCAATCGCTGAAGAAAGGGAAGTCAGCGGGAGTGAATATACCAGCGGAACTGCTACAAGCAGGAGGAGAAGCGATGATTGATGCCCTCAGCATTATTCTGTAACAAGATCTGGCAGAGTGGGGAGTGGCCTACACCATGGACCCAGTCGCTTGTCATCACTCTTTCCAAAAAAGGTAACCTTCAGGAGTGTGAAAATTACCGCACCATCAGCCTCATCAGCCATCCTAGCAAGGTCCTCCTGAAAATAATACTCAACAGATTGAAACCCCAAGCTGAACAAATCATAGCTGAAGAACAAGCAGGATTCATGGCAGGGCGAAGTACCACTGAACAGATTTTCAACCTCAGAATAAGCTGTGAGAAATACCTACAGCACCAACAACATCTATATCATGTGCTCATAGACTTCAAGAAGGCGTTTGACCGAGTCTGGCATGCAGCTCTATGGGCAACAATGAAAGTGTACAACATCAGCCCTAAAATTATAGAAGTCATCAAAAGCCTGTATGACCAGGCTAACAGTGCAGTCCTCCATAACAGCGTCATCGGGAACTGGTTCACAACAACAATTGGTGTGCGTCAAGGATGCCTACTCTCTCCAACACTCTTCCACATCTTCCTACAGCGCATCATGTTAGATGCTCTTGCAGATCACGAAGGCACAGTCAGCATAGGGGGCAGAGCAATCTCCAATCTTCGTTTTGCGGATGACATTGATGGATTGGCTGGAGAGGAACAAGAACTTGAACAGCTGGTGCTGAGGCTTGACACAGCCTCCAGAGCTTTTGGAATGGAAATAAGTGCAGAGAAGACCAAAATGATGACCAACAACACCAATGGCATCAACACGGACATCAAAGTCTAAGGCCAATCCCTCAACACAGTGCATAGCTTCAAATATTTGGGAGCCATTGTGTCAGACAATGGGTCCCGACAGGAAGTCCTCTCCAGGATCGCACAAACAACTGCTGCCATGACAAGGTTGAAGCCCATTTGGAAAAACAGGACCATCAGTCTACATTCCAAAGTAAGACTGCTGCGCTCCCTTGTCATCTCCATCTTCCTATATGCTTGCGAAGCATGGACCCTCACAGCAGATCTACAACGAAGAATACAAAGCATGGAGATGAGGTGCTACAGAAGACTTCTGGGCATTTCCTATACCCAACACATCACCAACGACGAAGTCCGACAGACCATCACACAAGCCATTGGACAACACGATGACCTGCTCACAGTGGTGAAGAAACGGAAACTCCGATTGTATGGCCACGTCACCACATCATCAGGCCTTGACAAGACCATTCTGCAAGGCACAGTGCAAGGAGGTAGAAGAAGAGGGAGACCGAAAAATAGATGGGAGGACAACATTCGAGAATGGACTGGTTTGACACTGAGCGAAGCCATCAGGGCTGCTGAGGACAGAGAAAGATGGAGTATTCTGGTTAAACTATCATCTGTGGTGCCCCTACGACCTTCGGGTTACGGGACAGGATAGGATAGGATAGGACTAGAACATGAATAAATTCAGCATTCTTATGGTAACAGATGGCATTTAAGTTGTAAACATTGTAGGCCAAATAAACAAGATGCTAATTGTATTTCAGTGTAAAATTGTAACATTGTTTGAAAACGGATGAATATTATTATATTAGAATAGGCCATTCAAATCATTACTTCATTGTTGATCATAAGATAACTATGGCTGGAACTTTATTATTATTATTATTATTATTATTATTATTATTATTATTATTATTATTATTATTATTATTATAACTATTATTATTAGTAGTACATTATTATATGAGACAAGCCCAGTCCACCATGCCAAGTGATCTCAGGGCTATATCATGTTATCTTCCAAGTTTAATAATAATAATACAGGATGCTATATACGCGCCTTTCCCCAAATCAATCAGGTTCAAAGCGCGGCGATCTATACCAACATACATGCTCACCTGTCTCATCCACCCTCACACACACCAAATACACATCCATCACTCAAACAGGTGGTGTAAAGGGAGGGAGATCGCTATTAGAAGATGGAAGAAATTCAAATGTTTATTTTTGAAATTTTTATATTGACTGCATCCTGTACCATTATTGAAGGGAGGGAGGAAACCGGAGTGCCCGGAGAAAACCTTCGGTGACCTCAATAGTCTCGTACTTAAATCACATACGTCCGCCCCATGCAGGAATCGAACCCGCGACCTTCGGCATAGGAAACCGGCGCAATCAGCTAATTATAATACATGTAGTCCTAATAATAACATTCCTATCCTATCCTGTCCCATAACCCGAAGGTCGTAGGGGCACCACAGATGATCGCTTAACCAGCATACTCCATCTTTCTCTGTCCTCAGCAGCCCTGATGGCTTCGCTCAGTGTCAAACCAGTCCATTCTCGAATGTTGTCCTCCCACCTCTTTTTCGGTCTCCCCCTTCTTCTACCTCCTTGCACTGTGCCTTGCAGAATGGTCTTTGCAAGGCCTGATGATCTGGTGACGTGGCCATACCATCGGAGTTTCCGTTTCTTCACCACTGTGAGCAGGTCATCGTGTTGTCCAATGGCTTGTGTGATGGTCTGTCGGACTTCAACGTTGGTGATGTGTTGGGTATAGGAAATGCACAGAAGTCTTCTGTAGCACCTCATCTCCATGCTTTGTATTCTTCGTTGGAGATCTGCTGTGAGGGTCCATGCTTTGCAAGCATATAGGAAGATGGAGATGACCAGAGAGCGCAGCAGTCTTACTTTGGAATGTAGACTGATGGTTCTGTCTTTCCAAATGGGCTTCAACCTTGTCAGGGCAGCAGTTGTTTGTGCGATCCTGGAGAGGACTTCCTGTCGAGACCCATTGTCTGACACAATGGCTCCTAAATATTTGAAGCTGTGCACTGTGTTGAGGGATTGGCCTTGTACTTTGATGTCCGTGTTGATGCCATTGGTGTTGTTGGTCATCATTTTGGTCTTCTCCGCACTTATTTCCATTCCATAAGCTCTGGAGGTGGTGTCAAGCCTCTGTACAAGCTGTTCAAGTTCTTGTTCCTCTCCAGCCAATCCATCAATATCATCCGCAAAACGAAGATTGGAGATTGCTCTGCCCCCTATACTGACTGTGCCTTCGTGATCTGCAAGAGCATCTGACATGATGCGCTCTAGGAAGATGTTGAAGAGTGTTGGAGAGAGTAGGCATCCTTGACGCACACCGATTGTTGTTCCGAACCAGTTCCCGATGACGCTGTTATGGAGGACTGCACTGGTAGCCTTGTCATACAGGCTTTTGATGACTTCTATAATTTTAGGGCTGATGTTGTACACTTTCATGGTTGCCCATAGGGCTGCATGCCAGACTCTAATAATAATAATAATAATAATAATAATAATAATAATAATAATAATAATAATAATAATAATAATAATAATAATAACATTACATTTATAGCACACAGTTCATTGTGCTGACCATCACTTGCATACATAAAAGCATAATGAGTAAAAAGTGCTTATAAAAAGAGTATATAAATGATAAGTATCACATTAGCATCACAAACAAACATAAGTTTAAAAGGCTAATAACAACAAATGTATGTACTTTACTCTTGTGATGTGTTTATCATTGTCTTATGCAGCTATTGTTTTGAGGAACAATTCATTTTGTATTCACTGTACATTTTTGTCTTTTTTTTTTCTCCTTTTTTCGAAATCATTTTACAGGGAATATCATTCCTTTGTTTGTGTACAGTTACACTTTACCATAAGACGGTGCTTTTTTCTTGCAGATGTGTGCAAAAAAAGGCATAGCGTAGATGTGTATAAACACTTACAATGCACATTGCACTTGCTGTACAGTGTACAGTTATTCTACTTTTTTTCTAGTCTTTAGAAATGCTAAGAATAATTTTGTAAACAATTTTATCATTTGAATAGTAACTGTTATGCATACATGTCATACATACATGTACTCGGTGCATAATTGTACCTATACATACAACTTGAAACAACAAGATCTGGAGACAACCTTTATATTCAGTGCTTCAGATTGTTTTCAGACATCATGGGCCCAATGACCCATGGCCATGCAAAATGATGTGTCAATTTTCAAAAAGATGGGTAATTGACAATCAAAGGTATTCGTATCGTATGTTCACATAGTCCTTCTTGATTTTTATGACACGCCAGGCTGGCGCATTCACGTTGACTGTTACGCGCCATTCTGATAAAATATGCGCCAATGGCGCGGGCGCTCCAACAATCTGAAGTACTGATATTCAGGATATATTATGCCTTCTTTGTTTTAAAACCAATGATAATTTATACACTGTGAAAATAGTGATGTTTGCCTCTTTTAATCATTTTCATATTCAGATACTGAGATAGCCATCATAGGTATTGCAGTTACCTTTAAAATAGAACTAATTATAAGTTTCTATGAAAAATAAAATTGGTCTGTTTCCACTTTTTCCTTATGAGGACTGGACAATCACTCATTATCATAGGACAGACAACATAAGTGGCCACACTAACCTTACCCGCACCTCCTTTGATGCCCATAACAGGGGGACCGGATATTGATACCCCACCACTTGGCACTACTTGGCACAGATCTAGGCGCCACCACCACAGACTGCAGCATCACGACCCCCCAAAGGGACCATGATCTCGAATGTAGGCGTCAAAGAGCACCACTTATCTGTAACCGTTCTGCAGTTCCATTGCAAAATCGACAGTCCCTCTCGACCCGACTGAGTCATTTTGAGGCAACCTGACTGTAGGACAGAGGCGGAGAGGCCACGCCTGGCTGGGAGTCAACCGCTAAACCTGAACCAGGACATCTCGTGTAACATGTGTGGACAGGGCCGCCAAAATGTCTCTTAAACACTCTACTAAGTCAACAACAATAAGAAGAAAAAGACTTTATTTTAAATCAATAATTAAAATCTAAAACTCTCAACTAGTAAAACAAAAAACACCCAAACTAAGCTACCAGACCGCGGGCCAGGACAAAACGATAAAATCCTAGTCAGGACCTTGATCTAAAATTTCCAACTTTAAAAATTTTCCTATTTACCCTATCCTACAAATAAATTTAAAAGATAAGGTATCACACCCACCGTCTTACAAGGAGCCAAGGACTCTAAAAGGAATGGCAGTGCCGGTAGATGCTGACCATCAATGCATTAAAACAAGGGTTCTAATTTTCTTTCATTTTGTTTTAAATGTCAGTTTTGTTTTGTTTTATTAATTTAATTTATATTTAATTTATTTTTGTTACATAATTTCATCTTATTTTATGTTGTAGATGTTGTGAGTGTTGATGTATGTTCCCAATTTTTTTTATAATGTTCTAATCTGTATTCTTTGTGAATTAAAAGATGTAATAATTTATTTTAATTTCATTTTATTTATATATTCATCTCAATCATTTCTCATGACAGTGAAAAAAATTGTTTTATTACTTTTATGAGCTTTTTTTATATTATGCTCAAAATATATCCTGATATTGTTTAATGCTTTCTGCTTCTTGCTGTTAATAATAATAGTAGTAATAATGTTAGTAATAATAGTAATAATAATAATAACTTATTATTGTTGCTGTTATTATTGTTATTATTATTTATTATTATTATTATTATTATTATTATTATTATTATTATTATTATTATTATCATTATTATTATTATAATTCTTCTTCTACTTCTTCCTCTTCTGCTTATTATTATTATTATTATTATTATTATTATTATTATTATTATTATTACTACTACTACTACTACTACTACTACTACTACTACTACTACTACTACTACTACTACTACTACTACTACTAGAATTTTTTACCTTTGATGATTTGGGTTCAACTTGAGTCTTATTTTCTTTCTTATTATTTATTTATTATTTATTTAATCGTTCTTATATAGCGCTTTTCCAGCTCAAGAGCTGCTCAAAGCGCTGGCCGATACAGGATCTAACTCAAGGCGCCCGAGACGCCCACCCGCAGCCTTTGGGCGCATGGTCTGACGCCCGGACAACTGAGCACAATCCTGGGCAGCCAGGGATGGGGGAGAAGGACCTAGGTGCATGCTGGGTGTTTTCTTGTCACCGGCACTCACCCGTCTAGGACATGAGCGTCAGGATCTTTAAAGTCCGTTATGATGGAATGTATGCGATACAGACTAGACCTCGGTTTATACTCTCATCCGAAGGAGTAGGAAAACAGGAGTAAAGTGTCTTTCCCAGGGACACAACACAATGGCCCGGCCAGGGCTCGAACCCGGGACCTTCCGATCCGCAAGCCGAAGCACTACCAAGTCTTACAAGTTTTAGATGTGGTACAAAAGATCAAATAGTTTAATTTTAATTTTTTAATTACATGAACTTCAATTACAAGAAGACATGCAATTATCATATTAAAAGTAAAAAAAAAAAAAAAAAAAAAAAAGATGCTGACCATCAATGCACAAAGCCAGTTGACACGTTTGCAGAGCCGGTAGCTGCCGAACGTAACACTCTCCCTTGTGGGTCTCCCTCACAGACCACGACGGTAGGCCAAGCTGACCACCCACACTGCAAAAGGAAGGACGTCTCACGTAAACAGGAGGGAGACACAGTTCTTGGCCAGAAATAGCCCAAACACACACCAAGCGTCCAAATCCACAGTGTCCCAGTCACTTGTCAATATAAAGTAGAATTTTTCTTTCATATCTCACAATAGTAAAGCAAGGTCACAACCCATCCATAGAATATCAACCAGCAACAGTCCACAACTACACAAGTGACAAAACACCTGTGCACACAATGAACAGTTCAAAGGTCACGACGGCGAGACTCACACATTTCTGTGAGACTGTAGCACAGATAAAAGTTCAATAAAACTGAATGAGTGCAGAAGTGTCACACACAGGAATTTCTCAGTCATATCCGACAGGAAATAATGTCGATCAGTCCTGGGAATAGATCAGTAGAGTACCAATGCCAATGGCGGACCACATCGTAACACAAACCAATAGCAAAAAACCGAAGAACCACCACCTCCCTCCGAACTAACACAAGAAACTATTCAGAACTCTCGGCCACAATGCACAACAGGTCTCCAAACCACAATATAAATCGAAGATGACAAAGCTTTCACATCAAAATATCACGAATGCAGATACAAACATGTCCGCCATCAACAAGTCCAAAGCGGAAGTACTGCCGTAATGCCTTGCTCTCTCTCCTGGGCTCTCTCTCCTAGCAAGACAAAAACCTATGTGTTGCTCAAAACAGCTTCGTCGTGATTCTCCCAATCAGCATAATATATTACACATATTCAGATACTGGTGATTAGGTACAGATAAAAGCAGTTCATAACTATTTTTTCCTTGAAAAAACCCTCTCGGATCTAAAGTTATTTCACAAAATAAGGTGGTCGCTACATGGGCCCTTTTTTCAGAAGTCGCCGTATGGCTCAGTTTACTTGTTTTGCTTCTATTCCCAAACCGTCAATTCCTCGAACTTCACTACAATGCAAGAATAACTTTAGACATTGGGTCCCAGTTAGCGCATAGTGTCATGTTTCTCCGACGAAGGGTCTAGGCAGGAAAGCTCAAAGACATAGGGCGACCGGGTTTCGGTCGCCATTTGTCCAAATTACTGTACCAAGGGCCCACGGGGCGACCCAAAGTCGCTCTATGGGCCCCTTTATACTAATATATATATATATATATATATATATATATATATATATATATATATATATATATATATATATATATATATATATATATATATATATATATATATATATATATATATATATATATATATATATATATCACCTGGTTTCTGGCAACACACGTATGTTACGCGACCTTACTTGTGTCAACATGGATAGGAAAGTGTCAACATTGAAATGTTGTCAGAAAACGGGTACACTTTTTTTGCCGTTTTGGATTACATGGGACATAAATCGTGTTTTTTTGACATGTTGTCAAAAACCTGTACTATGAATGCAGTTAGTTCCCTTGCTACACTCTGTCTTGCTTCTGAGGCTCCATATTAATTTTTGATGAGACAGGCTAAGAGTGAATCAGAATGAGAGCACGCGCTGTGAAGTGACGTCTTGTCTGTGATGTGTGACGTTGCACGAAGACACTTACTCAAAATGGCGGAGCTCAAATCGGTGAGTGGATAATTATGTCTTTTGTAAATACTTATCAACGTTTAATTTGTTTTGAAATAACTTTAATAGTACGTAAAGCTCTGCTCCATAGTCTGCTCTCTTCACTTCTGACTTTTACGACCCTCCTGGCGCCCTTGTCTCATCTCTGTTGCCGCTTTGTGCGCTCCATATCACCGTCATCGCTACCTTCAGACTCAATCAATGCATTTCCTCCTTCTGAAAATTGTAGCACCGCTCCTTTTACACATGCCATTCTACTGCATATTGACTTCTTATAACAACGGCCATCCTTCAACCAAGTCCCCTATGCGCTAATGTGTCCGGGGACGTTAATCTAACAAACGTGAACGTGAACGTGCAGGAATGCATTATGTAGGCTACTTATGTAGCCATTCTTGCGTTGTAGTTGCACTTCAGTTTTGTAAAATATGAAGTTATAGTAAAAATTGACTTGTTGCAATTTGCCATTAATTTTTGGGAAATGCGTATTAAAAATTAATATTGTAATGTTATTGCCCCAATTAGAATTCCATAATCGTATAACGCATTGTCTAAAGCAGTGTCGACATCCTGTCTGTACATGTCGATCCTCTTGCCTGCTGTATCAACATAAAGTTTTGCATGGAAAATACACTACAGGCTGTCAACAATTGTCGACCTTGGCATTGCGAGGGGTAAATCAGAAAAGAAATATTACTTTTTTTTAGATCTAAATGTCTAATCTGGCTGGGGATTGAATGCTCAAATTTGAGATTTGTTGACTGGCTGTTGTATCTAATTTCTCTCAATATATTTTTAAATCGTTGAAGTCATTATAGACGTATACAGTCGTCAGAACGCTCGACTTGTGTACGTGCGTCTCGGGCGACGTGGGTTCGAATCCTGACTTCAGCGAACTATTTTGTGATTGCTGGATAGTAGTGGCCAGCGCTTTGAGAAGCTCTCTGAGCTTATAAGTGCGCTATATAAGAGTAATCTCTTTATACCTGGTTGTTTATTTTCTTATGTACTGTGTTTAAACAGCGAGTTCCGAGGATAAAGTAGCAGCATAGCTGGAAACATAACTGTTAGCCCGCAAAAAAGCAGCGCATCGGTCTGTTTCCACTTCCCCATCTCAAACTGGTAAAGAAGAACGTACATGTCGTCCTAAAGTTATTCCATATTTTTTTTAAGTTGCATAACGTTTTTAACATTTTAGTAACTTTTAACATCTTCAGATTTAGTGTACACTTTTTAGTGTTGTCAATTGGACGTGAGTTTGATCATCAGTGAATTATTTTCAGACTTTTACAAACACCTGTTATAATAGTGTACATAATGTTAATGCAATAACAGTAAGTCAAATGAAACATAAGCTGGCTGTTGTAGTATAGTTCAAAGTTCAGCGCATTAACGGAGCAAGAAGCTTCTGCTCTGATCCTCAGTCATGGATTTCCTTATATGTTATACAGTATGCTACACTTCCAACATTAAAAAAAAGGCAGTTGAAAATCTGTTTGTTTTTTCAAAGAGTATTTTATGTAACAATTTCTGATCAGATAGCAGGATCATCGATTTGTTTTTCAATTGTTGTAATAATTAATAATAATTTTGACTAGTTAAAAACAGGTAATTTTTTTTTTTTTGGGGGGGGGGGGTGGGAGGAAAAGAGGGGAAGGGTGATGTGTTTCCAGTATGTGTGTATGGATTCTTCTGACTGGTTTTAAATTGAAAATATTTGTTTTTCTTGTAACCGGTCTTTGGGTAGGCTCGAAAAAATATTCAGTTATTATTATATTTATTATTATTATTATTATTATTATTATTATTATTATTATTATTATTATTATTATTATTTTAAATTTATTTATTTATTTTTTTAAATTTTATTTATTTATTTTTTTTTTTTATAATAGATCTCGTTATTTGAAAACAGCAAGTCTACCGTACATCTAGATGGGAGGCAAACAGATTTACATTTTAATGTAAATCACTTGTCAGTCTTGTAAGTTTTGTTTTTTTTTCTTTTCTGATGTACTGTGTAAATTGTTTTAACAGCGAGTCCTAAGGAGAAAGTCGCAACAGTGTTGGAAACATCACATGAAGGGGACTGTGAATGAGGCGGCAGCATCATCATCTCTTTCCCCTAGCTCTGCTCTATCTTCAGTTGGTAAGGAGGTCAAATTTTCTTTAATGTATATGTACTTTAACTGACACTTATACTTTTTTCTCTCCATGGACATGTATTTTCGATTAACTAAAACAAAGGTAACTGCACAGAACTGGAGGTAATGTTTCACTCTTTACAAAAATCAACAATGACATCCGAAAAGGCATGCGCACATCAAAGGAGGGCTGGATAGAAGATCAATGCCAGGAAATAGAGAACAATCTTAACAAGTACAACAGCAAGAAGGCCTACAAGACTCTAAAGCGGCTGACAAGTGTTAAACAGCCCAAGGTCTCCACGATCCAAAGCAAGTCTAGCATGTACCTTCAGCCTAATCAGCCATCCCAGCAAGGTCCTCCTGAAAATAATACTCAACAGGTTGAAACCCCAAGTTGAACAAATCATAGCTGAAGAACAAGCAGGTTCAGGGCAGGGCGAAGTACCACTGAACAGATTTTCAACCTCAGAGTAATCTGCGAGAAATACCTACAGCACCAACAACATATATACCATGTGTTTGTAGACTTCAAAAAGGCGTTTGACCGAGTCTGGCATCATCGCATGCAGCTTTGTGGGCAACAATGAGAGTGTACAACATCAGACCTAAAATTATTGAAGTCATCAAACGCCCGTATGACAAGGCTAGTAGTGCAGCCCTCTACAACAGCGCCATCGGAAACTGGTTCAGAACAACCATCGGTGTGCGTCAGGGATGCCTACTCTCTCCAACACTCTTCAGCATCTTCCTAGAGCGCATCATTTCAAATGCCTTTGCAGATCACGAAGGCACAGTCAGCATAGGGGGAAGAGCAATCTCCAACCTTCGTTTTGCGGATGACATTGATGGATTAGCTGAAGAGGAACAAGAACTTGAACAGCTGGTACAGAGGCTTGACACCCCCTCCAGAGCCTATAGAATGGAAGCAGAGAAGACCAAATTGATGACCAACAACACCAATGGCATCAACACAGACATCAAAGTCCAAGACCAATCCCTCAACACAGTGCATAGCTTCAACTATTTAGGAGCCATTGTATCAGACAGTGGATCCCGAGAGGAAGTCCTCTCCAGGATCGCACAAACAACTGCTGCCTTGGCGAGGTTGAAGCCAATTTGGAAAGACAGGACCATCAGTCTACATTCCAACGTAAGACTGCTGCGCTCTGTTGTCATCTCCATCTTCCTATACGCTTGCGAAATATGGACCCTCACAGCAGATCTACAACGAAGAATACAAAGCAGTGAGATGAGGTGCTACAGAAGACTTCTGGGCATTTCCTATACCCAGCACATAACCAACGACGAAGTCCGACAGACCATCACACAAGCCATTGGACAACACGATGACCTGCTCACGGTGACACGTCACTTTAGCGCCAGCACTACAGCGCCATACCTTTCAGCGCCACCATTTCAGCGCGGCGTCTTTTCAGCACCGTACTTTTTAGCGCCGTACATTTCAGCACGGGGGATGTCAGCGCCGTGCACTTTAGCGCCGGGAGACTTCAGCGCCGTACATCTCAGCGCCATGATAGGGGAAAAGGAGGGAATGTTGGGGGAGGGGGTAAAATTATTGGCGTCAGAGAGAGAGAGAGAGAGAGAGAGAGAGAGAGAGAGAGAGAGAGAGAGAGAGAGAGAGAGAGAGAGAGAGAGAGAGAGAGAGAGAGAGCACTTCGTGAGTTACAGATCAAGTCTGAATGAGTGGTTTGAGTTATATTCAGAGAGAGAGACAGAGAGAGAGAGAGAGAGAGAGAGAGAGAGAGAAAGAGAGAGAGAGATAGAGAGAGAGAGAGGTGTTGTGAGTGGTGTGATTGATATTCAGACAGAGTTGAGTTGAAATCGGGTTATTTTTCTGTTCATTACTCCTGACGTTCTTTGCCGTGAAAACATGGCAAAGATTGCAGAGTCCTACCTAAGCATACGGAGAAAATAAAAGTTTAGCTACAATGGCTACTCCTTCCGCTTCGATAAGAACAGTACAAAAGATCCAGAATTGTCTTTTTGGCGATGTGACAATGGTACATGTAAGGCCAGACTGCACCTGAGAGATGGGGCAGTGGTGCAGGAGGTGGGGGAGCACCTCTCTCTCTCTCTCCCTCTGTCTTCCTCTAGCGCTATAATGTACTGCGCTACAATGTACGGCGCTAAAATTTCGCCACGCTGAAATGTACGGTGCTGAAAAGTCCCAGCGCTGAAGTGTACGGCGCTGAAGTATCCTCGCGCTGAAGTGTATGGCGCTGAAGTTCTGGTGCTGAAGTGCTGGCGCTGAAGTGACATGGAACCCCTGCTCACAATGGTGACAAAAACGGAAACTTCGATGGTATGGTCACGTCACCAGATCATTAGGTCTTGCAAAGACCATCCTGCAAGGCACAGTGCAAGGAGGTAGAAGAAGAGGGAGACCGAAAAAGAGGTGGGAGGACAACATTCGAGAATGTACTGGTTTGACACTGAGCGAAACAATCAGGGTTCCTGAGGACTGGGAAAGATGGATTACGCTGGTTAAACGATCATCTGTGGTGCCCCTACGACCTCCTAGTTACGGGATAGGATAGGATATATTACAAAGCTTAATATTAATGTGCTTTGAAACCGCACTGTTTCTGTATTCGTTTTGATTTATGATGTTATAAGCCACAAAACAAAACAACAATTTTTTGTTTCAAAATTGTCTTCTCATTTCCATCTAAATGCTTAAACTGTAGCCCCTTTTATGAACTTGGCAAACAAATATATCTGAAATTCGGTAAAAGGAAAAAAGCTTATGACATCCTGATACTATCATACTAACAAAACATTCCGACGTCTGCAAATCTGAAAATCAAAATGTGTATTCTAAAAATTGAGTGGAGTAATGTTGTTTGTTTTACATTTGCTCTTTGGTTTCTTTGGTAGATGGTGACAATAAATCAAGCTCTGGATGGACCAGTGTTGGAGAGCAAATTGATTCTGGTAAGTCATCACATCGGTTATTGAAAAAAATCAGCACTGTTTTTCTCTTGTCAAGAGCAAGAACATGGATCAATCTTTCCCATATGGCAACTGAAACCATTCGTACATTTTTGCTTGAGAAGGAACATAAGTTTTTCCAAAATTCTGACGATCCTGGATTTTGTAGATGTTTGTCTGCTAAACTATTGAGTACTCATTGAGGCGCCTGTGCTCAGTTACAAGTGATCTTTACAACAGTACCGTACTTACAACTTAATGCCACGGTTAAAAGAAGGTGAATCAGTTTCAGTGGTCGATGCTAGTGTCAAAACTAAGTGCCGTTGGCCATGGTTAAACAAAAAGAATATCACAATAGAGCGAGTTTGTTGTATGAAGTTAAGCCGTCCGAGTCTTCTGTATTGTTGGGTCTGCAGTTTGTGTTGACTATTGCCCCCGTTCTGTGCAAGAAATCGTGCAACACACCTATATGAACCAATTTCCAAGACATATTAACCTGAACTTTTCTTTAAATAAAAACTGGAACTGACTGCTTTTTGTTACACATGTCTTTGTTTCTCAGATGTTATGTACACATAACTTATTTTAATATATAAATGTGTTAGTTAAATAGCAATCTTTAACCTCCTGATTTAAACAGAAAATTTTGCTTTACAATATTGAATATATATGTTTAAAATAAATAATTGCTGGCCCCTTCTAATTTCCTAGGTTTTAGGATTTTTTTGTGTATGTGCTAGAATTTGAAACCACAAAACATTGTGAACTTTAAACTAAATTGCCCCTGATCCCTCTGCATAGCATAATGATCAACAAAATGATCTCTTTTATGAAAATATTCTTACCAGTGAGTAGCCTCACTACATTCTCTTTCAATGTTCCTTTTCAAGACTCTACTGCTTACATGTATATTGTCTCAAATTCTGTCGTTTTTTCATATTGCCGAGGTTCGTAATCGAATCCTAAAAGGCGGGTGGAGTATTAATGACACTTTGGTCAAGTACATGGGTTTTTTTGTCTGTGTGCAGTTGAACATGCCAAAGCTGGGACTGGGAAAAGAAAATACGTCCTTGACAAGAAGCAATACTGCATCTTCTGCAACAAAGGACAACTGGCTCTCCCAAGACATTTTCTTATGTAACACAGACACAGAATTTACCATCTTGTCTTGATGCCTGCTGTGTGGGTGGGGTTGATTTAGCAAGATTGTCATCTTCAAACACAGAACAATCTGGGGTTTCTCCACTGTCAATTTTGGCAAGCAATCTTCCAACTTTGGTGATCTCAGTGGTACTTTCATGCAGGCGATAGTACTCTTTTTCAATGTTCAGAGAGTGGCCCATGTGATTTGCTAGCAATTTCTGCTCATTTGGTGACAAATCAAACAGTTGAGTGATTGTAGCTCCATACTTTCTGCATTTCGTCGATGTGATCAACTCTGGCTTCTGTAGCCCAATATCTGATGGGACAGCATGGATGGCTTGCCAGCCATCCAGGTAACCGTTCATAGACTTAGATGCAAAGAAAAATGGATTTGATACAGGTATAGCTACATCAGTCATTATTTCAAGAAGAATGTACAGAGATTCTTTCACCTGGGGAGGCAGGGAATAAGGGGGGCTCACACGGATTAGTTAGTTCTTCATTTTAAGCCCTAGTGCTCCCGTTTCTCCTGTGAGGGCGTTTATCGCCCTCCCCCCTCCCGCCCCCTCCTCCTTCGACAGTTGATGGTTCGGGTACATTGCCGCACCCCACAGTCACAGAGACCGCTAGGGATTCGAACCCTTAAGTGACAGGTTCTGCGCCTCCCGATGGCAGTAGATATCCTGGGCTGCCTTACTCAGGCTCGAAGGCTTGGTGGAGAGACTTGTTCACACCGTGGCTGGGCTTGTCGTTACGGTTCATAGCTTGGCTGTGGGAAATCCGTCTTCTCCCGGTCACACAGCCAGTTCACAGTCCGACTCCAAGGCCCTGCCTCGAGCCCAAATAGTACGCGGGACAGGATGTCGTAGACTCCCCCCCCCTTTCCTCCCCCACCCCGGCTCTGGCTCCCCTGTGGAAATAGCGGAGCATTCCTTTCCTAAGGGACGCTGTCTGTCCGTTTCCGAATTTATTAAGCGGCATGATAAGCCCATAGCGGAGTTTGTCTCCATCTACAACCGGCGTTCGGCTAAAGATGTAGTCTATACATTACGGCTGAGACTCAAGTCCCCTTTACCCCCGTTGGGGTGCCGGGGGTTTCAGTATAAATAGTATCCTCACTTTCTGGAAATTTAGTGCTTTAAATTCCCACTGTCGCTGTCGTTCTCATTTGCTCTTTCTCATTCCTGCTCTGTTCTATCAATCTTCTAGACTATCTTCTTCTTCGCTAGACAGTCATCTACCTTTTTTTTAAAAAAACTTTCCGGGACAACACGCCTTATTTGTGTATGAGGTCTGTTGGATCAGCTTGGGAATATTGACGCTTTCTGCCAGATGTTATTATTTAGCAATGTATGCATTTTATATGTTTTTTGTTGATAATTTATAATGATGTTTGTATTCCATTTTGTTTTTTTAAATTTGAGTACAGCCTCAGCGTCCCCTGCGTGGGATGTCTTTATTGTAAAGTGACTGGCTTGTGGAGAGCGTTCAGTTTTACCACTTGGGTTCAGCCTGACACAAAAAAGCTATGGGGTTGGGTCAGATTTTTTGGGCCATGATTTTTGCAGTATTTTTGTATTGATAGATGGAGTATTATTACAGAAATTAAACTGGTATGTGTGTGCATGTGTTTTGTTAAACTAACCAGAACAGGGATCAGTATTTTTTTTTATCGGATTAGCGGCGGTAGACTGTAGTTTAACAGCAGCAAACGACAGTCTAGACTGTCCTACCTCAATTAGTTTTTTTTTGTTGTTTTTTTTTTTTTTTTTTTTTTGGGAGGGGGGGGGGGCATTTTCAAAGCGGCACAAAGAAAAACACAAAATCCTCCTTGCACGGACACGCAAACGCACAGACGATAGCTGATTTCAACACTTCTTATTGGCTGAAAGATCAACATCCGGGCCCTTATAGCCAATCGCTGAACTTGCCTTAGCAAAAGCACGTTTGTCGCCTCCAATACAGACTGTTATTGTGTGGACTGGTACCAAAAATCGTTGAGCGCCATTCGGCCCCTGCGTGGAAGATGTCTTTTAAAGTGCCAATGGCGCAGGCGCTAGTAAACTGATCCACTAGGGTTGTTTCAGCAGATCTTTGATGCGGATCAGGGGTTGTCCGGTCCTGATTTGGCTCGGAAGAGTCCGCTGGACCTAAAGCAATAATCATGTAATGTAATGTAAAGTCCCTTTTGACGGAGGCTGCTCTCAAGTCTATGGGCGTGGTAATCCGAGACAGTCCTGACCCAGTGGTGGGACCGGATCCTACCTAAACTGGCCTTCCCGCGTGCCCGCTGGCTGCCGCTCTGGTTCAAGCTTGATCTGGTGCAGTTTTCTTTTTAACCCGCTTTTAATCTTACTCGGACGTATTTTATCATTAATTTTAGATTAAATTTATATAATTTGATTGTTTTTATATAATATAGGCCCTATACTGTTCCGTGCAATAACCCGGCAGACCTGGTCTGTCTTTATATAAAAATTATTTTATCTCTCCTTAGACAATAAATAATCCGCTCACTCTGCCATCCTAGTCGCCCTTTGGCCCTCCTCCCTCCCTCTGCTATACCTTTGGCGGCCTTGTCTTGGCGTCCCTTTTGCTACCCTTGTCACATCTTCACTCTACATTATTGACGCCGTCTTCCTTCCGATTCAACGCATCTTCCTGCTGGTTGTTGTAGCAGCTTTTGCGCTCCTTCTTCATTTGACTCCATTCTGCAAAACGACTTCTTATTACATCGGCCCTCGTTCATCCAAGTCCCCTATATGCTTATGTGTCTGGGGACGTTAATCTACTTGCCTGCCTGCGTAACCTCAGTGGGGAATTGCCTAACAACAGACAGGAAAGGCCAAATAATTTGGCAATTGCCTTACTAGGGTTTAGGCAGAAATTGCCTTACAGACAGAAATTGCTGTACAGGTGAAGATATTTGTAGATTAGTTATTGCCAAGAATACGTTTTTATGAATATGTGTTTACTGATGGCAGGCATGTGTTCACGCCTTTCTGATGTGCGCTACATTTTCTTGCCTAATGACATAAGGCACAAATTGTCTAATGTACATGAAGTATGGTTGGCGGTTCTCCACCTGTCATTATGTACAATGGTATGTAGTATGCATTGCAGTTTTGCTATACTAGACAACCACTGACTACCAACATCATCGTCTGTGGAGTTTTGATATATGCTTCAGATGTGTTGGCTTCCAATCATTGCCTATATATATATGCAGTTTTCCATGTTTGAGAATTGCTATTTTGGAGACGTTTATAAACATTTTGAAGAAAAACTGTTCAAATGAATCATTGCTTATCTGTTGTTTGTTGTTGTTGTTGTTGTTTTAAAGTGAAGCAACGTGTGTTCATTTATGTGTGTACTGATGTGACAGTGACAGATGTGAGACAAGTTCCATGCTTCCTTGATGTGGGACCACGGTTTCTTGCCTTCTTATGTACATGTAATGTCTTACAAAACATTTGTATGTGTATGTTTTTTAAAGGTATTATGGAGACATTTAATGTGCAAGTGTGATTGTTTTCGGAACACCCCAGTTGGAGTGCCGGGGGGAGGGGGGGGGAGGGTGAGGAAAGGGGGGGGGGGGGCAGTATAAATAGTATCCCCACTTTCTGGAAATTTAGTGCTTTAAATTCCCACTGTCGCTGTCTTTCTCCTTTGTTCTTTTTCATTTCTACTCTGTTCTCTATCAATCTACTATACTATCTTCTTCTTTGCTTGACCAGTCACCTACCTTTTTTTCGTGAAACTCTTCCGGGACAAAACTCCTCATTTGTGTGTGAGGTCTGTTGGATCAGCTTGGAAATATTAGACGCTTTCTGCCAGGTGGTCATTGGGGCTTCCTATGATGTTATTATTTGGCAATGTAGGCATTTTATATGTATGTGTTTTGTTGGTATTTTATAATGATGTTTATATTCTATTTTGTTTTTGTAAACGGGGGTTCGATAAATTAGAGTATAGCCTCAGCGCCCCCTGCGTGGGATGTCTTTATTGTAAAGTGACCGGCTGGTGGAGTGCCTTCAGTGTTACCACTAGTGTTGTTTCGGCAGATCTTTTATGCGGATCAGGGGCGAGTCCTCTTTCAGCGAAGTTGTGGTCTTGATTTTGTGGACCTGGTTCGGCTACACTTGTCCTGATTTGGCTCGGAAGAGTCCGCTGGACCTAAAGCAATAATCATGTAATATAATGTACTCCGTGTGAGTGAAGTGAGATAAATATATTTTATTTTCATTATCACAAAAGTTTTAAAAAAAATTAATTCTTTTAATACTTTTATATTTTTATGCTATTGACTCATTTTGAAAAAATGTTGAATGTTCCGTTGATCTCATGATCTTGGTAGTCATTTTGGATTTTCATAATTACTTAATAATTTTTGCCTAAAGTTCTGAGCTTATTTTGTAATTGTTCTCAAGCTTTTACAATGGATGATATTCATTACATTATATGTTTGGCTTATTTGATTTATAACTGTAAAGTTTTGCATTTGTCATTAATTCAAGTATCATCTTCATAATTTTTTTTTTAATCAATTTTAAAAATTCTGTTTAGCCTTGGTCTTTATTGTTTATTTATAGAGGGTTGCTTGCATGATCAATTGCTTGATTGATGATGTAAATCTCATGCAAACTCTGAATAAAATCAAATCATCCCAACCAAGTGTTCGTCTTATTGGACAAAGACTGCGCGATATCACTTTCTACTTTTAATCACTCATATGCACACACCCTGCAACATTTATAATGTATTATTATTTAGATAACAAAACAACCCAATTCTTTTAGTACAAACAAATTGCCATAGCTTTTGGGTTTAAGTAATAACATCTTTGACTTTGACAAATAAATACATGTTTTTTTTTATTTTCTTAATTTTGTTATAATTATTTTGATCATGTGTTCTCTCTCTCTCTCTCTCTCTCTCTCTCTCTCTCCTCTCTCTCTCTCTCTCTCTCTCTCTCTCTCTCTCTCTCTCTCTCTCTCTCTCTCCTCTCCCTCTCCCTAATTGTATGTGAAGTGAAAAATACCACAGCAAACTATCCTATCGTATCCTATCCTATCCGGTAACTCGGAGGTCGTAGGGGCACCACAGATGATCGTTTAACCAGCGTACTCCATCTTTTCCTGTCCTCAGCAACCCTGATTGTTTCGCTCAGTGTCAAACCAGTCCATTCTCGAATGTTGTCCTCCCACCTCTTTTTCGGTCTCCCTCTTCTTCTACCTCCTTGCACTGTGCCTTGCAGGAAGGTCTTTGCAAGACCTGATGATCTGGTAACGTGGCCATACCATCGGAGTTTCCGTTTTTTTCACCACTGTGAGCAGGTCATCGTGTTGTCCAATGGCATGTGTGATGGTCTGTCGGACTTCGTCGTTGGTGATGTGCTGGGTATAGGAAATGCCCAGAAGTCTTCTGTAGCACCTCATCTCAATGTTTTGTATTCTTCGTTGTAGATCTGCTGTGAGGGTCCATGTTTCGCAAGCATATAGGAAGATGGACATGAGAGCGCAGCAGCCTTACCTTGGAATGTAGACTGATGGTCCTGTCTTTCCACATTGGCATCAACCTCGCCAGGGCAGCAGTTGTTTGTGCCATCCTGGAGAGGACTTCCTGTCGGGACCCATAGTCTGATACAATGGCTCCTAAACATTTGAAGCTATGCACTGTGTTGAAGGCACCGTCAGCATTGGGAAAAGAGCAATCTCCAGCCTTCGTTTTGCGGATGGCATTGATGGATTGGCTGGAGAGGAGCAAGAACTTGAACAGCTGGTACAGAGGCTTGACACCACCTCCAGAACCAATGGAATAGAAATAAGTGCAGAGAAGACCAAAATTAATGATGACCAACAACACCAATGGCATCAACACGGACATCAAAGTCCAAGGCCAATCCCTCAACACAGTGCTTAGCTTAAAATATTTAGGAGCCATTGTATCAGACAATGGGTCCCGACATGAAGTCCTCTACAGTATCGCACAAACAACTGCTGCCCTGGCGAGGTTGAAGCCATTGTGGAAAGACAGGACCATCAGGTTACATTCCAAGGTAAGACTGCTGCGCTCCCTTGTCATCTCCATCTTCCTATATGATTGAGAAACATGGACCCTCACAGCAGGTCTACAACGAAGAATACAAAGCATGGGGATGAGGTGCTACAGAAGACTTCTGGGCATTTCCTATACCCAGCACATAACCAACGACGAAGTCCGACAGACCATCACACAAGCCATTGAACAACAAGATGACCTGCTCACAGTGGTGAAAAAAACGGAAACTCCGATGGTATGGCCACGTTATCAGATCATCAGGTCTTGCAAAGACCATCCCACAAGCACAGAGCAAGGAGGTAGAAGAAGAGGGAGACCAAAAAAGAGGTGGGAGGACAACATTCGAGAATGGACTGGTTTGACAATGAGCGAAACAATCAGGGTTTCTGAGGGCAGGGAAAGATGGATTACGCTGGTTAAACGATCATCTGTGGTGCCCCTACGACCTCCGAGTTAGGGGATAGGATAGGATAGGTATTAATGTATGTACTATTAGTACTGTGATTATTTGAGAAGGGAGATGTAGCAGATCTTGACTTGGAACTGTATGTGTGTGTTTTATTAGTATTCCATGTGCGTCATGGTGTTTATTTTACGTCATTGTAGGAAGTGTGACGTAGGAAGAAAGAAGAAGAAGAAAAATAAAAAAAAAACGAATCAGCTAGCAAGCTGCCGTCTTCACGATCTTTTACAGTTTGAATGCATATCTTCCACAGTCCCAAGAACATGTTTCACTTTACGTTTTTAAAAATATTGTTACGTATTTATAATAACTGTTGTCCATAGATTAATCTTAAATGTATTTGTTCAATCAGCATGCCCGTTATAAAAATATATTTATATATATAGTGTATGTTAGTCGCATAACCGTTTTTTGACCACATATGTCACAGACAGGGTGTTGTGGCAACCTGTTTGTTTCTCAAATTTCTCGAGGTGTAATATATATATATTTAATATTGACCCATATTTATAATCACAGATGTCCATTTAACAGTCTGACATCAAATTTGACTTTATATGACCAGTAGAAATAGGTGTTGCCAAAAAACGGTGCCAGAACACATGTCGCGGTAAACCATGTATTATGCGTATATATATATATATATATATATATATATATATATATATATATATATATATATATATATATATATATATATATATATATAATTTTATTTTATTTTATTTATTTTTTGCATTATCACTTTTATTTTGAAAAACGTACATGAAAATGTTTATAATGATAATGGTAATAGCTAAAGTGTTGTGCATTAACAAGATTTTACAATAAATTTGTAAACACATTGGATGTGTGTGTTTATATTGGATTCAGAAGTTTCCAGTTTTGTTGCGAATCGCGTAATTCACATTAGTGCTACACCAAACCTCCATTTGCTATGGTTTTTCTGTTAAATTGCTACACCACAACCCAAAAACCCCTTGACAGGTATGCAAAGCGGTTCCATGAGTGAGTTAAACAATCCCTTCAGTGACCGCAGTACATAACTTCATAAGAAGGGCGAGAAGACAAACGGTTCTTAACGAACTGCTTTGGGCAGGACGTTGCGCATTATCAGATTGTTAGATAGAGACCAAAGTGTGTTATGTGATTAAAGAGCCCAATATCACACATTTCAGCGTCCTTTTCAAATTCTCAATGAGTGTTTCTCAAATGAGTGTGGCATCAACACGGACATCGGAGTCCAAATGCCAATCCCTCAACACGGTGCATAGCTTCAAGTATATTTAGGAGCCATTGTATCAAACTATGGGACCCGACAGGAAGTCCTATCCAGGATCGTACAAACAACTGCTGCCCTGACAATGTTGAAGCCCATTTGGAAAGACAAGGCCAGCAGTTTACCCTCCAAGGTAAGACTGCTGCGCTCCCTTGTCATCTCCCTCTTGATATACGCTTGCGAAACATGAACCCTCACAGCAGATCTACAACGAAGAATACAAAGTATGGAGATGAGGTGCTACAGAAGACTTCTGGGCATTTCCTATACCCAACACATCACCAACGAACAAGTCCGACAGACCATCGTACAAGCCATTGGACAACACCATGACAGTCATGCTCACAGTGGTGAAGAAACGGAAACTCCGATGGTATGGCCACGTCACCAGAGCCTGAGGCCTTGCAACGACCATCCTGCAAGGGACGGTGCAAGGAGGCAGAAGAAGAGGGAGACAGAAAAAGAAGTGGGAGGACAACATTGG
>JBAHVR010000387.1:0-92500 GCA_036898135.1 Oncomelania hupensis
CTATGGTTCGCAAGCGTATAGGAAGATGGAAATGACAAGGGAGCTCAGCAGCCGTACCTTGGAATGTAGACTGATGGTTCTGTCTTTCCAAATGGGCTGCAGTTGTTTGTGCGATCCTGGAGAGGACTTCTTTTCGGGACGCATTGTCTGATACAATGGCTCCTAAATATTTAAGCTTTGCATTGTGTTGGGGGATTCACCTTGGACTTTGATGTCCATGTTGAGGCCTTTGGTGTTGTTGGTCATCATTTTGGTCTTCTCTGCACTTATTTCCATTCCATAGGCTCTGGAGGTGGTGTCAAGCCTCTGTACCAGCTGTTTAAGTTCTTGTTCCTCTCCAGCCAATCCAATAATTACATCCGCAAAACGGAGCTTGGAATTTGCTCGACCCTCTATGCTGACTGTGCCTTTGTGATCTGCAAGGACATCTGACATGATGCATTTTAGGAAGATGTTTGAAGAGTGTTGGAGAGAGTAGGCATCCTTGATGCACACCGATTATTGTTCTGAACTAGTTCATGATGGCGATGTTGTAGAGGACTGTATTGGTAGCCTTTTCACACAGACTTTTGATGACTTCAAGAATTTTAGGGCTGATGTTGTACACTCTCATGGTTGCCCACAGAGCTGCCTGCCAGACTCGGTCAAATGCTTTCTTGAAGTCTACAAACACATGATATAGATGTTGGTGGTGGTGTAGGTATTTCTTGCAGATTATTCTGAGGTTGAAAATCTGTTCAGTGTTACTTCGCCCTGCCCTGAATCCTGCTTGTTCTTCAGCTATGATTTGTTCAGCTTGGGGTTTCAACCGTTTGAGTATTATTTTCAGGAGGACCTAGCTGGGTTGGCTGATGAGGCTGATAGTGCGGTAATTTTCACACTCCTGAAGGTTACCCTTTTTGGGTAGAATGATGACAAGCGACTGGGTCCATGGTTTAGGCCACTCCCCACTCTGCCAGATCTTGTTATAGATAATGGTGAAGGCATCAGTCATCACTTCTCCTCCTGCTTGCAGCAATTCCGCGAGTATATTGTACACTCTTGCTGACTTCCCCTTCTTTAGTGATGATTGCACTGTTGCCTCAACTTCTTCTCTGAGAATTGGGAGGATTTCTTCCTCTTCTCTGTGCTGGGGACATGCTAGAACGATGGGCCTCCATTTTGTTGTGGTTGTAAAGATCAGAGCAGTACTCTGTCCATCTATCCAAGACTTCTTGTTCTTCTGTAAGGCATATGCCAACTTGCTTTGGATCGTGGTGACCTTGGACTGTTTAACACTTGTCTTCCGCTTCACAGTCTGGTAGACCTTTTTGCTGTTGCTCTTGTTCAGACTGTTCTCTATTTCCTGGCATTGCTTTTCTATCCAGTTCTCCTTTGCTGTGTGCATGCCTTTTCGGATGTCATTGTTGATTTTTCGTTAGGCATCAGCTCCCTGTGAGGGGTTCTTTTTCTTTTTCATCTCTCTTTGTTTATCACACAGGCCCAAAAGCTCAGGTGTGATCTACGGTTTCTTCTTTTTATCTAAACTTCCTGTTCAAAAGGTTGCATTCAGCATCATATTTTCACAGTTGATCTACATAGTGTTCATTTGAATATTTCTATTGAAAATGGGTTACCAGTTTTTCCTTTAAAAAAAAAAAGGGGGGGGGGGGAGGTGTTGGGTAGGGGGTTACAGTTGCCAATGTTGAACATAATGGGTGTATACTTATGACTGACTTACTTTTCTGTATACTTATGACTGACTTATTTTTCTTTCAATTTTGGTTTGTGTACAGAGGAAGTCAAAAGACTGTGTTCTTCACATCTGAACAGTGTCTTCTTCTTGGACTAGAAATCAGCAGTTCAGTAAAAACTCCAGTTGAAGAACAATACTTGACTTTGCTGGCCCACTGTTAACATTGCAACCCAATTGTGTGAACCTCCTGCAAATTTGATCCAAAACATTTGCCCTGTTGTGGATGTGCTCAGTGCCTCAGCTTGGCAGCATTCAGTGATTCACTACAGTTTTGTGGGTGTACGATCCTCACCAACTCTTTTGTGACCAAAGAGTAAAGAGAGGAAATCCTTAGATGTTATTTTGGTCATTATGAAATGGATGCTGATTGAAGGACTGATATTGATGAAAGATGTGTTGATCTTCTGCAAGGAAATGTGTCAATGTGCTGTAATTATCGACAATACCATTTTGTTTTAACTCCTTGGCAAAAGGAAACTCCTTTTTCAGAAGTCTCAAGGAGAGTTATATTCAATTTATTATACAGATGCAATAATGACTAGTCTGTGTTGTAGTTTGATATTACAATTCATATAATTTTATTAACTAAAACCATTTGAAAGTCGTGCAGAACCATTCCATAATTTGTTGGTTTTATCTTTGATGTTTCTTTTCTTTCTATTGTTGTTCAGCTTCATTTGGATTTTGTCTTGAATTTTGAGTTATTTAAATGTGTGTATTACTTCTTTGTAATACAAAATACATTTAATGTCCATTTCTTTCAAAATGTTTCTTTTCTTTTAAAAACAGTGTACATGTCAGTCTATTTTTCAGTTTCTAACTTCTATTTTAGATGTAAATAACAAGTAATGAAAAGAGAGGGCGTTTTCAAACAATGGATGATAATGTGGAAAAGGAACAAGCAACTCAGTGTTCACAATACAGATTTTCCGTCAAATTGACATATCACATTACGTTACCTTCAAGGTATAAGGCAGTGTGATATGTGAACTTTGAAGGTAAATTTTCATTGTGAATTATTATAGTTCCTTTTCTGCATTAATATTAAGTACTCTGACAACATGATAACTTGGATGATTAAATGACTTCAGTTTTATAAACCTACATTTTTTCAAGCTATTTGAAGTTATCGAACTCCTCTGTGTGTAGTCTGGTAATCATCTGAATTTAATGCATGCTGTGTTATTAGTTTCCTATAGAACTTTGAACATTGTGATTGTAAAGAGGAGTGAAAGGTAAAATGCTCACCTGTTTATTTATTATTGGTCTTCTTCATGGTGCCCTTGGTGCAACAACAAAGCCCAAGAATGATAACAGAACATAAATCTATGTTATGTATGACTCTATGGTGGTGTCGGATAGTGCAGTGGTTGGAGCACTCGCTACTGTGTCGAAAGTGAAGCACCGTCCGGTGCGGTTAGCACTTGGATGGGTGACCGCTAATGTGTGAAGCGACAAACAACAACGCCCCCAGTTGACTCAACTGTGATTGAGTACCTACTCTCTTGAGGGTGGGGAAGGTAAAGCAGCGAGGGAGAGAGTTGGGCATCACCCTCATTACGCTGGCCCAAGATAAGTGTGATCTCCAACATCACGCTCCCCTACGGCCACTCCTACCTATGTATGACTCTACCATTGAGAGTGCTCTGTTTGCATTTAAGACAAAATCAGTTTGTCTGAGGATTTGAATAAATGGGTTTGTATAATCGTTCTTGTTTGTGTGTGTAGATGTTAAGTTGCATCTTCGAGAAAATCGTGTAAAAATAAAAGTTTATAAGAAGAAACAATTTATTTGCACTTTATATCCTTTTGTAAGATTATATTGAATATATTGTGTATAGGTTTATGTTGCAGCTTTCAAAACACTATATTACATCATTAAAACGACAGGTACTGTGCCCATGATGGCATGAGACTTTTAAACATTTTATTTCATAATTTGTTGACAAAGTTAATTTACATTCTTAAGCAGTACATTTTAGGTTGTATATATTATAATATGGAATTGTTTGGGACATTATGCATGGCTACGTGCCTCAAGTAGCAGGTTGGTGCCTTGGGCGGTTTGCGTTAGATTCTGAACGATTCCTAATCATCACACCCAAACAATGACCATGGTTTTACCTTTAGCTGTCCACAACCACGTTGGCAAATAGGCCTCAGCAACCACAGGCTTCAGTTTCCAAGAGGTAAAGGTGTTCCCGTTATCTTTTAGTCATTAGGGAGAGAGGCGTTTAGGACCTCCCTTTTCTGCAGGCCAGTTTAATTAGGATGCTGCCTATCTCCTCTCCCTCACTGCTTTACATTCACCGATTCTAAACAGGTCCAGGTGCCTATTTTCAGCTGGGTGGACTGGAGTGTATCGTGCACTTGTTACCTTTTATTTATTTATTTATTGATTTAATTTTGTTGTTGTCGTTTGATGGTTGCCTTCAATGAATGGTCACCCTTCCAAGTACTAACCCGTCCCAACGTTGCCTAACATGAATAGCTTGTGCCCAAACCACTATATTACTGTGCCACCCAAGAAGAATTAGTTAACTGTTATTAAGTCGATACAAGACATCTTAGTAATTCACTCCTCCCTCCAGATTGCATGAATACTAAATGAGTACAAGTCATTTATAATAACTAATTCATCCTACCCCTTTTATGCTAATTGGAAGTAAGACATCAGTACATCGCTGCTTAGGCAAAAAACCTTGCATGTAAGGTGGTGCATGCTCCAGTGAAGAAGAGAGGTTGACTATTGTCCCTGTGTTGCTAAACACCTCATAGTATCCACACAGGTTTTCACCATTGGTATTGACTTTTTTTTTTTTTAAAGTATGAAATAAGATGTTCAGGGATGAACAAAGATTCATAAAGTTTATTGAATTGTGAAAGCAGTTCTCTCTCTCTCTCTCTCTCTCTCTCTCTCTCTCTCTCTCTCTCTCTCTCTCTCTCTCTCTCTCTCTCTCTCTCTCTCTCTCTCTCTCTTCAAAACTTGTCAAACTTGTCTTCTTCAATTCCGTTGTCTTTTTCCATCACTGCACCCCCACAACCCATCCCTCTTGTGAGTCTATCAAAATGAATAAAGATAAGAATGAGTCAACCATTGAGCAAGTTTCCTGAGGCAATTCATAATACAATAAAAATACAAACTCCAATGACACCCGAATCCCCATTTTGCAAATTATTTGGAAATAACAAGAAACTCACAGTTCGCGTCAAGGGAAACCACCGAAGTTTTGGATGATGACGTTCAACGCGGCTTCCCCCTATTCTAAAAATACAAGCAAGCCTACAGCCTTTGCGCTGACGACGGGGAAGTGATTCACTGAACCATTCACAAAATGGCGGAGAGGTGTCGCGCGGAACTCGCTCAACTGCAAAGAGCAGATGGAAATAACGAATGTGCAGATTGTGGAGACGTAGGTATGTACCGAATTTTCGTTCTGCGAAATTTACTTTAGTTTACAATATTTATATCCTGTCGTCAGTACAGTTACTATGGAATCAAATAAACGGTTCCTGATGGTGAGTTGCAGGCGAATCTACTGACTGAGACTACTGATGATCATCTAGCTGCGTTTTAAGTCACGAGTTTGCATTTCTGATACTAAATCATTGTATGTAACACCATATGCTATTTTGTCATCAACATATAGGTTATTATGTTTTATGTAACTCGGTGTGGCAGATTTCCACTGTTACGTGTGTTTTCTTAGTCAGGCACTTTCATTTTCAATTATTCCGCACCACCCTTTTCTCCCAAACAAATATATTTTGAATTCACAAGTAGGCCTATGGCTATTACATGTATTTGTTGAAAGTATGAATGTGTGTGTGCGTGCGTGTGTGTGTGTGTTTGTTTATTGAGAATATAAAAAAACAAACCCATAGCCGTTTTAGCTATAGACCTAACATTCAATAAAATATGAGGACAGATCATGGATATTTATTTAGTCTATTGTTTTCAGCATCATTGATGATTGATGCATGAGTCTAAATATAGAAACTGTGGTCTTTATTTCAGAATGTGAGTTTGTTAGTAGTTTTTAGATTCTGTTCACCGGATGTGTTTTATAAATTTGGTTTTGGCCATTTGCTAATATTTTATAAGAAATATTTATCAAATGATAATCGTTGTTTAAATCCTTGCACTTGCAGATTTTGAATTTATACAGTACAATACAGCTCCACTTTATTTATTACCTCAAGAAGAATTACAATGTAATTGTCGAGGTTCGTGATATTTGGAAAGTGGTCTTTGGATTAGTGTTACAGGCAACCATGCAAACAATAAGAAATAACAAGATCAATAGACATACTAGTCATACACTACAATCTTCCCACTTTTACTTGGATACTTTCCTGTTTTCAGCCTTCGCCACTTAACCAAGTAGTTTGACCATAAGATTAAGAATGTCATCATGTTGTACTTATCTGGTGTTTAGTCATTCTTGCTTTTAAATCCTAAGTGACTCACTACCACTGGCGATTTTTACAAAACCATATCATATGTGAGAGATAGAGAGAGAGGAATATTTTTAACTATGTATACGCATTCATAGCACCAATATGTATTGCTTTCTTTTGTCCTTTTTTTTCCTTCTTCAAATTTCCGCTGATAGCTTCATCGGGATTGAAACATTGACTGAATGAGACAATGTAAATTTGGACACAAGAAAACAGAAGTCATTCAAGATAACAATAGTAATCATTTTAATGGCTCCTATAATGCTGAAAAGACAAAAGTACAGAACAGACTAATTGTCACCCACACACTCACACTGACTGTCAACATGTGCATATGAAGGACCAAAGTTTTGATTCACGTGCATAAAAACACAACAAGACAGATTTTTGTCAATCTGCAAGAACTGAAGAAGAGTCCTAAATAATCCAAAAATGATTTTTTTTTAAAAAGTAAGAAAGTCTAGCCCTCCGTCTTTCTGCCTGCTGTGATTGTCCGTCAGTGCAAAACATGCAAAGTTCAAGTAGCTTAATAGTTAATTTCTCAGAACCTATTTGAAGTATTTCATGTATTACAACCAGACAGTAAGGATGGTGTATAACCATGAGACCTCGAAAATGATTAGTGAATGAATCATGATTGATCAATGTCACTTCAAGGTCAAGTCACAGGATCAGCAAATGTTAGTCAAAATATTTTTCACTTTTTCCCCTAAGTTATTAATATTGAAATTATGGTTCTTTGATGCATTATACTGCAAATCTGCATGGCATGTGTGTCTTATTGATATCAATATGACACACATGCCATGCAGATTTGCTCAACCTTGCTCCACAATCAAGGTCACTGGATCTATCCAAAGAAAAGTCGATTCATATGGGTATTTTGAAGTGACCTTGAGTAAACTTTGAGAGATAAAGAGTTCAAACTTGTTGTATTTAGAGATAATAGATTGATCTTTGATATGTATTTTGTTTTTGCTTTGATCTTGAAGGTAAGGTCATTTTAAACCTTACACAAACATTAAAACGTTGATCATTGTACAGTGGATTGGCTCTACATTTGACCCATAGTATGCATCAACATTGGTTTTCTGATCATACATGAGCATCAAAGGTCATGTGAAGGTCAATGTCATGTAAAGGTCAAGATCATCCCAAAATAACCTTTTTTGTCATAATACAACTTTTGATGTAGTTTGATAATACATTAGTGTCCATTTGGAGAGCTAGAAGTCAAGGTCAACTTAAGTTCAAGATCATTGCAAGATCAAAGTCTGTATTACTTTGCATTTTAATGCCATTGTTTCAGCTTTTCTTGGCTCTCATTTTCATTTAGAATATTGCAAGTTGATTCAATCTTTTGTGTGAGATATGTGTGCTATTTATAAATCTATGTTTTATTATTATTATTATTATTATTATTATTATTATTATTATCATTATCATTATTATTATTATTATTATTATTATTATTATTATTATAAGTCCTATAAGCACAAGGAGCATGTGAGTCATATGGGCTTTGCCCTTCTAGTTTACAATTCATGTATAAATTACAAAACATATAAACCTGTGGAAGTGCAGCTGGGGAAAAAAGACCAACTCCAAGTCACCATGTAAACCAATATTTCCTTAAATGTTTCTGATCTTGACTCCCATCATTTATCACCCCCACCTCCCCTTCTTAGCTCTCCCCTCCTCCCTCCCTTGTCTCTTATTCGTTAGCAAGTGTCTGATTGTATTTTGTATGAAGCCGGATGTTTATAATAATTGCGTGAGTACTGTGCTTTGAACTGATATTATTCCTTGGGAAAAGCGCTATATAAATATCCTTATTATTAATATTATTATTATTATTATATATTTTTTGTTTTACTTGTTTATATTATAATTACATTTTAGTGTTTCATATTATTTCAGTTGTAACAAATAATAGTACCTCACTTTGGGGTTAATTAATTGTTGACACAGCTTGAATAATTTGAAATGTGTTGAAAATTTAACATTCAGTCTTAAATTTGTTATCTTGTGCTAATTTCTGAAAAATGAAACCTGCATTCTTTCAAGGATTGCATTCTTTCAAGGACTGCATGACCAAACACTGATACAGGCAGTAGAAACTTCCTGCACAGGATGCAAGAACACATTATCCACTACAGTTGTTTGAACGAACTAGAACAATTATGTAATGTATTACTTCAAATTCTAGTAATTGTGAATTTTACCTTGTTCATTGAATTTCACCTTGTTATGAACAAAAGAGGTAGAATTTGGGTTTTTACTCATAAATAATATAAAAATGTGCTTTTTTTCATTTGTAACACTTGTGATCTGTAAATTGTGATATATATTTACTTTGGGTTTTTTTTCAGATCCTGACTGGGCCTCGGTGACAATTGGTGTATTCTTGTGTCAGACATGTGCTGGTGTGCACCGCAGTCTTAGTACAATGAGTAGAGTCAAGTCTGTCAGGCTTGATAACTGGGACAGAGACCAGGTCCAGGTATGAGCACTGATAAAACTAATTACAAGTCATACATTTAATTAAAACATTACCCTTTCCTTGTGTCTGGAGATAATATTTACTCATCAGGTTCCTTGACTCAACCTACCTCAGAAAGAAAACAGCAATTGTAGGTTACCTCACCCTTTGAGTCTTGTATTTAAGTTAAAAGCTACTTTAGGTGGGATGTTTTTTTTAAAAAGTGGATGCAGTTTAGTTACCACACTAGCACTGTGTTTCAGAAAATTTTACAAGCCTACAACCATAGTTTTTGTTGTTTTTATTTAATTTTTTATTTTTAGTTTTGAGGCTCTGAAATTCTTGTATGCGTGAGAAATAATCAGCCTTAAAATTGTAGTAGAACTTTCCGTTGGTGATTCTCTGTAGTGATCATTAGCTTTGAAATTGTAGGAAAACTTTCATGTTGATGATTCTCTGTAGTGTTATCTTTACCTTGCAGAAGTGATATTTGACTAATGACTAAGTAATTATTTATTTATTTCTTATTAGTTTGTTGTTATTTTACTAAAGGGATGAAAAATTACCATTTTTTTTGTGGCTTAAGTGAGCACTTTATGTTAGTATTGTAACTGTTCTCTTACATGGGATAGTGTTATTGAAGTAGTTGTTTGTTGTGATCTTTGTGTCTGTAACACTGTCAAGTTTCAAAGTCCTGAGCTTTAGAACAAATATTAGGTCTCGCAAATGAATAATTGTGTTAACTACTGTTACTGGTGGTCACTTCCTTACACTAAGCACAACACTTTTTTTTGACTCACATGTATAGCAGGGTGAGTCTCTGTATTGACACCCAAAATATGTTTTCCACATTTTTGCAAATCTGTGCAAGATGAGTCCTAAATAGTCCAAAAATGACTTTTAAACATCACAAAAAGTCTCTCTGTCCATCTGTTCGCCATCTACTGCCCGTTGTCTGTTCTGTCTGCCGTCTGGATGTTCAAAACTTGCAAGTGGATTAATATCTCAGAACCTATTTCAGTTATCACAACCAAACTTGATAAGATATTGTGAATATTCAGTAGACCTCATAAATGATCAGTGACTTAATGAATTCACATCAAGGTCAAAGTCACAAGGTCAACAAATGTTAGTCATAAAAGGAAAAATGTCCCCCCCCCCCCCCCACCTCAAAAAATTTTTTTTCTAAGTTATTAATTTTGAATTTATGATTCTTGAATGCATGATATATGTCAATGAAACACACATACTATGCAAATTTGGTCAACCTCACTCCAAGGTCAAGGTCACTGGAGCTGTACAAAGTCAGTTAGTATAGGTACTTTGAAGTGACCTTAAACCTAAGCTAATCCTTTAAAGTCTAAACTTGTTGGATTTATAAATAATAGATTGATCTTTAATATATTTTCTGTTTTTGCATTGATCTTGAAGGTCAAGGTCATTTTAAGCTATGCAAAAACATACAAAAAAGGTCATTGTACAGTAGAATGACTGTATATTTAACCCATAGTATGTATTGTAACAAAATTGGGTAATTTGATAAGACATGCATTAGAGATCATGTTAAGGTCATGATCAACCCAAAGTCAAGGTCACTGAAGGTCAAGGTCATCCCAGGATCAAAGTTTTTTTGGCATACAACTTTTACTGTAGTTTATTTGATAGTACATAAGTATATTTGGAGCTGGAGGTCAAGGTCATCTCAAGTCAAAGACCTTCATTTTGTTTTTTCTGGACACTCATTTTCATGTTAAATATTGCGAGTTCAATAATGAGCATGCGAGTTATATGGGCTTTGCCCTTCTAGTTTTTTCTTGTTTTTTTAAATTTTTAAGTGGAAACAGCCTTGATTAAGATTCAAGATTCAAGATTCTTTATTGTCCAAACACATGGCATGGATATTTGTTTAGCAGTGCAAGAAGGAAGGAGATAACAACATCAAAACTATTAAAAACATGGACATACAATATTAATACATTTGATATACTATCAAACACAACTTCCATACCAAAATACAAATCTATGAACACTAGCACACATGCATAAACAGATATCCAGTCACATACCCATGTGTACACATTTAACACACAAATAATTATTCCACAATACATGTATACACAAAACTACTAACACTCACCCATTCTTCCATGCCTTAGATCCATCCTAGGTCATAATAATAATAATAATCATCATCATTATCATCATCATCATCATAATAGTAATGATAATAATAATAACAACAATAATAATAATAATAATAATACAAAATAATCATCATAATATTAATAATAATCGTAATCATAAGAGTAATTATAAAAATAATAATAATAACAATAATTATGCTGAAAGGGAAGAACAATGACACTTGACAGTGAAGAGGAATATTGAACTTGTATTGTGTTATTTTTATCTAGCCGAATCACTGAAAGCTTTGTTTTGTTTAGTGGCATGTATTTAAAGCATTTGCTGTAGTTTATTAAAAGAACTGGGCCTGTGAACGACCAATGATTATGTAGTTTAAAAAAAAAAATATTTACAAAGCCAAACTGAATTATGCAGACATATGTGTTGTACATACAAATGGCACAAAGTGCCCTCAAGATTCACACTGTGCTGTACAGGATGCCATTAAATGGTTCAGCATACATGTTTGTCATGATGTATAGTGGCAAAAGGCTACACGGGGATTAGATTAGACTCTACTACATGCTTCAAATGCCAAGCAGTCAGTGCAGTCAGACTACTCCAGGCTAGCTCTCTCTAATTGTAACCATCCACATCCCTCCAGACTATCCTGTGAGTTAGTACTACCAAAGAAGCTCTTTGGTACTACATTGTACTAGTAAATCCTAGGCTGTTCTTTGCTACATGAGTACATCTCTTTGGTTGTGTAAGTCGTTGATTTATACATTTTCAGTACCATCTCTCTTCCTCAACACAGCCCCTCCATATACACGTGCACCCATCTATACACACATTCGGATAGTTTGTTATTCTCCAACAGTCTGTGTGATGAATCCAACTACATATTTCTGTGTGGGTGTTCATGTTAACAGTGAAATATAGATCTATTAATAAACTGTAACTGGCAATATGTCACCGCACAGGTTATTCGTTGTTGTTGCATAATTTCTTTTTCTAATGAATAACTCTGGTCAACAAACTTAAATCTCTTCAGTAATACTGGTAGGCAAGAACTGACTAAAAGATCGCTCATGGACTCTCACCTACCAATGTCTTTATTCTGAAACAAATCCATCCTTTTTGTCTGAACTCCTGCATGCCTATCAATCTACCCGCTCCTTATGATCTCAAGATGCTTCCCTCCTTGCAGCTCCAAGATATTCTCTAAACACTTTTGGTAAAAGGTTTTTCTCCATCTATGCTCCAACCCTGTGGAACTCACTACCTTCTGATCTCCACCATTCTCAGTCGCTTCCTTTAAAAAGTCTCTAAAAACCCATTTGTTCTGTAAACATCTATAACCAGAGCAACCATTTCCCTCCTTAGCCATTACAGTTCTCAAAACATAGACTGATATTCTTTGTGCTTGATCACAGTCTCTCTGCCTGGGCAGGACTTTTAAAATTTTATTATGGTACGTTGCGCATTTATGTTATAAGTTTTACCTTTTTCTTTCTGATTTTATTTGGTACATTGTGCATTTATCATTATGTTATAAGTTTTACCTCTTTATGGTTACTACCTATATATATACATTAGTTTCTTATTCTCTGACATTTAAGTTGTATACTACTTTATACTACTATTTGTTTATTAATGTGTTTTTGTTTTTGCTTTATTTTCAGTTTTAAAGTGCCATTGCTCTTTTAATAATTGCATTTTCAGTTTTAAAATTATAGCTAAATTATTATTTTTGCCGCTGTCGTTATTGTTGTTGATATTATTATTAGTAGTGGTGGTGGTAGTGGTAGCTAAGTAGTGGTGGTAGTGGTAGTAGTAGCAGGAGTGATAGTTTTTATTAGGGAGAGAGATAGAAGGGGGAGAGGGAAGGAGTACAGAGCCAGAGGAGACAGATCGTTAGTGGGGACTGTATAAAAACACATTTTACTTGTTGATAGTTTGCGCTTTTTGTGTGTGTGTCTCATGTCACTGTGACTGCTGATGTCATTTAATTATTTGTTACATTGCGAGTGTCTGTCTGTGTGCTTGTGTGGGAGCGCTAGAGCATATTACTAGTTTGGACTTCACGCTTTATAAAATAAATTATTATTTGGCACTTATTCAAGTATGTCAACGCCGTGGAGGGTTCAACAATCTAATGATCAATGGGTTTAGTTAGTTAGTTAGTCATTGTTTATAAGGGCCAGCTGACTGCAAAGAGCCGAATTAGGACCACAACTTGGTTGAAAGAGGACTCGCCCCTGATCCGTAAAAGGACCTGCTGAAACAAGCTTAATCATGGTAACACTAAAGGCACTCTACCAGCCGGTCACTTTACAATAAAGGCATCCCATGTAGGGGATGCTGAGGCTTTAATTTATCGAACACACATTTATAAAAACAAAATAGTATATATTTAACGTTATAAACAGACCTGATAGTTCTCCGCGAAATCGCGGAAATCCGCGAAAACGAAAACAAAAAAAAAAAAAAAGAAGAAGAAAAAAAGATAGAAAATGCGAAACAATCTGCGGACACTTAAATTTTTTTTTTTTTTTTTTTTGTTGTTTTGTATCGGAAGACGAAAGTTGCTTTACTCGCCTCCGGTTTTGCGGCGCCATACTTTGTTTTGGAATAGTGGTGCAGCGTTGACTGTTTCTGTGTATATATTTTCGCCGTTCAAGTTGTGGATTTGTGGACGTCATCAGACTCATTGGACTTCAAAATGTCTGTCACAAGGTGTGACATAGTCGCACGTTCCGTGGAAACCTCTCTTAGATCACTATCAGGTCTGGTTATAAACTAACATTATATATTATAAAATATTAACAAAACACACATACACTCACACACACACACACATATATATATATATATATATATATATATATATATATATATATATATATATATATATGCCTACATTGCTATATAATAATAATACCATAGAAAGCCATAGTGAATATATGCCTACATTGCTAAATAATAATACCGTAGAAAGCCATAGTGACCATTTGGCAGAAAGTGTCCAATATCCCCACGCTGACCCCACAGACCTCGTACACAAAAGAGGAGTTTTGGGAGAGTTTTTAAGAAAAAAGGTTAAGTGACTGGTCTAGCGAAGGAGATAGTAAATTGATAGAACAGACTAGGAATGAGAAAACAAATGAGAATAACAGAGACAGTGGTCAAATAAAGAAATACATTTCCACAAAGTGGAGCTACTATTTATACAGAAATTTCCTGCATCCCAACACTTATGAGGCTTGACCCATAAACCCATGATGTTTAGTGTCGTGTAATAATTATTGTTTTCAATTACATACTAGACAGTTCAAGTGTAGTCTAGTCAGTATTTACTTAGACCAAGACTGAAATTATAGTTGTTGCATAAGTCGTTAACAGCTTGCTTTGGGCAAATTAAACAGTGTGAGTGTTGTGTAAACTTCCTTTGCCTTTGCATTGTGTTATCTGAATTTGAAGTCCACAAATACTAGCCCATTCAAATGACCCAGGTTTTCATTGAATGTTAAATATAGTAGTTGGAAGTGATCACATTAAATGATTAATAAAGAATATTCTTATTTTATTTAATGCTAACATACATTTGCAAAGCCTTGTTAGATTGTTATACCCTCAGACAAATTGTTTTGGGGGTGGGTGGTAAATGGAAAGTGGAGGTGAGGTGGTAGTGGGAGGGGGAGCGGGAGTGCAAGGTGAAGAGATTTTACAGTTGATCAAAAGATTTTGATAATTTCAAGGTTAATCAAAGTTCTCGCATCAAGGGGCTAAGATTTGTTTATCATAAAATGCTTAACCTGAAGTTATTTTTAGTTTTTTAACTTGTTTTATAAGTTTTTTTTAATTAACCTTAACATTCCTTTTTAATGTTGTTGTTTGTTGTTTCTTCAAATATTATTTATGTATTTTCTATATTATTATTAATTTAGTTTTATATATCCAAATATATTATATTTATTTATTTATTTTCACAGGTGATGGAAGTGATTGGCAATTTGAAAGCCAAAGAGAAGTTTGAAATGAGTGTCCCCCTCTTCTACAGAAAGCCCAGGAAAAGTGATGTCGAGTGAGTTTGCAGTTATGTATTTGTACCAACCAAACCGTATGCAGAATTTCTTCAACTGTAAATACCTAGCAAGTTAAAAAAAAAGTGATAAGACAAACAAGAGTTTCATAAACCAATTAAAAAGTTATATAATTTGGAAAAGACCAACTGTATTGGTGCCAGTTCTTTTCCTTTAATTTGATAGATGAGTTTCATGTTTCCAGAGTATTGAAAAAGGAATGGATCTTGGCCAAATACCAGAGAGAGGAGTTTACAGACCCTGACCGACAGTCAGCATACAACTGTTCACAGAAGGAGGGCATGCTGTGGAAGCTTGGAAGGGATCGTAAACAGTTCCAGCTCCGAAAATTTGTCTTGTCCAGAGCAGACAATAAATTCTCATACTATATAGGGGAGGATACAAATTACAAGGTAAAGCCTGAACTTAAACTTGAAATTCATTATTGATTATTTTTGTGTTCTGATTAAAGTACGTCCACAGTCTAGATTAACGCTGCATTGCATGACGAACATGCTCCAAGGCTTTAATTTGAATTAACCAAGCGGGAATATTGTGTGCCTTGGGTATTGAGGGATTCGTAGTTACTGTATCAAGGAGCCCGTCAGACTGAATTTTTGAGGGACTGGATTAATAAAATATTCTACGATCGTACTATCTAGTGTTATAGTTTGAGAAAATTACTTCAGGCTCACTTTCAGTTTTTAATCTACACCAGTTTCACCAATGCAGAAATAAACCAATTTGGAATCTGGAATGAGAGGTTAAAATATTGCTTCAAAGTAGACAATAATCAACCTGATGAGCTTGAACACTGGGAACATTGATGATAGGTTTCGATGGTTGGTCTACAACATTTTAGGATGTAAGTGTACATTTGTTCCAGAAGTCTCTCAACATTGTCAGTGTGCCCCTATTGTTATATGATTATTACTTCTGCAGAAACCTCAACAGCCCAAAGCAGAAGCAGACCTTGACCACATGAATGCAGTCTTTGTACCAGAGAAGATAGGGAACCCGTACGGACTTCAGATCACGTTCATCAAGAATGGGTCAACTCGTAGCCTGTTTGTCTACTCTGAAAATTCTAAAGTAGGCATTTCATACATTATTTTTGTAAGCAAAAAGGAAAATTGCAGAACTATACATACGCTAGCACAAAATGGCCTTGAAGGGACCAAAGTTGCTACTGCTACTACTATAAGAAGGGAACAAAGTTTAATACTACTACTTCTGTAAGAAATGTTAATATTATCAAGGAGTATTAAAGTCTTTAGTACTCCTTGGATATTATTTAAAAATGAAAGGGGTAACAAATATTCTTTTACACAATGATATTATTGTTTAAATTTAGTCTAATGTGTTTTGTTCTTTTACCGAATTAATATTTGTATTGATGGCTGAAAATTGTGAAATTCTGAACAAAAATACTGACTAGTAGCTAATATATTTGCTTTCAGGATATTGTGGACTGGTATAATTGTATCCGAGCTGCTAAGTGGGAGAGGAGAAGAGTGGCTTTTCCTGACAGAGACCTGCAGCAAGTATGTTTTGCCTTTTTCAAGCGTTTAGTTGGATAGGATCACATGCCACCCTTGCCGCATATTCCCCACCCAAACCCTCCGTCTCAGTTTATAATAATATAATATAGGTAATTAAATCAAGTTGCTGCAGTTGTTTGTATGGTAAGAACCTGTTTTGTTTTCTTTGTTAATGTATATGTTGTGGTTTATTTATTCATAGTGCAATTTTTGTGCAGCTGGCAGAAGACTTGACGAAAGACTTCATCGTTGAGGGCTGGCTGAGTAAGATGGGCCCCAAGAATGAGCCTTTCAAGAGGCGGTGGTTCACGCTGGACCGCAGGAAGCTTATGTACTTTGAGGAACCTCTGGTGTGTATAAACTTTTAATTATTACTAGCGTAGTAAAAAAATCTGTCTCTCAGAACTGTTCAACCAGATCAGGTTGCAGCACTTTTTTAAATCGGTGTTTTAAATGTTCCTTGTAATAATACAGTCTCTCATTGTACAATGTTTACCTGCATTTCTTAGGAAGTGTTCCAGTGTAAGTGACAGCTACCTTTTGTTTAAATGAGATCATAAGTGTATCGAGTGTATATTACTAGCTGGGGTATGGGTATGTGAATATGTGCTGTGACTGTGTGTGTGTGTGTGTGTGTGTGTGTGTGTGTGTGCGAGCATGGGTAAAAGAGAAACATCCATCTCTACTTCCTCTCTATATCCCCCATCCACTCTTTTTATGTGCAGCTACTTGTGTTCAATCACCCAAAGCTGTAGGTGGTATATATAGGGGACCTCCTCTGATAAAGAAATTGCATTATATTAACAGCATCCTGTTTAGGAAGGAATGTATCCTGTTTAACAGGAAGTCACTTTAAACTCTTGATTTTCTCACCAACTTAGTACACAGTCACAGATGAAATGTGTGTGTGTATTTTTTTTTGTTATGCTAGGAGCAGTTAGCATGGTGTTGCCCTTACCACTAACTTAGTAGCTATTTCCCAATCGTAACACTATATTTTTTCCATTATTCTTTAGTTCGTCTTCTTGGCTTCTGTCTTCATTGTATTTTTCTCCTCCTTCTTTAAAACCACTCCTTGTATGTGTTTATATGCTAGTAAGACGTGGAATGGAGGTTTCATAATTTTAGTGAACAGTGGAATGGAGGTTTTGCAAACATCAGTCAAACATCAGTCACAATGCATGCTCGCTCCCTCCTCCTACCCCCCCCCCCCCCTACCACCACCCATCTTCCTTCCATCCCTACACTCTCTCTCTCTACCTTTCACATCTCTACTCCTGTTTATTTCTGTATACGTCAGGTGTTTTGTTAAGATGTCATGACATAATTATAATATCTTTTTACCCATAAGTTTATATTTCCTGACCTTCAAAAAAAAAAATTCTTTGATGTTTAATATTTTACTTTCTTGTTTTGTTTTTCTTCTCCAGAATGCTTTCCCTAAGGGAGAGGTGTTTGTTGGCCATCGAGATGCTGGCTATTGCATAAGCCTTGGTGCACCAGAGGGCGACCGCAGTTCCAACAGCCACAACAACTACTGCTTCACCCTCAACACACCGGATCGCAACTTCATCCTGCGCGCTGAGACACAAGAGGAGATGGACAAGTGGATCACTTCTCTCAACTATGTCATTGATCTTCCCTTGACGCCACAAGATAGCAAATGTAAGTCAATGTTGTTATCCTTTTTTTTTTCTTCCCAGTTTTCTTCTCCATAAGGTGTGTTGTTGGTTTTTTTCTCCAACTCGCCCTACTCTTTTTAATTTTAAAAACATTGTGAAAGGAGAACTGTGTGATAACTTTCATTTTTAATATTTCTCTTTCTTCCTTTTCTTCTTGAATAATGTTTTTCCTTTTTTTATTCTTTTATTTTTCTTAGTGGATAAGTTAAGGATTCCACGTTGAGTGAGCTGCAAGCAAGAAAACTAAACTGCTTGAAGACCATTTGATCTCTTTAACTTCACGTCATTTTGTAACTTGTTCACTTTTATTGTTTCAGTGACTTAAGTGAACTACTTATTCTTGGTTAATATTTTCATTTCCTTACATTGTTTTGACTAATGTTTTTCAAATATAATTGTCCTGTTTTCTTTTTTTTCTTTCTTTCCAGTGGCATCAATGTTGGTACCCAAGAAGTCTTCAAACTCTTTCCGCATCATACGCAGATAGGCTACCAAATATAGCGTATGATGTATATAATAAACTGTGAAACCATTATATGATTTGCAGTTCATTAGAAAAGAACCAAGGTATGTAGCTGAATGGGAGAGCAGCTATGCTTTGCAAGTGTCCTTGGTTCTGTTCTTTTCGCATTTAGCTGATCTTGTGAGACAGCATAAACATGTGGATAGCATACATAGTGACCTTGCTGCTGAAAGACGTTTGAGTGACCAGTATAATTAATAAAACATTGTGCTTTGGGTCATTTGTGAATGGTATGTTGTACTAGTACTACAGTGTGTCGATATAAAATTCAAAAGCTATGACTGTATACGAGGTATTGTTTTATACATGAAGAGGAGAAGTGATATAACTGTAAAAAAATAGTCACAACCAAACCATTTATTAATTTCATAATTCTATTTAAAAATGAATCAATTACTAAAATATTCTTTCCATGTTTTGAGCAGCTGTGTAGTGTGTATGTATAGTGCTGAGGCTTGACATTGTTTATAATAGACAATATAGTCAAAAGGTAATGGTAAATGATATAGGTGGATTTCTTAGAGTACAGTTCCCTGCTAATCACTTACCGTACGTCTTAGTGCTGTTGAAACTAGCTGTATGACAAAGCCGCAGTAAACAAACTTCACAAGAGTTGTTTCAGTGTTTCTTTTTTGCACCAGCCATTGCTGATTGCAGCAGTAAGTTCACTGATTTGACTGAATTGGTGTGGTGCGACTGAGTGACATTGGACCAATATATTTCTGTGGTGGTGTAAAAATTCTTGAAATGTTGTACATACTAATGTAACGTTTAGACATGTTTTGCTACTTAGTGCTTCACCCTGGGGAGATGAATCATGTGCATTTCATGTGAATATATTTCATGCGATCGAAAAGGTCTGAGTAAATGATAAATATTATGAAAAGTCATGTGTATGGCTATTCTCTAAATTGAAACTTCTTCATGACATGTTAAATCAATGGATAACATAATTTAAATCTTTTATTGAAAATTTGACTTCTTATTTCAGTTTTACTTGTAGATTTTTGGTTTAATTATGAGTGCTGCTTGTTCGTATATTGGCAATGCACATATAATATGTAAGCTTCAGTGATTATTTAGTTTGGGTTCTTCTCAGAAAATTGGGCTGAATAAAGGATGAAATAGAAATCTCCCTGTTCACGGTTTACATTATTGTTTACTCTGTATTCCCACCGCAACACTTATAATCATTGTTCAATCACGATCGACGAGAATGTAATTGTATGCTGCAGCTTACAGTTCTACAGAATTTGAGTGGTGCAACCCTGTGCTGATGCACTATACACTTCAATTCGTATTAGAATTGTTTGTCGCAAATGAAGCATACACAGTGAGACCTTGCACCACTAGGTCGTGATTTTACGTAACGTTAAAGTGCAGATTTGGATTTTGTCTTCATTTTGCTCATAGCCCCTGTGGAGGAAACTATCTTGCTACTAGTTGTTACTCGAGGTTATATGCAAGCAGTTTTGCATTCCAACTCTGGTCAGGTAGACTACAATGTAGATGTAGCATTCCAGTTGTCTTTGTGCCTTTCTTCATGCTATTTTCAAGCCTTGTTTAAACATTCCCCTAATTATTGTTTTACCTTTCCTTCCCCCCCCCCCCCCCTCCCCCCCCCCCAAAAAAAAAAATTGGTTTCCAATGCAAAATGTTTTATTTAAGTTTATCCCTTTAGTTTCTTTGTTGTTTTTCTGTTTCCAGAGAATATCTCGAAACTAATACTATCTGGAAATACTTTGAAATAATTGTGAAGGCAAAGGTCTGTCCATTGGTTGGTCTATCAGACTTTTAAACATCATATCTCTTCTGCAAAGTTCAAGGCTGCTGGGGTCAGTTTTTTGTTACACACATTTTGCTCTATATCTTCAAACGTCTGAACTGATTTTTATGATATTTGGTATACAGGTACTTCTACACGTGACTATGGAGTGGCAGTCCGTTCGCCAGCTAGTCAGTCGGTCCACACCTCAAAATTTTACTTTTTTGCTCAAAACATATGTTTTGCTTAATATCAAAAATTACTTAGTTGATTTTGTTTATTTGTACTGTGCAGATACTTTAACCTCAACTCATCCCTTTGTGTCATTCACCTGTGCTCTTTCTCAAAGGTCTAGGTCACCAATGTTAGTTATATTATAAAAATGCCATGGGGTTTATCCTAAAATTGGTTGAACCGGTTTTTATAACATTTTGCTTACAGATGGTTCAGACAGTGGCCCGTCGTTTCATGCGTTTATTTTGGTTCTTGGAAATAAAACTGAGTTGCAACTTCACAGCGAAAATTCTGTTTTTTGAAAATGCTCATTTGCAGTTATGTGTGCGAGTCTCATGAAATACATTTGAATGGCTTGCCATCTTGTTTTGTTTTGTTTTCACACACACAAAAAATACTAATAATAATTTATATGAAAAAGTCTATTTATGAATGTCCAATCCTGAATCTTTTGCTATTTCGATGTTGGACTGTTTTGTTCATCTTTACTGTAAGACGGCAGTCTGCTGTTACTTATTGTGTTAGTTCTCTGTGTCAAAAATGGCATCTGAAGGTCCTGTTTATATTATGATCTAGTTTTACTGACATGTCAGTATTGTAATTTAAGATCATAATCTTATTTTCAATGTACAAACCTTAGCTTCAACATTTTTAAAATTTTGTTTGTTTCTTTTTTATAATTGTACAACAAAGAAATTGAATGATTTTGTTTTTGTTTTGTAACTATAGTTCAAATAATATCTTTTGCACAAATTTGTGATAAATCATGTACATTATTACCTCCCTTTGGTAGATACTAGTTAACAATACTCATTTCAACGTAGATGTGCTATGCGGTTTATATTATACACTTTTATATAATGTACAAAAATGTTTAAGGAATCGCAATGACCGTTTTGAAACAATATTCAATTTTTCTAAATTGTTCAGAATACAATGCAATATTATGAGTTATGTTGTTGGCGTTAAATTTAGTTGATTTATGTGCGAGTGGGGCGGTCACTTTATGAAAATTGGGTTGTTTCCTCTTTCCTCTTCAGAAAATGGATTAAAATATTTGTAGGGTGTTTTGACTTGGAAGGGGACGTGTGCAAGTGAACCGTTATTATTTTTTTGCTATTGTTTCATATTTGTTCACTTGGAAACGTTGCACTGCTTTCTTTGAAAGTGCTTCTTATAGGAAAAGCTTCAGTGCTAAGGAGAAGGGTTACACTTAATAACATGACAGGTGACAATGTAGATTAACTTATTGACATAAATATTGGTGCATTATTATTTGTTGTTGTTTTTAACCTGATTAACTTAAGTCTAGTAATATTGATAAGACTTATTTTGTTGTTTCCTCCACAAGAACTCAGATGCTAGTGATGGCCTGATTGTGGTAACAATCAATATTACCAGCAAATAAACTGTGAAGTGCTATCCGATGACTGGGATGGATTGGATATTTTGATTATAGTGCTTGGGTATAGTGGTGTTAGTTGATTGTATTTATATTTTCTATAGACGATATGCATCTCATGCTTTTCTCAGAATGTTTAGCAACTAACGCAAAGTTGTTTTTTTCATGTGCTATGAATGTTTTAGAACATTTAGTTAAATGTTTATGAATCAATATTTGTTTATAGTTGTACACTTGTAGAGGTCTAGTTTGCTTAAGCATTTTATACAATATTTAACTAATTGTGATACCATGAGCAACAAAAGTTTGTGATTCCAACTCAGTAGCATCTGCAGCAACATTGTTGACCAAAAACTTGTATGTTATGAAAACGTTTTAAACCAAACTTTTGATAAGAAATTATTTATGATGAGTAAAGAAACTAATATTTACTTGAAGAATATAAACAAAATTATTTTCAACTATATTTAATAAAATAATCAAAGCTCTAAAAAAAATAATTAAATCTCAAAAAAAATTTAATCTATATTTTCAACATGAAAAAAAAAAGATATTATATCCACAAACAAAAAATAATAAATCACAAAATAATTATAAAAAAAATATGAATGCACTCAATCATAAAAATTCATTCAACCCACAAATAAAATTTGAAGGTAAAAAAAAAAATTAGGTCAATTTTAAAAAAAAAAAAAAATTAAAAAATTTAAATTTTTAAAAATTTAAAAATTATTAAAACTTTAGTCATTTTTTTTAAAATTCACAATGAATGTTGCCCCACTTTAAAAAAATTAGCTTGCAACAAAAGAACAACTCTAAAAAAAATTAAATCAAAAAAAATTAATATTAAAACTATTCATTTTTTTTTCCACTTTTCCCACATATTAAACAAATTAAAAGAAATAGATATAAATTAACTCTTTCAAAAATGTTTTAACTAAGACATAAAAGAAAAAACAAAAAAAAAAATAAAAAAAATTTAATTGTTTTTCAATAATATTAAATAGACAAAATCAAATTAAAAAAAAATAAAATAAAAAAAAAAAAAAAAAACAAAATATGTTGTGTTTTAATTTTAAAATATTATAAAACTACACATAAAAAAACAAAAAAAATACACCCACAAACATTCAAATTGAAAATTTATTTAATCAAAACTTACACATAAGAAAATTATTAAAAACACACTCAAAAACGAATCATTTATGCTTAGTATGCACAAAACACTCTAAACGAATCAATTTGAAAAATTATTTATAAAAAAATAAAAAACTGAAAAAATACGAAATGACATAAATAAACATGCACAAACATTCAGATCGACTATATCCTCGATTAAAAGAGTTAAGCCACACCAGCTCAATTTTTATGCCTCCACATAGTGCCTATTATAGCTATAGCCTGGCTGACCTAACCTCAAAAATAAAAAGCTTTGGTTGAGTCGGTGTGTAGCGGTTAATTTGAGCAATGAAAGCCACTTTATTCAATTTTGACATTTTATTGTCCCTTTTTTGTCCTGAAATTCTGAGCCACCTCCTCTGGTGAAGTGTAGTTGCAGCCTATGGCACGCCCAAACCCAAATATTTTGAATTTTTGGGGGGAGCAAACTGGAATACCTCGAGAAAACGGTACCTCAGAGACGCTGCCCGAGTCAAAAGTAAATAATATTCGGAACATAATGCCCAGAGGCGGTATTGATCCCACACCAGTCCCACACCATTGGTTTCTAGCCTGTGAACAAGGCAAGTTAGTCCTGCCTTAATGCAAATTTTAGGCTAAACTCCTTTTTACCTTTGCCACAAGTAAACAAAGCCTTCAAATTGAGGCCCTTTAATATAAATGTGTGGTAAGTTGAAGGAACAATTATTTGCTAAAACTTTAGACAAATATTTACATTAAAAAATATGTGATGCTGCTAAGATGATTATTCACGGCCTTTGATTCTATAGCAGTGCCTCAATTATTCTCTGCTCATTTAAAACTTAGAGTTGAAGATAATTTTAATATAAACTAGCACTTTTTGTTCTTCTTATTCAGTGTCACTTTGCTTTGTAGAACCAGCTGGCTTGTGTGAAAATTAGTGTCATGCATTTAATCAAAGATGTAATAAACTTTCCTGGGTATCTTTTTGATTTATTAATACAATACACATCATTTTGTTTCTTCAGGTCCTAATGGTCGTAGTCATTTATGCGTAAGCAATGCCGTAACAGTTGTTTTGATTTTGTTGAAAGGCAATTAAAATCTATTGAAGTTTTGGATGCCGCGTAACATTGACCAATACTTAATACCGTTTTCTTTAATAAAGATGTTTGCATTCATTTTCATGCACTGTGCAAGTTACTTTTATAATCTGTTTTGTCGACTTGAAGAATGTACAGCATGTTCAATACTGATTTTAAAACAATAAAGCATGTAGAAAACTTCTGTTCATGATTTGGTTGACAGGATGGCTCGTTTCACAGTTTTGAGTTTGTTCTTACTACCACAAAATACAAATCACACTACAGATAAAAGAACTAACACAAGAACTGACGCATTTTTCTATTTTGAAGCAAATCACACGTTAGAGACAGCTGCGAAAGTTCGGTATGTCTAGTGAAATTATGGCACAGTTCTATCGCGTGGTGATAAAACATTTTGTGCTTCTCTGTCACTGTCTGGCACGGCAGCACAACCGCGATAGAAAAGAAACAGCTTGAGCACATTGTCAAGACTTCCTCCAAAATAGCAGGTTGCGACTTTTCATCTGTCGCCTCCATTTTCAGAACGCGTATGAAACGGAAAACGGGAAAGATAGTCTGCGATCCATCACACCCAGCCAACAATCTCTTCGAGCTTCTGGCCGTCGGTTCCGTGCATTGAGAGCCAGAACTTCTCGATTCAGAAGCAGTTTCTTCCCAGATGCTGTCCTCAGTACATCACCAACCATGGAATGATCGGTGTAAACTAGATACTCAGAACCATTGCTTGATTTGTACCTTTGTGCAATAGTAATATGTATGAGGGTGTGTGTGGTGTGTTGTGTTGTGGTTGTGTAGACTTGGACGTGAAGCTTAACATTCTTAATCATTCTCATCATTTTATTTAATGCTGTTATATTGTTTTACTGCTGTATTTTGTCTTACTTGCAGTGTGTGTGTGCGACTCCATAACTTGTGATATATGACTGATTGATTGATTGATTGATTTATTATTGCTTTAGGTCCAGCGGACTCCCCCGAGCCAAATCAGGACCGGACAACCCCCGATCCGCATAAAAGATCTGTTGAAACAACCCCAGTGGGAAAATTGAATGCCCTCCACCGGCCAGTCACTTTACAATAAAGACATCCCACGCGAGGGACGGCTGAGGGTTGACCTCAACTACGCGAACTCCCCGATTACAAAAACAAAATAGAATACAAACATCATTATAAATCATCAACAAAAAACATACATATAAAATGCCTATAGTGCTAAATAGTACATTCATAGGAAGCCCTAGTGACCACCCGGCAGAAAGCGTCCAACATTCCCAAGCTGATCCAACAGACCTCATACACAAACAAGGAGTCTTGTCCAGGAAGAGTTTTCAAGAAAAAAGGTAGGTCATTGATCTAGCGAAGAAGAAGATAGTATAGCAGAGTGGTAGGACAGATCGGGAATGGGAAAGAGCAAATGAGGAAGACAGCGACAGTGGGAATTTAAAGCACTAAATTTCCAGAAAGTGGGGATACTATTTATACTGAAACCCCCGGCACTCCAACGGGGGGGAACTGTTGCCGCAGTTAATTTGTCATGCCTACAAAGGCAAGACAGGTTTTCAACTGGGGCTTTCACTGTACCCTTTATAGGTTAGAACAATCTACAGTGGCAAGATTGCTCATGACCCCAAGGGGTATATGACTGATGTATGTTTAACACTGTGTTTACCTAGCCTTTAGTGCTGTACACATGTTGAATGCCAATGAAGTGTATGACAGGATGAATGCATGTGAGGCTGTGCAAGAAAGGATGTATTTTATTGTTGCCATGCCACACCAAAATCCTTGTAATGTTTTTACTAAGTGAATAAATATTCTTATGATAACTTAGAAGAAATAACTAAACAGATCTCGCAGTACACATACAAAATGTACAACTTCTTAGTCAAGAAATGTGAACACAAAACATCTAAAATAACGAAATGAGTGGGGTTATAGGGAAGTTGCAGGAAATATAAGGTTATAACACGAAAAGCAAATATTTATGCAGGGTTCAGAATACTTAAGATGGAATTTTAAAAAATTTTGTTTAAAGTGCGCTCCGTTTCTATGACATGTGCCCCATTGACATTTAACCAATATTCCTAAATATATTATTTGCATAACCTTTAGCAAAGTTCAACACTTGACATACAGCATCAAACCTGAAACATTTTAATGCCAAAACAAAAAGCAAAGCAATAAAAAGTGTCAAAATAAAACTTTGAGGCTCAAAAGACTGCAGTACACAGGTACAAAAGGCTGTATTAATACTACAATTCTTGCATCTATTGGCAAAGTTTGTCAGGTGAAATATACGAAATCTTCAGAATTTACAGTGAAACAAAATGTGTCAAAATAAAACTTGACGGCTCCATAATTATACAGTATCATACAAGTAGAATTGGTCTGTATATAGGTAAAAATGGTTTGTTTAAAAAAATCCAATTGTTTTCACAATAAACTGCATGCAGGAAGACTTGATTCTTTTGAGTACAATATGTATCATGAACAAATATATATAGTCACATTTCTGCTATGGCACAAAATCTGACAAAGTTACTGATCTGACAGAGGGCAACCAATACAAAATGGTAAATAACAAATTCATGTAAAACATCAAAACAAAGTGTACATGTAACATACTGGTTTGAGTCTACGAGTATTAGAAAACGTTTATACTCTAATCTAAAGGAACACACAAAAAACAAAAAGTATTCCAAAAGGAATCATTATTGGAGGATATTGCACTGTGGTCAACTCCAATACACCTTACAATAATTAGTAAAAAAAACCAAAAATGTTAAAAAGTCTGCTGCAGGGAAATCAACGCATTCATTGCGATGGTGTCTTTTTACTGCAGTTATTTCCCAATGGACAATAACCAAAACTAACAACTCTACTGTGCTACTATAGTCAATGAAGAGAACTGAAAATGGATTTTTGAAGTTTTCAGGACCATTTTGCATTGCTTATAAGTAACTGAATAGGGAGCAATTCCTTTTTGTAATACTTGTTCCTTGATGACACTGGGAAAGGTTTATTGAGTATTATTAACACTAGGCTGCATTGACTCACTAATCAATAATTCTATTAAATAATTTATTTTAAGTCTGTTCAGATACATGTGATACATACACTCTTTCTCAAGCTTGGACATACAAACATATATAACAATATTGATGCTCTTTTCTTTATATAATAACATCAAAATAGGACATTCATATAAAACTTAACCGATATTCGATGTCAACAGGTACAACTACATATTTTGAATTTTTTTTTTGGGGAGGGGGGGGGGGGGTTTCTTCTTTTTTTTTTCTTTTTTTTTGTCTTCAGCATGTTGGGTTATATTGCTTTCTCACACATTTATGCTTACATAATACACCACATGAAAAAACAGATAGAAAAAAAACGGCACATTAGTTTAGAAGTTACGTACCTGAAGTTTGGGGACAGTATAAAAAAAAACCTGTATTTATTTCCTATATTCAACCAATATATATTTTATAGAATAGACACACACATACACGCGCACACCAACACACACACACATCAAAAGGGGGAACGTGGCAATTCTAAAAGCTTACATAAAATAGTAGATTCTGTTGGTAATCATTCGGATTGAGTCATGTCTCAGTCTGATATATTTTACATCTGGTATCTTCTCGACCTGTAGTGTCAAAAAAAAGAAATAAAAATAAATCATAATGAGAAAAACAGTCAAAAATACATGGTCGGATTAATCAATCAGAGGTTTGTATCATGGAATCCACTCCAACTCAAAAGTTTCAGCCCTCATGAGTATATCAGCAGCATATTTTTCCACCATATAGCATTTTCTTAAATAATTCTGAAAAGTCTGAAAAATGGGTACAGTATTATTCATTTTGCATTTGTACAAGAAAAAATTTGGCATGCAGCACAATCCAGTCAAATGTTGGAATCGGAGGCAAATTGGCATCATAGTTTAATAGAACAGTGTTTTTTGAAAGAGTTACGTTGACAGAGTTCAGACATTTGTGTTTTACAGCGTTCTGAAACTGAAACATCATAATACATGCGCGCTCCCCTCTGCACCGACACGAGAAGTCTCCAGGCCTTATTTGTCTCATAAAGTTATTTGCAGTCAAATTAAAGGCAAAGCTACGTTTATATTTTCTTGCAGCCTCTAGGACTTATTTTGATTTGCATAAAGGTTATAAATCTTCATTCCTCGATTCTGTGTGGAAAGAGTTAAATAATCTAGTACGGTAATATTTGGTTAAATCAGGGGCTAACCAATGTTTTGCCTTCTGCTTCAGTTTTTAAGTGTACAATTAAATAACGCCTACATGATCAGTTTATTCAAGGCTGGTTCGAGGAAATAAACAATAATGAATTTTGCTATAATTATCGAATGTTTAAGCTACTTTTTGAATTTGAAAAATATTTGCATGTTCTACCAACAAATCTTGCAATATCTGTTCTAAAGTTTAGGACACTTAACCACAGAATGCCAGGGCAGAGAGGCAGCTATAGTATTGTAACATTCCTAGACACGAACGTGTATGTCAAAAATGTAATAGTGGCGATCTTGGTGATGAGTTTCATTATTTATTTTTGTGTTCACATTTTTGTAACTCGAGAAGAGAATTATTAAAATCATATTATTATAGATATCCCAATGCCATCAAATTTCAAGAATTATTGTCATCTAACAAAAAGTCGGTATTAGTAAAGCTTGTAAGTCTAATGAAATTAATAATTAAATAAATGTAACGTTTTTATCCCATGTCAAAAATTAATACAGTTCTGATGTTGACAGGTTATGTTATGTGTAATAAGAACAATTTCAGTAGTTTGTCATTGATGTGTTTAGATTGAATTGTATTGTTAGTTATGATTCACTTTGTTATCCCCAATCAAGTTTTTCTTCTTCTTTTCCCCACTCAATACCTCCCCCTGGCACCTCCCGCCTCCCCCCCCCCCCCACGCTATCCCATTGTATAAATAAATAGTTTTTTTGTTTTTTTAAATCTAAAATGTTATATAATTAATTATTTTGCATGTTTGTGTATATTATTTTAACCATGTCCATGTGCCCTTAATGGGTTTTTTTCTGGAATAAATTTGCCTTGCCTTGCCTAGGACACCAAAATAAGTAACAAAATCAGTTAAAACCCCATAGCGTTACAAAAATTCATTGTACGACAAAAAAATGTCCCTGTTCATTTACCAAATGACCAATACAGTAAACATTATTGCCAACCCAATTTTCGTAATGAACAGAATTTTGACCTATCTGAATATTACTATTGAAGAACAAGCTTTCTGACAATACCTCTTCTTGATTGTTGGAAAAAGATTTGTAGGCAGCAAATTCATCAATCCAAAATTCATTGCACTTTTCAACAACAATTGTTAGATCTGCTCCTACTTTGTCGATGTTAGCCAATAAAGGACAAATAGAAATTATTATGCTTTTCCATTTAGGTGTTCCTTTTTTCAGCCTTTTAATCCAGGACAGCTTCAATGCTTGGATGTATTTTTTAATATCTGGTATTCCAATGCCGTTTTCAATACTTTTAATCGTAGTTTTTCTACTTATTCTGTCCCTTTTGTCTGTTGAAAAATTGGTGTTTCATGAATGTACTTTTAGTTTATGAATAAGCCTACATAAATGTGTTGGATAAGAAAATTCCTCAACCTTTTTATTGCCAGGTAACTTAGAATGCATATAGTTTTCTTATAAGATAATAATTCAAGTACTAAGGGTTTTATAATGTTATATGTAATATAATTGTAGGTTTTCATTGCACCTTGTTTCATCAACAACATCATTCCAATAAAAGCATAAATGAGAAGGAATCCGGCAAAAGAAGACCCCAATACCTTTAGATATAAAATGATGTATTAAAAACTTTAATTTCAAATAAAATATATGTTTTTGCTGTACAAGAACAACGTTGCAAAAGAATACAAAACAGATTTTGAATCAACAAATATAAGAATGTTAAAGACAGCAATTGAATTGGGGAGTTAATATGCTAACTTAATTCATTGACTCTTACTTTCAACATAAAAAAAACTTTACGCCATCTCAACATCATGATCTCTGTGGCACAGCAACAGCGGCAGAAGCACACATGGCCAAGAGCTGAGGCAGCCCAGTATCAGAGAGGACAGGCTGCACGCTCACAGTCACTTCACCATTGTTCACAAACTTATCAGCAATGAAAGAGATGAATGTAGGCACTGCTGTGTGCCCAATTAAGCATGGAGAGGAAGTAGAAGACTCCGTGAAGTACACGTTAAAATAATCCACACTTGCATCACCTTCCACAGTCCACTTTATGATGTACGATGGATCTGTGGCTGCCGCTACATCTGAGATGGAGTATTCTGAAGCACTTGCACTACTGTCAGGAACTGAGACATTCAAGTCCGACTGCTGGAGAACTGCAATCTGGATTTTGCTGATTGTTGGTGCCTGCAGCTGCAAATCCTTTTCTCTAAATACCTGTTTGAGATGAACAAATCATAAAGGAGGCTTTAATCCACAACAATCATTATTACTAAAAGACTCTTAATTCATAGTCAACAAACTGCACTTTTCCCTGCTGCCTCTCCCACCCTCATCACAAAATAAATAAATCATCAAGGGTATGTGTTATTTACCTGTAAATGGCCAAGTAAAACTGACGTCCTCTCGATGTTTGTGTGAAGTGGATCATCGCCCACATTCAGTTGTGACTGATCAGAAATCTCTGGAGCATCACGAGGCCGACTCAGGCTGATGGCAATAGAAATGGATTCTTCCTCTTTCCTACTTGCAGACAACTTGCTTGTGTCAACCCTGAAGTGTCTGAAAAAGAAAGGAATATTGAGCAAACAGATATATTTCATTTGTTTTGCCAAGTGAGCTAACATCATCTAATTCTTATCAATCATGAAAAATGTATCTAGGCATTTAAAAAAGTGTTATGGATGGTGATAAGTATGGGGTGACAGAAGGAAGGCTAGAGCTGAGGTCTTTCCGAAAAAAACGATTTTCTTGTCTATGTAAGCGTTTGATTTGCCTCCCTTTCTGTAAGTAATGCATGAACATACAAATTAAACTCTTTAGATCAGAATAAAATCACCTTGTCTTCCAGCCATTCTTTTCCTGGGTCCCATCATCCAGCTGCAGATCATGAAACCACAGGCTAGATTTTAATGGCTCCAACTCCTTTGCAGTCATTGGACTTGAATACAGTGCTGCTCCAGGGCCACTTGTCTTAGATTTCTTTCCAACCAGCTGAAAGTCACCTTCCTCCACATTTGAGTCCTCTGTCTTTGCTTTCTTGACAGAAGGTTCTCCATTAGCATCGACATCTGGTGAATCATCACAAAACAGCCTCATTCCTAAGTCATCACAATGCGCTTCGGGAGGGCCCATGATAACTCGTTTAGTGAGAAGTCCTGATCCAATAGTCAACACAAGGAAGATGTCACACAGTGCTAGGCTATTCTCCCTGAAGGTGTAGGAACAGTAGATGACGTTGTCCACTTTGACTTTTAAGTTGAATAACCTGAACCCACAATGATAAGGAAACGGTATCATGAGTATGATGGTTTGAGGATCGTGTGAGCACAGCATGCAACTAATAAAATACTTTTGGCCTAAAATGTGCATCCTAGTCAAATCTACTGCTTTAATAATGAAGTATTTTCCAGGCCGGACTCTTTCAATGCAAGGCATGCACAATACTAATAATTAAAGATAAGTGTAATTAAAGTGCTTTTACCTATAAATCAAAACAGTTTGTAATTTAACTCTTTGCCTGCCAGGCATGTTTCCACGTTTGTGCCAGACATTTCTCTTGCACCGGAAAGAAAGTTCAGTACCTTAGGCATTTAAGCTACTGTTCTTTCAATAATAGTTGTTAAATAGACATATTTCATATCAAATTAAAGGTAAAAGAGTGAAGAATAAGAAAAAAAAAACACAAAAATGTTAATTTGATTATGTTATTGAAATATGTGTTTTGAAAGCATGTTGATCTTTTTGAAATGATAAAATAAAATAAAAATATTTCTACATACCACAGTGATAAAAAAAATCTGGAGGAATAATTCCAATCACTGAATCAGCTTCACACACCAGAAAGAAAATTTATTTAGGATCAAAATACACTTTACAGTTTGAAATTATATTGATTATTAGCAGAGTTTGACACACTGTCGATTGTGCCCATCACAATGCTTAGTAAAATGCACAAAAAACACTCCAAAAACGAATCAATTTGAAGAAACCACGCGCGTGTCGATCGAGAACGAAAGTAGAAAGAGTAATCTCTCTTTGGTTAAAATAAAACTTGGATTGGACTGCGCAAAAAACTGGAACGAAACGGAATACTGAAATAGACGATATATCGTCGATTGGCACAAACATGGCGGCTCAGATCGACGATATATCGTCGATTGGCAGCCAAAGAGTTAACTGATATGGTGGTTTTTAAAACTGTATTAACATACCAGTATAACATAAATCTCTGAAATAATACCAGACTCTGAATACTAACCTAAACGATACTGTCTGCAATGGCTTTGTGAGATGGGCAGACAACTTCAAACTGCATCCCCCAAGAAAAGCACTGGATAGGCAAGTGTTGAGTGATGGTTGCATTGGCATGGCTGTGGGGTCTTGGAACCCAAACACCCGAGTTCGCTCTGGCTGCCGCTGCTGCTGGCTCATGTTGAACCATGGCTTTCCTGTCATCTCCTACAACATAAAAATAGTCAACAAATAAGGGCAAACTCAGAGCATTTGTTTTGTTTTTTTGTTGTTTTTTTAAATTAAATTTAGAGAAGATCACAGGTAAAATAAATAATATCACAAGGACTTTCTTGTGCACAGATTGTTTGAGTAACAATAACCCGAACATTATCAAGATTGAACTACATAACAAATCCAAAGGTATGAAGGTGCTATCTTCTCATTAAAGCATTTGAAGCAGACGGCAATGGACGAATTATTTATATTAAATGAATAGTATCTTCCAAAGAAGTGAGGAATAACAACTCTGTGACAATGTCTTTCATGTCTGTGATACTATATTAACCTCTTTAATGCTTTTGATGACTTAACTTATGCCAGTGACAAGTATGATTGTCATTGTGATGATTTATCTTAGTAGAGTGAACCCGTCAGCAACTCAAATACATCCCAATTGGAGTGTTCAAAACATGAGCCCACACTCACCCTACCCACATGCTTGCAAAGCTGATCTAAGCGCCAAACAGAGGTAAAGACAAAAGCAGCACAACGCTCCTCATCCATACATAAACTAGAAAGGCAAATCCCATATGACTCACATGCTCCTTATAAAATTGGAGTGAAAATTAGTGCCCAGAAAAAGAAAAAAAAAGAAAAGGTGGCATTAAAATGCAAAGTAATACCGCTTTGTTCTTTCTATTCTCTTGACCTTGACCTCTGGCTCCAAATACACTCATCATGTATAATCAAATAAACTACAGCAAAAGTTGTATTATGCCAAAAAAACAGTGACCTTGAGATGACCTTGACCTTCAGTGATCTCGCCCTTGGGATGACCCTGACCTTCACATGACCTCTCATGCTCATGTATGATCAAATAACCCAAAGTTGTTGCATATTATGGATTAAACAAACACTCATTCCACTGTATAATGACCTATATTCTTAATGTTTTTGCAAGGCCTAAAATGACCTTGGCCTTCAAGATCAAGACAAAAACGAAACATGTATGAAAGATCAATCTATCATCTCTAAATAAAACAAGTTTGGACTTTATATCTTCCATAGTTTAGGGTGAAGGTCATTTCAAAGTACCTATATGAACTGACTTTGGACAGCTCCAGAGACCTTGACTTTGCAGTGAAGTTGACCAAATTTGCAAAGTATATGTGTCTCTTTGATATCTCTTAAGCAACAAAAAATCATAAGTTCAGTATTAATAACTCTTTTGACTAACATTTGTTGACCCTGTGACCTTGACCCTGAAGTGAAGTCATTCATTCACTTATCATTTATGAGGATATACACCACCTTACCAAGTTTGTTTGAAAGTTGCCATTTTTAGACTTTTTAGGACTTATTTTGCACAGAATTGCAAATTTTTGTTTGGGGGGCAGTACACAGACTCACACTGCTATGGATGTGAGTCAAAAATACAGCAAATTAAGGCAACACAATTTCCTCCCAATCTCTCGTTTGGAATCAAAATAATAAAATAAATCAATTTATAAAAAATAAAAACGTTTTAAAAAATTCATTTTTTTTCTCCAAATAGTGCTCCTTTTAGAGATGTATAAGTTTTACCCAGTTATTTCTAATATTATTCAAGCTAGAATTGTTCATAAATTTTTATGACCATTAGCCACATTTGACTGGCAAATGGTTGTTAATTAATTGCAATTTTCCCTTGGAAGCTTCAGGATTAAGCAATAATAAGGTCCACATTATTGCAGTCTTGCCAGATGCTGATCAACTGCTGCTCTGTTAAAACCTCTTTCAGGTGATTGGTAATACATAAAAAGCATAATTTAAACCACTGGACCTTCCCCAGGCAGAAGAAATCATTTCCATGACCCTGGCAAAATGCTGATGAAAGGGGTAGACCACTAGGTGCAGAATAAGAGCACAGATCGTGCAGTTTGCCCCAAAACCTGTGACATAATTATGCATTATAGACGGGATAGGAAGAAAACCATTTTGAAACTTTTTTTTCTTTGATGCTTAAAAATGTTACGTTTGGTTTGGTGAACATTTCAAACTTGCCAAAATGGCACAAAGTGACATTAATACATGTACTCAAAGAGTTGCACCAATTTCTCTGTTCTTAAAACGACACATCAAATAAGCTGTGCAACCCATTTTCAACTGCTTTGGCCACCAGGCATTGAATGCCTTTCAGTGTGCATGAGGTAGGATGATTGAATGATGCATGATGCATTGCAAACTGTGAAAGAGTACTGAAGGGAACATATGGAAACTCATCTTACATGTGTCAACAGCAAAGTAGCTGTTCGCCTTTGAATCCATAGCAAAAGTGATAACAGCAGGAGTGAGATTTAGCGGTCGCCCGAGGCGACTTAAAACCGGCTCGGGCGACCTCACTTTATAATTGAGCCAGCCCGCCTGGCGACCTAAAAAAAAAAAAGATAATAATTGCAGACTTTTAGAAGCTCGGTTCGAAGCGAAGGCTTTTTTAGGTCACTGTTCGTCTGCTACAAGTATGAAGCATACGCGAGCGTTATTTCCCTTTGCCTACTTCCCTTTCGCGCCAAGCGCGCTGTCTGCTTTGTTTGTGAAAAAGACACCCGCTACAAATTACGTGTATTGTCAAAATTTGTGTTTTATATGTGAACGATTGTAATTGTCGGGCTGCCTAAAAATCATGCGGGCTACCTCACTTTACTTACTAGCTAGCCCAGCGGGCTAGTTAGTCTCCTGGGTTAAATCTCACCCCTGTAACAGTATATGTAATTCAGTCTTACAGGAATAAAACTTCTGGCAACAGGTTTAATATATGTAATTCAGTCTTACATGAATTAAACTTATGGCAACAGGTGGCAGAAAAGAAAGACGTGGGTTGATTTCAAGCTACAATAATGCCCATACACATAAAAAGCTGTATTTTTGTGCATATTGAACTAGCCAAAGGGACAACACCTGCAATCATTGTCATCAAAGTCTTCAGGCCCCAAGGTCTCCAGAACCCAGCCTGGTGCAAATATCGCTGCTGACAAGGAATTTTCTTTAGCATGCTGCAGAGCCTAAAACATAATAAGCATAATAATTTTTAATAATAACTGATCAAATTAAATAACAAGAAAGAAAGATTGGTCAGGTTAACAGTAGAGCCTTGGCTCGTCTCAGCTACGCAGTGTAGTTAACATATTATTAGCATAGTAATAGTAGTATTAATAATAATAATAATATTAATTACAATAATATAGCTATTTACACATATTTCTAAATCAGACTCAAAGAACTGCAATCGGTATCCAACATACGTGCTCAAAGGTTGCACACACTCATATAGTACATACACAAAGCATATTCATCGCACACAACACTAAAATAAAATTTGATATAAAAGTGAGGAGATTGCTTGTAGAAGACTGCAAGGAAATGAAGTCTTATTTTTGTATTCTTAGCCTGACTGCATCCAATTCCATTCTTGAAGGAAGGGAGGGAGAAAATGGGAAACGGGTGTACCTATAGAAAACCATCCGTGACTTGAAAAGTCTTGTACCAGTATCTAAGTCACAAACGTTTGTCCCCTGCGGGGTTAAATCTGCAACCTTCGGCAAATCAAACTAGCACTCTACTGCAACAGAAACTCCAACTGCGCTATCATGCAACCAGTGCATTAAATAACACATATCAAACAAATGATCAGTTTACATCCATGATCAGTAGGCAGAATTAATTATTAAAACAGGGGACACAAACACTGAAGTAAGATTAGCAAAAGTTATCTGATTAAAATTTCACCATTATCGAAATAGCGCTAAAACAAACCTCAAAACCTCGATGTAGAGTATCATGTAGGACATACATTGCACTATATTCATACCCCAAGCATGTGGTAATCAGGGTTATTATAACTTATATCACTTTTAAAACATAATTTACCTCTCTGGTGTTGAATCCTCCACCACCAGGACACCCTCTGCCAAACACATCAATGCCCACAAAGACATCATAAGGCCGATTTTTTGTTACAGCAGCTTCCTTGGAGGCAGCTAGTTTCTCTGGAGTCCAGCAATAGTTCAGAAAGATGCCATCGCACACATCAAAGAATTGACTGTTCCACACACACACACACACACAAAACGATAATGTTTTATGTATAGTAATCTTCCTTGCTTAACAATCAGTGATTAAATGACAGTAGTGCTAATTTAGTTGCATTTGTTGTTAACAGGCTAGAGTACATTCTGGCCGATTAGTGGTGTTGGCTAAGTTACTACAGTAGGTCAGGGTGTTAAAAATTGTGGTTTTCAGTATCCCTGCATATTATATTAGGAGAGATTCTGCTCTTTGGGCACATTTTCTAAAAATCAAGAGTGGACTTTTATTTAAAGGCTAAGGTTTGGGTAATATTATCAACACATTTTACAAGAGCTTCAGATTTACAATCAATACCTAAGATTACTGCTTTGGTATCTCACTCTTACACAATATGTACATATGGCAGTTTCATTTCTCGGTGGCGACTTGTGTTCAAAGTGTGAGCTACGCCTGAATCTCTCATACCTGTTTTCGTCGTTGAGCTGATCCTGCCACTTGAGTTCTCCAGTTCTGATGACACTGTCATACCACAAAACCTTAGATCCTGGCAAACAGGTGTGACTCTGCTCTGACAGCAGTCGCACAAACTCTGTCAGGATTGCCACCTGGGATTCCTATTATAACATAAGTCAGTCAAACCTAGTGCTTGAGATTCTGATACAGCAATATAACTCATAAATTCCTACATAAGCAAAAAGGTATGTTTAAATTCTTTTGTAAATCTATCGTCTTACATGCACTGTCAATTTTTTAACAAATATAAATATAAGCATCTTCTGGGACAGAAAGATCCATATGTGCAATAAGAAAAAATCAGAACAAGAGGTGATTATGTAAAATTCTGCAAAACACTGCCACATTTATAGCATTATTCATTTAAAGAATGAACATTTTTCTTCCAACCGAATCTCAGGTTAATGACACTGATGACATGACAGCAGCCACACGCAATGCAATATTTTGAGAATATGCACATTCCTTTGACCATGGATGTAAACTTTCTCGACAGCAGATGCAATACTCGTGTATGCCAGTGCATAGAAACGCAAAACAGAACGTGCTCAAGTGCAAACCTTGTACAGAAATAACAAACTGCAACTCTTACATCAATTTTGTTCTCAACATTGACGAGCCATCCATCAAAGCCATGGAAGCTGCAGATAGAGACGAGATTCTTGACAAGGCAGTGCATCGTTTCTTTTGACGATAATACGGTACTCCACAAAGCAGCCCCATCCTCCCATTCAGTTATTATGGTACCTGTGTGCATAGCATAACATGGTATTGCTAAAATCATACAAGTGAACTGACCTAATACAGGAAACAAAGTTGTTGTTTTTACCCAGTTGATCCTCATTTTATTAATATAAAAGTACATCACAGTGGCGTTTCTTTATTTTTTTCTTGTTTTTTGACTTTTGACACTTTAATGTCCCTTTTTTCTCAGGAAATTCTAGGTCACCTATCCTGGGTAAAGCATGGTTGTAGCCTGTAGTGTGCCAAACCCAACATAACTAATATTAGTTGTGTTTTTGACATTTTTTGCTGAGGGAGAAAACCGGAGTACATGGAGAAAATCTCTGAGACGTGGCCAGAGTCTAAAGGAAATAATATTCGTAGGAACATAATGCCTAGAGGTGGGATCGATCCCATGGATTCTATGTTGTAGTTTTATCAAATGTACATTCTCAAAGAAACCATCATCCGATTGGGGTACATTGTACACATAATATTACAAAACATATGTAAGTAAGAAACTGTTTCAAACAAAAGCTTTGTTTGAATGTAAGCTATTAAATTTGTAGTAATGGCAAGTGCCAGCCAACTTCATAACAACCGCTAAAGCTCACTGGTTGGCTTTGCCTTGGTGTTTTGTAAACAGAGATGAGTTTTCGTATCATGGAACAAACAACGAAAATTCACACCTTAGCAGTGGGTTTGAGCACTGCATCATTTCATGATGTAATAACAAAACAAATTAATGAGTAAATCCATTTTCACGAAAAATAAAAAAAATCCTTTGTATTGGGACATTTTAATATTTAGTCAGCTCATGCCAAAGTCTAGAGATCAATTCTAGTTAAGAGTTGTAAAGTAAACCCATACCCAGCATTAGATTTCCATGCTTGTGACACGCCTGGATCCAGCCCAAAGGAGGAACAGTCACAAAATGATGGCTGAAGTAGATGAATATGTCAATCACCTCCCAACGACAGAAGTAGTAAGCATCTTTTTTTCTGCCTCCTTGCAAATATCTTTAAAAAAAAAAAAAGTCAATAAATTATATGAGAGAAAGAAATAAAGACAATGGAAGTGAACAAACCTGCAACGCTGAGGATTACCTTCTAACAAGTCAAAAAATCACCACCAAGTTACTATTATTATAAAAGTACATGTATTCCTTTCATAAATAACAAATCAAGTTCCTAAAAGACGCATCTAATGGAATTGATATATTTACATGAGATTGTAAGCATGTGTCCAGTTGAGTTTGTCACTTTGTGAAAAAAACAAACTTTAAGTTTAAGCTGCACCACAACTATACCGGTCTTCCAAATAGCCTCCTTTAAAATCGTGGCAAACCAGAGTGTAGGGTGTCGTTCTTGGTTGTGTTGACCGTTTAAAGCTTGTGTTGACGCATTGAACCAGCTGCTCCTTGTTTGGTTCCCATGATAAAACATCTTCAAGTGTTTTTAGGGCTTGACATTGTGGCTGTTTGCTCTCTGGGTCAAGTCCTATGCACCCTCCTGTTCAAACATACAAGAAAGATCAACAGTATTAGTATATAAAGAGTAATGTGTAGTCGTTAAACCTCAATGTACATTCATTTAATGTTCTGGTGTGGCTCCACTATCAGGTCAAACTAACTGCTTTCATCCACAGGGCCAAAGCACTTACTCATAAGCCTCACGTATAGATATAATATAAGATATATAAATTATAATTATAACTTATAAGTGAGGCCACACTATGTAGCATCCGAGGCTTACGTCGCCTCTCCACCATCTCTGCCACTGGTTACAGATTACAGTGTGTCTTGAAGTATCATATGCTTCAATACACACATAACATCGCATACCCCATCCCAAACTTAAAAAGAAGGGAAACTTAAGAGTTCAACTACGATTTGTAACCCGAGAGTAGAATTTGAGTCCCCGACACTTTCGCGTAAAGTAGACTGTAGTATGAAGGCGAATGAGGCGGCCTGAAGTGGGGCAAAGAAGACGATACAAAGTCCAGATGACAAAAAGAAGGCGACACGATGGGTAGTTCACGGGGCAGCTTCAATGGTGAAGAGTCGTAAAATATGAATAGTTCTCGAGGTAGGGCGAAGATGAAGAACACGACGACAGAGGATCGTGAAGAAGGCAGGAAGATGGGTAGCACACAAGGCTGCTTCGTAAAAAAGTGGAATCCTGTAGAAGCGGAGCGCTCAAGGCTGTAATGAAGATGATAGCGTAGACGCGCAAATGGAAGAAAGTGAAACGCTCAAGGATGAGTTGCAATGTGCGCAAGGGTCCAGCAGCGGAGCCGTGAGAAGAGGGGTGAGCTATCACGGAAAAGAGCTGGTGGCGTAAAAACGTCTGTAGTCCGGAGGCGCCACTCTCCACAACTCAAGTCCGGAAGCCCAGTCGTAGTGAAAGAAAAAAAGGCAGCCTTGGAAAGAAGCAAAAAGCAGTGACGTCGGGGCGCCCTTCATCGTCCAACCGCCGCAGTCCAGTCAAAGGAGCCTGACCGTAAAGAAAATGAAGGTTGAAGGATGAAGGGAGAACGGATCGGAATCGCCCAACATGGTGCAAGCTGCTTCGTCCTTGGCAACCAGGAAGCCATTCCCGACCGCGTACCAAGGCTGGCGGGGCCCAACCGCAAACCGAGTTGAGTTGAGTTGAGTTGAATAGATTACCGTCCCCGGACACAGAAGCGTATAGGGGACTTAAACCGAAGTAGGCGGGAACATATATATGGAAGCCGCAGACGTCTGCAGGTAGCGCACCAAAGGGACTGGCCGTCTCTTTGAGCAGGCCTGCTCAACTCGCTGCCACCGAAAGAATGAGTAACTCGACGTAATAGGTAGGCTTTATGATCAGTGCCAGAGATGATGGAGAGGCGACTTAAATGAGGCTTATCTTATGTCATCAATCATGAACGTGCCTTGGCTCTGTACCACTGTGGTTCATCATTAATCCTGTCCTTGATAAGCAATAAGAAGAGGAAGAAAAAGAGTGTCACAAAATATGATTACACAGCATACCTTTGGAGCAAAGCATTGTCTTGTATGCTTAGGCCACTGGATTAGGCCTTACGCATGAAGATGACATTAACCCACCATCCAGCGTCAAGGACTACCAAAGTTTTATTTCAAGTGTAGTAGGCCCTAGAGAGTTATTTCCCGTTGACTCGATTTCCGTTTCCTTCATTTTTGTAACAAACTCGAAAACGAAAATGTAGCTGATCAAGAAATTGCAAAGTAAGAGACTTTAAAATGTTAATTTCTCAATAACAAATAAAGAACGAGCGACATTGGCATCAGTGAAAGAAAATGTCTGCAGTATTTTTTATGTATTATTTTGGGCTGGTACAGTTAATATATTATTATTTGTTTTCATCTTTAATATAGACTATATTTATTTGTACGTACTGTACCGATGTCCATATATTTGATTTACTCTTTCATTCTTCCATTTAAAATAAACAAATAAATAAATAGTTCCCAAAAATAAAAAAAATATTTTAAATAATAATAATAATTACAAATGGGAAATAGTTTTTTTTTTTTGTTTTGTTTTTTAATGGGTTTGACCCGATGGTCACTATAATTATGTACTCGATCGCTATATCCTATACTCACTCCACATGATGTCCATATAGATCTATAGCTATTACGCGACCAACATTGCATTTGGGAGATCCCCGCCTTAAATAATTCCTATATTATCATAATTCCAGCAGTCAAACCGTAGAGGCACAACATGCTTCTTTCGCTAATTTATGTCCCCGCCCCCCCCCCCTGCTCCCTCCCCCCTCCCTGCTCCCTCCCCCCCTGCCCCTCCCCTGCTCCCTCCCCTGCTCCCCACCCCCCTGCTCCCCTCCCCACACGGAGCAGGGCCGGACCTGGGAAAAGTCGAAGGGAAGGGGGAGTGGGAGGGGGGAGTACAGATTCAGCGAAGGCGCGAAGCGCCGAGCCTTCTAGGGGGGTCCGGGGGCATGCTCTCCCGGAATTTTTTTTTTTTTGGTTCAATGATGCCAAATGGTGCAATCCGAACCTTGAAAAAGCCCTTTGTGATGGCTTGGGACTTTGAGCTTTTTGAACAATTGAACTGACAAACTCTGGGGTACAAAAATTATTATCCTCTGCCCCTCCCTTAAAAAAAACAACAAAAAACACACACACACACTCAACAAACATTTATTTATCAGCAGAGATGTTTTGTATACTATTATTATTCACTACTTTTTGTTGATCGTTAACGGTATAAAGCTTTACCTTGTAGTTTATGAACATCACCGCCCTGCTTTCACTTTCAGTCATTATAAGAATAAGAGATCCGTAGGATCTCATCTTTGATATGATGATGATAATCATTATTGTCAGGGTGGCGACGTGGTGATCGTCCTTAACGCTGATGCAATAGGACGTTAAGCTTCGTTGTTCCTCTTGCTGCACTAGGTTCCTCGGCATACCATTTGTGAATTGTATCTTCTGGCAAAACAGTTCACTGCCTCTTTGAAGTCAATATCAACATCCCTGTGCACTTTCAGTAAAGCAAGTCCATTGAGTCTCTGTTGCCCCATTGTAGAGCGCAGGTAGTTTTTCAGGTTGCGCAACTGACTGTTTGAACGCTCACACTCGGCAGTAGTGACAGGCGGGGTGCAAAGGTTCTTTAGCATGATGAACAGGTTGGGATAAAAATCCCTGTCACAATGTTTCAGTGCTTCTGATGCCGTGGATGGGATGCAGGGGCGGATCAGAGTAAATGCCCGGAGGGGGGGGGGGGGGGGGGGGGGGGCACTGCCATTTTTTAAATTTTTTTATCCGGTATACAGATTCGTGCTTGCACTCAAACACAGTAAAGGAAAGGTTGACATGAGTGTGGTTTTGTGTGTGTGTGTGTGTGTGTGTGTGTGTGAGAGAGAGAGAGAGAGAGAGAGAGAGAGAGAGAGAGAGAGAGAGAGAGAGAGATCAACACGTGCGTGTTTCGTGTGAAATTAGAAATTAGTTGTGAGAAGAAAAAAAAGAAGAAAAAAGGTTGACACATTGGCCCACAGCTAAAACACTTACTTTCTCAGGCGTTCAGCATATTATTGCGAGGTTGAAGAGCCATGATGGTGCGGTATCTTCCCGCAAACAGTTCTTCGACATCGTCAATGTCCACTTTGATGTGTCGGTGAGCCCTCATTAGAGCGAGCCCGTTGAGCCTGGTCTCACCCATCGTTGATCTCAGATAGGATTTCAGCGTCCTGATGCCGCTGATAGTTCTTTCACATTCAGCTGTTGTGATTGGAAGAGTGCACAAAAGGGTCAGTAGCACGTGAATGTTCGGGAAAAAATCCACATTGCATGCTCTGAGAGTCTTGGCCACAGTATCAGGAACGGCCCCCTGCATCAGCGCTCTCCCACTTGTGCATCCATCGGATGTACTCGTGTCCAGCTCATGAAAATTTGGCAGATCTGCTTGCCATAGACTGGCAAGTCGCTCTATACCCTCAGGTACCTTCCGAAAACCTGCCACTGGCCCGTTCCTGCCTTGCACGAGAGTACAAGACCAAGCCCGTCAACAGCAATTTCAGAGCCGGTGGTGAAGCGAGAGTCCAGCTGGGCGATGAGGTGATCCAAAAACGGGATACCTATGGACCTGCGGAAGTAATCTTCAGTTGTCTCTGCTGGCGGGTTACTCCGACATGTCTGTCGTTCTGCACCCCTTGGTCTGCGCAGATCAGAGTCGGCTGTTGCTGCCATCCGACTTGCTTCCTGAAACCAGCTGCTGAAGGTTGCAATGACGTCATCCCTGAATCCCTTAACTGTTGTCTTCACTGCGCTTATTTCTCCGTACGCATCCACAACATCCTTTGCTTTTTGCTGAAGTTTCAAAGTCAGTGGACGGAGAACTTGCAGGCATTTTCTGGTGACGACAAAAGCAACCAGAAAGTCACCCGACTGGAAAGCGTGCAAAAACCCTCCAGCTTTGGTGAGCGTTTCACTGTCCCAGTCTGTGTTCTCCTGCACCATCTGGCCAAGGCAGTCATAGACCACAGGGAAGATTCGGCGCAAGTTTCAAAGGCAGAGTGCCTCTCGACGCACTGTGTTTTACACAGGTCGACCAGTTTTCTCCTCTTGCTTTCTGCTTGGGCTGACTCCACCACATGTTCAAACTTTCTCTGTCATTTTGGAGAAAGAGAGAAAAACAGGGACACTTCTTTCAGGACTCCAAACATGTTCTTCACTTCTAGAATTTTGCAGGCATGAACAACACAAAGGTTCAAGCAATGAGATGCGCAGTGGAAGTACAGAGCCTGCTTGTTAAGTTTTTGAATGCGTGCCCGAGGGCCAATGAGGACCCTGAACAGGTGGATGGACTAGTGGGGAAGAGGGGCACGCTTTTCTTCTTTCCACCTTTTAAAATTTTTGTATTATTATTTTTATTATGTGTGTGTGTGTGGGTGTGTGTGTGGGTGTGTGTGTGTGTGTGTGTTTTCCCTTTTCTTTCTTCTCATTTTTTTCTTTTCTTGCACGTTTCCACTGTGCCCCCCCCCCTCCCTCGTCCGCCCCTGGGATGATAGCTGTCGCATTCTCAGCAGCACTTCGCCATTTGCAAACCCACCGTTGGTATTCTGCATCAAGGGTAGAGTTGTCTGGTATGTCAGACTCCCACAACATTGCCAGTGTCTTCACCCCTTCTGGAACCTGCATGAAACCATCCTGGTTGTTTATTAAAGTGCTTGGCACCAGACAGAGACCATCAACTGTTAGGTCAGCATTTTTGAACCTCGATTCCAATTCGGTTGACAGGTGTTCCAAGAAAGGAATGGCAATGCTAATCTTGAAATATTCTTTTGGAGGGGCCGCAGGTTGGTTGTCACAGAGAGTCTGTCTGGATGCTTGACGAGGAACAATAACATCAGTTGTCAAAGCATTTGCCATTTTGCTGACTTCACCAAACCAGGCAACGAACGCTGTGTTCATAATTATCAACTTACCATCTTAATTAATATTTCTAAAAAATTTGGTGGATTAGGGCAGTATCAAGGTGAAGGTGCTGGAAGGGGCTTGCGGCCAGAACAAGAAAATTTGGCTGCATTTACTAATTTAGGCTTAGGGGTTGGGTTACTTGGTCGTTTCAACGGGAAAACGCTTTGGACGTTTCAACGGATCCCTTGAAATGGATTTCCGTTGAATTATCTATAAATAACTCTTTGTAGGGCCTACATTGGACCAAAAGTGACTAAAAACTGCAATGTTTTAAAAACATTTTTTTAATTGAAACTCTTTGCATTTAACCAAATTAATTTTTTTTTTTAGTTTGGAGGGGGGGGGGGGGTCCGGAACCCAGGTACCCCCTCCCCCCCCTCCCTGGGTCCGGCCCTGCGGAGTTTAGTCACAGGAGAGGCGAATGTCGTGGTAAGTCATTAGTAAGTAGTACCGCAGGTGATCGTAGACTATAACAGTATAAGCCTCCGCTCGTCTCAGATACGCAGTGTGAGGTTACCGTAGCCCTTAACCCTTTCTTTTTCAGTTCGGGACGGGGAAAGCGATTACGTTATACTTCAAGAAAACATGCACTCTCTGCCGCTGGTCGTTTCAATTCTTTAATTTTACGTCTGTTCACTATAAAGTGATATTAGACAACTAAAAACTTAAGTAAATAAAATACGAAACTTAAATAAAAATCATAACAATTTGTACAAATCGGTTTTTATAATAATGCACACAATGTCAACTATAAGAGGACTACACAAAATGCCGCTGGTCGTATAGCCTATACCTTTTACGCCGGGTGACGTAGTTGGACCAATAATAGTCTCCCTTTCTTTTTCAGTTCGGGGCAAGAAAACTCGCAGGCTCTGCCGCTGGTCGCATAGCTTACCTATTACGCCGGGTGACACAAGGGTAGTTGGACCTACAGTCTCCCCTTCGTTTTCAGTTCGGGACGGGGAAAGCGATTACGTATTGTAATACATCAAGAAAACATACAATTTGTTTGTAACCACTACCAGAGAGAGCTGAACTTCGACAGACAAGGACGAGTCTGTCAACTAAGGACGAGTCAGCTCAAGCAACTATAGGAAGCTGACAGGCTAGAAGTTTATCATGCAACAGAGTTCCAGCACTGAACTTTCGTGGATGGTATTGAGCAACTTTTTTAAAATTATTATTTCGCTGACCAACATTTACCACTACGGCGGTCAAGTTCAGCTTAGACTAGCCGACCTGCATTTTTTTCTACTGCGGAGGTCAGCCGACCAGCATCTTCCATTGCGGCGGTCATTAGGCCTTTAGCTCACACCTGCTCAAGGAAGCGTTGAGATCCATAGGCGCTTTAGCTGGGCGGAGATGAGAAGGGCGGTCATCGTTTTCGCGATGGGGGAAATCGCTGTTGACCCTGGCAGTAGGCCTATGTTTGGCTCCTTCGACTGGGCGACGGTCGCGGTTGGTCAAATTTCACCTCACCATTCTGCTGCCGCTGATCCACTTCCTGGCTGCCCTGTTGCTTTTTCTACTATTGGGCGGCGTGGGGACCCCTGGATGTGGATGGTGGCGTCCTCCGGCGACAAGTGCTAAGCATCGCCAGTGTTTCCCCGCGCTCTGCCTACTCTCATTGTAGGCTGTACGGCTCAACGGCCACATCTTTTCGCACCAACGTCGAGTGATTCGACACACCTCTTCTACCTCTGCGCGCCTGCCTCATCAACATTGCCCCCTCCTTGTGCGAACACCTCTTGCAACGAATGAAATCTTCACTGCAAAAATTGGACCATCTTAATTGTTACAGCTTCATGACAATTCATCCTGACTTCTTACTCAACGTGACTTCAACTCCACGTCCCCTATTCACACTTTTCTGCTATCCTATGCACCAACGGGAATCCCCCATGTAAGAGGGGTAACTATTTCCTTTACCGTGAAACATACTTCCGGTTTCTTTCTCCGCGTATTGTTTATCCGAGTGTTTTGAGTGAGTTATTTCCAAATATTCAAGAATATGTCGAATCACACGAGAAAGCGTTGGTGGGAGCATAAAGAGAACTAGGTGTTGCAGAGAATGCCTGATGGATTTGAAGTCCCAGTTGTGACAGAGTCAAGTTTACAGTGGGAAGACATGTGTCACTGGCCACCGGTATCGTACCCTCACATAGTCAACTACTTCGTGTTTTGTGAAGGTTGCGACGGCGAAGCTATGGAAAACCACAAGAGTCTTCAGGTCCTGTTTCACTTTCTGTCGATGATCGTTCTTTAATCGTTGTATCGCTAGCTCTTCCATCTGACGACTGGCGTTTTCGTGGTGGCTTTCTGTCGATCTTCACTTTGCTGTCGTAACCAAGAAACAGCTGGGGAGATGGCTTTTTGAATGGTGGGCTCTCGGTCAGTAAAATGAAAGGAACAGACAAAAATTGTCTTGGGTTGACGTTTTAAATGTGACAGCCACTCTCTTATTTGGTCACTATTTGAAGGGGTGTGCAGTTTGTAGGGCTCCTGACACACGCACTCTCCATGAACCTTTGGGTAGTGATCAACGCACCTCCGAAATCGCCACAAATACAGGCCTCTACGATTGTTTTTGCATCCTTTAACTGAGCATGTACTTCCTCCACTGTTTTTATACTTATCCCACTCGTTTTCTGGCTCTAACAATCGTCGTTTTGGGCAATTTGACATATTTAAAAGTCACGCATCAAGCTTTGAGAAAAGCAAAACAAGCCAGACCGGAACTTGGTTTCACTCTAACCTCGTTTTGATTTATAATGGCGATACCCACGAGTTTTTATGAGAGGTGCCGGAAAGTTGTGAATACGCTTATAGTGTCCTGGAACGTTAATTCTAGCTATCGAATTGAACCAGTACCAGCGGCAGAGACGGTGGAGAGGTGACGTTAGCCTCGGCCAGTCTCTGCCCACGCAGTATGCCGTACTACACAAGCTATTACCTTTTAAGGCATGTGCGACTATAGATAGCCTCTTTAACTAATTTGTTAGATTACTGACTCTCAGTTTAGGTTTTTGATGCAGCTAGGTTTTGCTTTGTGGAGTTCAATATGATAGGCCTAGAGATTGTTTGCTAGTGTCGTGAACGATATAAAGTGCGCAATCTATTATGCATGAATGTCAGTGTGTCATCATAGCAATTGGAGAAGGGCATAATAGTTGGGGGACCTGCCTATTACTTATTATATTTTTTATGAGCTTTTTAAGAACTGACTCATATGGCAGTTGCGAAGGGGAAAATATCATTACATAATTGCATGGGTTGTAAGCTAAAACAGAATGTTAATGAATGAACGAATGAGACGTAACCGTAAGCTAACACGGACTGAGGAAACAGGTGCCCCAAATTGTGTAGCTTTCCTTTTTTTTAATGTCCTGTTGACATGCCTGTCAAGGTTAGACCGGGGAGAGCACGTACGATGGACACTCACACGCCTTTTTTTTTTTTTTTTTTTTTGGGGGGGGGGGGGGGGGGAGGGGGGGTTTTGGTTGGTTGTGAATAAAAAAAAGTTAACCCTGAAATTCCTGAAACGGCTTGCATGGTCGCGCCAAAATTACTTCATCAGTCTCAGAAAGTGCCCGTGGTCGACTGTCTTTATCTTTACCGTACTAAAGAAAGTTAGCTAACGCGAAGCTAACCTTCTTTGATCGAACCCAGGTACCGGCCGCACCTTACATTCCAGAAAAGCGCATGACGCAAGGGTGGACGGAAGCGGGCGGGGATCAAGTCATAAAAAGAGACACCGAAAGCAATGAATTAAGTATACAGTACTCCTCGCTTAAGGTGACCCCCACGGGACCAAATTTTTGTTTGATCTTATCCGAGGGGCACCCTAAACAGTCCTCTGATAAGATCAACTACCAGTACAAAACTTGATCTTATACGAGGTGCTAAATTTTTTGGTCGTGTGACTGTGTGTGTGTGTGTGTGTGTACATGTGTGCACGTTGGTGCGCGCGTATGCATGTATGCATTACTGTATATGTATTTTTTGTGCGTGTGTATGATGAATAAGCACACACTCAAACACTCAAACGAACGGATGCAAGAATGCATAAACATACACACACTCTCACACACACACACAAACACATTGACACTGAGAATAAAAAGTATGCACCAAGACAGTTACTGGGTGTATTTGCGCCATGGCACATGCTTTATCGCTAGTGAATTAAGTCAATTCAGGGTAAGGTCCACTGTGGCAATACGTCCCGCTAGGAGGGGACACAGCAGATCACAGTTACACCTGTCTACACCGCCCATGGGTCGCACTCTGTCAAAGTGGTTCCCGTGTGTATTGCAGAGTGTCGCATAACGGCGGATGCTGGCTGGACGTGACAGGTGTTCTGGGATGGAATTCCATATCAAAACAGGAAGTGACCTCATAAATGACGTCATCTGTGACATCAATTTCTCTTAAGCAGTAGTCTCCTCCATTTGGGAACCAAAACGGAGTTGACGTTATCCGAGGTTTTCCCTTATGCAAGGTGACGCTAAGCGAGGAATTCTAAATGGTACAAAGAAGGTGTTTGGCCGGGACCAACAACCTGATTGATCTTATCCGCCTTGTGACCTTAAACGGTAGTGACGTTAAAAGAGGAGTACTGTACCCTGTTTCTACATGTGGCGTGAACGTCCCCTTTATCATAGACAAACAACGAACGCCTACAGACCAAGATATGAACAATATGCAATTATAACATTTTCTTTAATTTCACGTACGCTGCTTAACGCAACTCTCATTCCACCCGGATAGCACAGTGGTTGGAGCACTCGCTACTGTGTCGCAAGTTAAGCACCGTCCAGTGCGGTTAGCACTTGGATGGGTGACCGCAAAAACGTGAAGCGACAAATAAGAACGCCTCCAGTTGACTCAACTGTGACTGAGTACCTACTCTCTTAAGGATGAGGAAGGTAAAGCAGCGAGGGAGAGAGATGGGCATCACCCTCATTACGCTGGCCCAAGATAAGTGTGATCTCCAACGTCACGCTCCCCTACGGCCACAAGGCTATGGGACTACCTTTACCTTTACCTTTTTACCATTTCCCCTTCCCCCTCCCCCCCCCCCCGGCCTCTCCCCCGAAGGTTCATCTGTCCGGCTGAATTTTACAATGACAAAATAAATTATAAGGTAACCGAACAGTCCTGAGTTCGTTTAAATTACAGAAAACCTACCATTGAACGAAAAACGATGCTTAACGTCCTATTGCATGAGCGTTAAGGACGATCACCACGTCGCCACCCTGACAACAATGACCATCATCATCATATCAAAATAGAGATCCAACGGATCTTTCCTACTATTTTAACCTACCATTCATTCGTTTAATTTCACTTTGTATAATGCTGGGCTGCGTTGTATTGTGTTGAGTGGTGTTGTTGAGTTTCCCTTGTATTGTGTTGCAATTCTGGGTTCCTTTTCTGGTTGTTGTTTTAGTTGTTATTTTTGTTGTTGTTGTTGTTGTTGCTGCTGCTCTTCTTCTTCTTCTTCTTCTTCTTCTTCTTCTTCTTCTTCTTCTTCTTCTGCTTCTGCTTCTTCATCATCATCATCATCATCATCATCATCATCATCATCATCATCATCATCATCATCATCATCATCATCATCATCATCTTCATCTTCTTTCTTCTTCTTCTTCTTCTTCTTCTCTTCTTCTTCTTCTTCTTCTTCTTCTTCTTCAATGTCATCATCATCATCATCATCATCATCATCATCATCATCATCATCATCATCATCATCATCATCATCATCATCAATTTCTTCTTCTTCTTTTTTTTCTTCTTCTTCTTCTTCTTCTTCTTCTTCTTCTTCTTCTTCTTCTTCTTCTTCTTCTCCTTCTTTTTTCTTCTTCTTCTTCATGCATGTCAGTCGACACGACCTTATAAGCAATTTTCCGAGACAAAAAGTACCATGCGCGCCGCGCCACGACTCGGGCATTTCATTTTAACCTCGTAAATTTAAACTCCGAAAGCCACACACAAGAGGGAAACGAAGTGCAAATCAATCTGTGAAGATATTTTTTTTAAGGAGGGTGGGTGGGGGGATGAAGTGGGGTGATGGGTGGATGAATGGAGGGTGGACAGTGTGATCTAGAGTTCGTGGCTGGTACAACCACCTGGATGTTTTTACTGGGTATTTTCATATACCATGATCCAATGTGAAAACTGTACTTCGATGCACGCACACCTGTGCAACAACTCAGTCACAGCTGCACTTGTACACTAACATAATTATCACTGTACGCCGCAGCATCAGTAATAATAACAAAACTATTAATATTATATAATTAATAGAAAATATTTAATTCATTTAGTGATTGTTCTTTGTGTCTTCATCTGTGTGCGCTCTCTCTCTCTCTCTCTCTCTCTCTCTCTCTCTCTCTCTCTCTCTCTCTCTCTCTCTCTCTCTCTCTCTCTCTAATGTTGGCAGACATTCTCAGGACACTGTAATTAATGGCTGTGGTAAAATGCTTTTGAATATGTGCACTGCTCTTAATTTGTTTATATTAAATGGTGTGTGTCATGGTGACCTTGATGGTCACTATACATTCTTATGTGATACAGGTAGTAGTGTCATTGATTATTTTTTGTTATCTAATGACTTGTTTTCCCTTATTTCCGATGACTGTCAATTAGATGTCTTGCAGCGTATTGAATCTCAACACTTACCCGTGTTGTTTACTGTATTTTTTCAAAAAGTGCATGCTAACAATTCGGATGAGTCTTATTGTACTACAGTAGATAGGTTTGTTTGGAATGATGATAAGGCTGGAACATTTCATGAAAGGTTGATGGAAGAAAATACACGTGTAGAATTAGACAAAGCCATTGCTTTGATTGATGTAGATATTGATTTAGCTCTTTTAGCCTTTAATGCATGTATGATGAAAGTAGCGGAATGCATGAAAAAGAAAATGAGAATAAATGGGAGTAGGAAATTTCAGGACTGGTTTGATAGAGAATGTAATGAAATGCGTAAACAAGTGCGAAAGGCGTTACGCAAGTACTGTCGTACTCTGGACGGAAATGATAGACACATTTACTGTAAATTAAGAAGGGAGTATAAGAATTTATTAAAAAGTAAAAAGAAAAGGTACAATGAAATGTTATATGATCAAATGGTTGGAAGTATTGGACAGCAAAGGGCTTTTTGGGACAACGTACATAATGCAATGCCAAGGAGAAGTGCTGTCCGAAATCATATTTCTGTGGATGAATGGTTCGAGTATTTCAAAAACCTGCTTGATAAGGATTTTGTTGATGCTGATAATGATGAAGGGGAAGAGGGTAATGATGCTAATCATGATGATACTGATTCTAATCTGTGGTTCAATTCTCCTATTACAGAACAAGAAGTTCTGTTTGCAATTAATAAGCTTAAAAATAAGAAAGCTGCAGGAGCTGATGGTATTATCGGTGAAATCCTGAAATATTCTGCCATAAAAATTGCTCCGTATTTTGTCAAATTCTTGAATGTGCTTTTTGATCATGGAATTTTTCCTGAAAGCTGGAATGAGTCAATAATCCTACCACTTCATAAAAAAGGTGATAATAATAACCCAAGTAACTACAGAGGCATTTCTCTTTGTAACGTAGGAAGTAAAGTTTATGGTACTATCATAAATAAACGTCTTCAGCTGTGGGTACATGAAAATAATATAACGGGAGAGTACCAAGCTGGTTTTAAGAGTGGTTATTCAACAGTAGATCATATTTTTACTTTGTTATCTTGTGTCCAGAAACAGTTTAATGCTAATCATAATAGAAAATTGTATGCGGCTTTTATTGATTTTGAAAAGGCTTTTGACTCTATTAACAGAAATATTTTATGGCCTGTGCTGTTAAATTGTGGTGTCTCTGGCAAACTTTTTCGCTGTATTAGAAGCATGTACAAAACTGTTAAGGCGAGAGTGAGATGTGGAAATAAGTTAACTGATATAATTAATTGTTCAGCAGGTGTAAAACAAGGAGATGTAATCAGTCCAGTTTTATTTTCTATATATATTAATGAACTTGCTGTTAAGGTTATTCAAAATGGAAGACATGGTGTGAATTTTTTACTAGATACATTCGAATTGTTTATTCTTTTATTGGCGGATGATATTGTTCTTTTGTCAGAAACAGTTGTTGGGCTGCAAAATCAGCTTAATAATCTGCACCAGGCCTCAGTATCGCTTGGACTTAAAGTTAATAGACAAAAAAGTAATATTGTTGTGTTTAGAAAAGGAGGCTACTTGAGTGCCAGTGAGAGATGGTTTTTTGATAGACAACTCATGCCTGTAGTAAACATGTACAAATATTTAGGGATTTATTTTTCTACTCGATTGAGCTTTGTATCCGCTTGCAAAGAGTTAAGTAGTATAGCAAAAGGCGCATTTTTATGCGTTTTAAAAAGAATGCATACTTTGAATATATTTTCTGTAAAATTATTTTTTAAAATCTTTGATTCTCAAATACAGCCCATAGCTTTGTATGGTTCGGAAATTTGGGGCATAGACAAGGCTGCGGTTCATTGTGAGAAAGTACATTTATTTGCATTAAAAAGGTTTTTAGGTGTTGATACTCGCACTCCCAATGATTTTGTATACGGGGAATTAAACCGGTACCCTATTCAGATCAATGCAATTGTAAACTGTGTGCGATATTGGTTAAAGTTAACACGCATGGAACCTCATCGTCTCCCTAGAAAGGCGTATGTAATGTTGAGGACGTTAGATGAGAGGGGAGCAAATATATGGGCAACCAATGTGCGATCATGTCTTTTTATGTATGGATATGGTTTTGTATGGTTAAATCAAGGTGTGCAAGAGATCAAATGTTTTTTAAGAAAATTTAAACAGCGACTTGTGGATTGCAGATGGCAAGATTGGCATAATCATGTACAAAACAGTGACAGGTATAAAATGTACTGTTTATTTGGGGGCAGTAATCATTGTGTTAAAACTTATTTGGAATTAAGTCTTGACAGGCATTTAGTTTTTATAATGACAAAATTTCGATTTGGTGTGTCAGATATTGGTGTTCATTATCACAGATATCGAAATGACACACAAGCAGCTGTAAAATGCCCACTTTGCATGGAAAAAGAAGAAGATGAAGTCCATTTTGTGTTATGTTGTCCAGTCTTACATAACTTAACAGTGCAATTTATTGCTGAAAAATATTATAGAAATCCATGTGCATCTAGACTGTGTGTTTTGATGGCGTCTAGTAACCCGAATATAATTAGGAAACTAAGTATATACCTGTACAAAGCCTTTAAACTAAGAGAAATTGCTCTATCGTGATTTAAACAGAATGAAAATGTATGTTTTTTTTATATGTATAATGTTATGATGTACACACCCTTCATGAAGGGGCGATGTCTAAATGAATAAATAATCAATCAATCTCTCTCTCTCTCTCTCTCTCTCTCTCTCTCTCTCTCTCTCTCTCTCTCTCTCTCTCTCTCTCTCTCTCTCTCTTTCTCTTTCTCTTTCTCTCTCTCACCCCCTTCTCTCCCTACTGTTGTGTTGTTACTATCTTCTAGTTCTCTATACAACATTAATGCTTTCCTCAACAATTCTGTTCAGTTTATTCCCAAAATGGTATTGTTTCAGAACTATTTTTTTAAAGCCCACACAGAAGAAAAAAAAACACCTCTCTTTCTAAAGAATGTATTTATCACGTGCTAGACATATTCATATGTCTTTAATGTTTTAGGATGGATGCAGTATTTATAAGAATGTTTAAACGTTAATGTCTGTTTGATATTTGTTCTTTTCTTGTTAACTTGCGTGCACGCCCGCGTGCGTCTGTGTGTGTGTGTGTTTGTGTGTGTGTGTGTATGTGTGAGTGAATGTGCGTGTGTTGTTGGTGTTTTTTGGGGTGAGCGCTTATAGCAGACTCTCTGTTTGAATTTGCGCTTTATAAAATAAATTATTAATATTCATAATTATTATTATTATTCATACTGAGATTCAAAGAAAATCAATGCCTGCAGTTCTCGACATTCTCTATGAATGCGACCAAGCAGTCTGTAAATTCATGATGTTTGACAATCGATGTAAAACTGGGCTTATTTAATGACACTAATTATTGAAGAATATGTGTAGCGGAAGTATAGAGTCTTTTATTTATTTATTTATTTATTTAGTTGTTGACTGTTTCTTGTTTTGTTTGATTTTTATTTAGAAGATCTTTCTCTTTCTTGTTCTCTCTCTCCGCTAACTTTTTTTATATTTATATCTAAACACAGCATACTTATTTATACTCTATCAGGGCCGGATCCAGGGGGGGGGGGGGGTTACCTGGGTTCCGGAACCCCCCCTCCAAACTAAAAAAAAATATTAAAAAATTGAATTTTTTTTTAATGCAAAGAGTTTTATTTTTTTTAAATTGCTTTTAAAACATTGCAGCTTTTAGTCACTTTGGGTCCAAGGTACAAAGAGTTATATATAGACAATTCAACGGAAATCCATTTCGAGGGATCCGTTGAAACGTCCAAAGCGTTTTCCCGTTGAAACGACCAAGTAACCCAACCCCTAAGCCTAAATTAGTAAATGCAGCCATATTTTCTTGTTCTGGCCGCAAGCCTCTTCCAGCACCTTCACCTTGATACTGCCCTAATCCCACAAAAACGACTTTTTAGAAATATTAATTAAGATGCTAAGTTGATAATTATGAACACAGCGTTCGGTGCCTGGTTTGGTGAAGTCAGCAAAATGGCAAATGCTTTGACAACTGATGTTAGCGTTCCTCGACAAGCATCCCGACAGACTCTCCGTGACAACCAACCTGCGGCCACTCCATAAGAATATTTCAAGATTAGCATTCCATTCCTTTCTTGGAACACCTGTCAACCGAATTGGACTCGAGGTTCAAAAATGCTGACCTAGCAGGTTGATGGTCTCTGTCTGGTGCCAAGCACTTTAATAGACAACCAGGATGGTTTTATGCAGGTTCCAGAAGGGGTGAAGACACTGGCAATGTTGTGGGAGTCTGACCTACCAAACAATGCTACCCTTGATTGCAGAATACCAACGGTGGGTTTGCAAATGGCGAAGTGCTGCTGAGAATGCGACAGCTATCATCCCATCCACTGCGTCAGAAGCACTGAAACATTGTGACAGGGATTTTTTTTTATCCCAACCTGTTCATCATGCTAAAGAACCTTTGCACCCTGCCTGTCACTACTGCCGAGTGTGAGCGTTTAAACAGTCAGTTGCGCAACCTGAAAAACTACCTGCGCTCTACAATGGGGCAACAGAGACTCAATGGACTTGCTTTACTGAAAGTGCACAGGGATGTTGGTATTGACTTCAAAGAGGCAGTGAACTGTTTTGCCAGAAGATACAATTCACAAAATAATGGTACTAATGCCGAGGAACCTAGTGCAGCAAGACTGAAAGTGAAAGCAGGGCGGTGATGTTCATAAACTACTAGGTAAAACTTTATATCGTTAACGATCAACAAAAAGTAGTGAATAATAATAGTATACAAAAACATCTCTGCTGATAAATAAATGTTTGTGTGTGTGGTGTTTTTTTTAAGGGAGGGGCAGAGAACAATTTTTGTACCCCAGAGTTTGTCAATTCAATTGTTCAAAAAGCTCAAAGTCCCAGACCATCACAAATGGCTTTTTCAAGGTTCAGATTGCACCAGATTGCACCATTTTGCATCCTTGAAAAAAAAAATTTTCCGGGGGAGCATGCCCCCGGACCCCCCTAGAAGGCTCGGCGCTTCGCGCCTTCGCTGAATCTGTAACCCCCCCTTCGACTTTTCCCAGGTCCGGCCCTGTCTATGATATGAATGACAAAGCTGCTATTTGATTTACTGACCTTTATTTATTTATGTAGGCCCATAGATGATTATTACATGAAAAGAGAAGGTTATGGAGAGTCGTGCCTGAACCGATTTAATATATAATATATTTGGTTTCGCTTGTCCTTGACTGATCCTTCCTTTAGCCTTCTCAACGCAAGCCTGTACTTATATTTTGCATTCTCCTCTTATAAATAAGCTTATTTTATTGCATCACTATGGCGATAAAGCCTTCCATTGTCATGTCGCACAAATGTTGCGGGCTGTAGCAGAGGAGGAGGCGGTGATGCGAATGTTGTTAATAATGATAGCGATAATGATGATGAGGAAGAGAAGGAGGAATAGTAGTAGTAGTAAGAGGAGGAGAAGGAGGAGGATTATGAGAAGGAGGAGGAAAAAAGATTGCATGGTAAAATTAATATAACAAGAAGCTGCTTTCTTGCTTTGTTTTCATAATATGAACACTTTTCCTATAAATATTAATTTTAAAAAATAATATATTTTTTGTTTTCACAACAGCGTTTTAAAAATTAAGCCTGTAAAAGAAAATAGCAAGAGCCTGATTCTCTGCATCATTTCAACAACCATTTAGCCCAGTTTTAATTAAAAACAACAATAGATTATTTCTTTGCCACCAATTAAAATATTAAGCCTGATAAAAAGCGAAACAAAACGAGGCTATTCTAAAACCATCATTTAAATCGTTTAACTTTTCAAAATCGTACAACGGTAGCTACTTTTATCCCACATTAAAAAAAATATAAAACAGGAAAATTACAGCGGCAATAGATTATTTCCAAACCCACTATTTAAACATCTTACTTCGCGAACAATATAGGTTGTCCCCCCATCCCTTGGTTGTAAAATAATATTTTCCTGGCAAAATCGAAACGACCATAGGCTATTTTCAAACCAGCATTTGAAACACACAGCTTGAAAGAATGAAAACAAGATTGCAAGCCATTAAATTATTGTATTTCCAGACACTGACACGCCTAGCAAAAAAATAAGCATTTTATTTAATTTTAAAAAATGTCAATTTTTTTGGCGGTGTTGTGTGACTCGGCTTTATTCTAACGATAGTTTTATTTTATTAATGTCTTCTTCGTCGAGAGGATAAGACGTATAAACGCTTGCAATCACACACATTCGCAGCACATACATGCATAATATATATATATCTTACATTGACTGAGCCGCTGGAGAATCATTCAAAGATTTTGCCAATCCAATTTTGTTTTAATTTTTTTTTTATACGCTTTGTTTGTTAGACTATTTTCTATTTAGTTTCTTTTATTGTACCAACATGACTGCATATTCCTTCTATCCATATTTTCTTAACTCATTTCTCACTGTGACTATCACTTTTTACTTCCACCCCACCCTGTCCTAGCTCTTCTTCCCCCTCCAAAGATAGATACCAAATTTCCCGCCTTTTAGTACCAACATGACTACATATATGCCTTTTCCACCCATATTCTTCCACCCCTTTACGTCTCTCTCTCTCTCTCTCTCTCTCTCTCTCTCTCTCTCTCTCTCTCTCTCTCTCTCTCTCTCTCTCTCTCTCTCCAAACACACATACCAATTTCCTGCCTTTTAGTACCAAATTGACTAAATATGCCTTTTACACCCATATTCTTCCACCACTTTACGTTTCTCTCTCTCTCTCTCTCTCTCTCTCTCTCTCTCTCTCTCTCTCTCTCTCTCTCTCTCTCTCTCTCCCCATTCCCAAACATATGATATACCAAATTTTCCTCCAGGCTACTGTGCTAACTTAGAATATTGAAAACAATGCTTCCCTCGCAATCTGAGTATCTGAGACCACTTGAGAGGTCTCATAGCAGAAGATAAGAGTTTTCGTCGTCGCTTTCGCTTGATAACAATTGCCGAACGCCCATGGCATCACCTCCTAAAATGCATCCGTGACTTGATCGGTTATTTTTGGCGTAAACGTAATAGAGGTGTGGCCACAGCGCAATCACGTGATATAGCTAAATGGCAGCATGAGAGCGCGTGTGTGAGACTGAACAAGAAAATAAGACTCGCTGTTTACGCCAACTTCGACATGTCGCAATCGACTGTGTTGTAGAGTAGTAAATGGCGGGATGAATAAGAGTTTATCTTGAAGGCTCGAGGCATATGTTAACTGCTGACTCATTGTAAAATATAATTTCATCATCAGACTATCCACAGGGCCTGTACGTGGTCCCAGTGTGTGACACATTCTATACCTAACTTGTTGTCAGTGCCGGCTCCAGTCAAACCTTACAAAAACACTACATAGGCCTCCATCATGATCACTTTCACATTCCAGAAAAACTCTATAGACCGGTATAATTGAACTTTCAAAGTGATCAATTCTGGAACACGGGTAGACCTATTCTACGGATCAACACACCTCTGACTCGACTCGAAATGGCGAATCTCGATCAGACTTTTCATAAGGTGTAAAGTTTATTATAAAAATAAAAACTACTAACAGAAATTAAGAAATTGACAAAAGAGTGAACACCGTACGAAGAAAGTTCAACCGTGATCACTGACTCAATTCCACAACACCACCACCTGTCACCATGCAATGGTATGGCCCCGTAGAAAGGGGCATTGCATGAGCTGTCATCCCACCTCAAACTGCAGATTATTCGAGCATCAAAGTGACAGGCTGGGGAAAAAAAAGTGCTTATAAACCATGATTGGTAAGTAGCTTCCTAAAATTATGCTGTGGATATGTAACTATGTTAACATAGATTTATCGTTATTTGTTTGTTTTTTCGATGGTAGCATGAAAAACACCTCTATGTTCTGTTGCGCTTGATTTATTTATTTATTTATGATAAAAAAAAATTTTTTTAATGTTTTATCTCTTTGCTGAAAAAAATCAGATTTCACCCCCATTATCTACTGCAGCGTGAAGTGTCCATCTAGGTAGTCAATCATGCAGTATTATGCTTTGTATAATTTTTCAGAGGCGCTCTGCAGAAGCAAGTCGCGGCACAACAATAATTAATTGTTACTGGTCAAAACAAAACTGCCTCCTTCGAGAATACAAAAAATGCTTGTCAGTTTATCTTTTTGCCGATTTTAATTGCATTTGCACGCATAATAATTACAGTTAGTACTTTCATTTTAATTTTATTTTACTGTTAGTATTTTATTGTAGTTTTGAAAGAGCTAATCATTGATTGATTCGCTAATGTCATTTAATGTCAAAGAGGCGTTGGCGATGGTCGTGTTTTTGATGGGGTTGTGATGAATGCTATGACGGCGGCGACGACGACGACGACGACGACGATGATGATGATGATGATGATGATGATGATGATGATGATGATGATGATGATGATGATGATGATGATGATGATGATGATGATGATGATGCTGATGAAGCCCGAAATTAATTAAGCTTACTATTTTTCCCCCTTATTATTCGGGGCCTATTTTCACGTCATTTTGTGATACCCTTACCTTGTGATATCCTATTTTTTCCGTCTTCTTATAGCGATCTCACTGTCTTTACACCACATGTTCGAGTGATAGATTTGTTTATGTGTAAGAGTGGGTGCCGCGCTTTGAGCCTAATTTGTGATTTGGGGAAAAGCGCGTATATCGCAACCAGTATTAATATTATTACCCTCTATTCCAGCCACTTGTACGCCAACCCCAACCTCCAGATCATCACGGCCTTGGTTTAAACATACTTTGAGGAGGGGGAGAAAAATGGCTTTAAATCAAACGTCAATGATGAGGAAGAGAGATGCGCGGTGAGCATAAGAAAATTATCTCCTCTACCCCCTTTTCCTCCCCCCCCTATCCCACCCACCAACCCTTTACCTTTCTATAAAACAATTCTCAAGATAAATTTTCAACATCATGTTTAACATAACCTATAGCAACGTAACATCGACGACAACAAAGTTAACATAACCATTTAAAACTGTATTCATCGGCGATAGCAACATCGCCAGGCTTAGTCGGTTATGTGTGCATGGGTGGCTGCACTTTGGCTCACCTTTAGAGAGGATTAAGCCATCCTTTGCCCGAATTCATCGTTTGTCAGTAAAATTGAGAAGCGGGATTTATCATTGACGGAGATGTTGTTTTAAACCTGGAGCACCTAATTCAAACGCCTGTGCTTTTTTGGTTTGGGGTGTTTCAGTTTCGATAGATAAGGCCTATTTTGGCATGACTTACTGATCTTTCTAAAACTAGTAAATGGGTTGTTAGTTTTTGGTTAGGGTTATAGGCTACATCTTATTTGTTGTGGTCTGAGTTGGGGTCTGTAGGCTATCATATATGGCGGCTTGAGTATAGTTTAAATTTCTCCTCGTTTGAAGGTTGTTTTAATGTTAATTTCATAATCTACGCCTATGCTGGGAGTTGGGTATCAGATTTTTAGTGCATATGATTATATGAAATGGGTGAGCCTTGTTATTAATTTTCTGGAATTTGCAACTGCATGCACCTATGTAAATATGATTTGAATTTTGATGTTATATTATGCATGTAGTAGAGTGACTTACCACCAGTATTGCCCTTGCCTGGGATGAATTTAATTCTGTGCATTATTTTCTTGCTATTTTACGATTCTAACATCGTCGGCCTCCAACACACATCAGTATGATTTCTGAAATGAGCGGTTGCATGCTCGATGTGATGAAACTTGGAATTTATTGGCATCAATCATTTCAACCTACATATCTACGCCCAACACCTCAAACCAAAGGTACCCGCACACACACACACACACACATACGTTCAAAACTATAATAGTGGGTTTATGTTCAAAACAAGGCAAACTGGGTTCCATCCTTTCCCTTCATTACAGACCATTCCTATTCACTCAACGGATACAATAGCCTCTTGTAAGGTTATCTGTCACAACCGTTTTCATTTTTGACAAAAACAAAAGGAGAAATTGTGCTATGAAATAGTGGGTTCATTTGATACCAGTGGGTTTTTACACATGCATATTGGACATCTGGGTTTCTGTGGAAAAACTGGGTTTATCACACACACGGACACAACCAAAACATATAAATGGCCAAGGTTGCATTTGCAAGATTTTCAGTACGTTCGTATATAGGCTACTGTATAGAATTAGAGCTGTTATTGAAGGATAGACGTTTGCCATTTACTTTAAGAACTGGGCGGTAGCTCAGTGGTTAAAGCATTGAACTGAGAACCGAAAGGTCTGAGGTTGTTACAGTGTACCTCTGGATAGGTCAGTGCGTGACCCTCTTTTTCTCCCCATAGCCCAAAAAATAAATTATTAGCTGGTGTCAGTAAAAATCGAAAAGAAAAATTCGGCATTAAGCAAACATTCTTGTCATATTTACTTTGCTTACATTTACTTTGTATTGTATGGTTTTAAAGTTTTTTAAATTTGAATCCAGACTGGAAGATCTGCAAAAAAAAGATATCTTGTCGTTCTCAAATGTTAACTGTGGATAATTTTTTCATGTTCAATTTATTACTTTACTTCCAGATTTAAATCAAATCATTGAAGAAAAGGCAAGAAGGAGAAAGAAGAAAAAGTATGAGGAGTATGAAGAAGAATTAATAGAAAGAAGAAGAATGAGGAGAAGCGTGGAGAAAAAGCATAAAATCTCCAGAGGAAAAGAAAGAATGAGAAGGGTGGAAAAGTATACAAATCTTCATTGGAAAAGAATAGGAATGGAAAAATAAAAAAGCAGAGAACTGGTAATGTAAAACAAACATATGAACAACATAACACAGACATAATTTGTTAACATTTTTATTTTGAAAGTGTCTAGTAGAACATAATTTGTATATATTATTATTACTTTTTTTTATCAACTTCATTTAGTTAGGTTTTACATAAATTGTTTATGGTTTCCCGTTACGTTAATATATTCTGAATAAGGATCAATTGAGTGCAACCACTTATCATTAGTTTTTTTTTCCAGCACCTCAAAGGTTGCATAAAACCATGTGAAGAGCAGAATATTATTATATAGTCATTAGTCTTGACATTGCTTTTTGATGAACAAGAACCCCGAGAATAACATATGTATTAACTTGGCAAAGAAAAATAATTTGGTACTTTGCCAGATTAATCCACCACTTTCTCTTAAGTTTAAGACAGAAATCTACTACTTAACAAAACTGGCCTAAAAACTAGTCTACACAATACAGAGCAGTAAATTTCCATTACTTAATGACAAGTAGCACCTCAAAAAGCTTTGAACATGATGAACACCATCAATCACTGGAAAGGCAAGTCCATATGACTCACATGCTCCTTATGGAACTCCCAATAAATAACACAAAAATGAGATGCCAGAAAAAAAAAAGTTAAATGATTGAAACGGTGGGTTTAAAATGCAAAGTAATACAAGCTTTGATATTTCGATGCTCTTGACCTTGACCTCCAGCTATAAATGCACTCATGTACGATAAAATAAACTACAGCAAAAGATTTTATTATTTTGGACATCTCCAATGACCTTCACCTTGGAGCAAGGTTGACAAAATATGCATGTGCGTCTCATTGATACCTATCATGCATCAAACAATCTGAAGTTTAGTTAATATTAATAACTTAGGATTAACAAGAAATTTTGTGGAAAATTGACATAGCTTGACTAACATTTGTTGAACCTGTGACCTTGACCTTGAAGTGTAGTCATTCAATCACTGATAATTTTCGAGGTCTCGTGTAATTAGCCACTTTAAAGTTTTGCACAGATGGAAGGCAGACAGACAGACAACATTTAAACATGCAATGTTTTACTATTTAGGACTCATCTTGAATAGATTTGCAAACAAATTTGAATATATATTCTATATCTAAACGATTCATGGCACTTGGTTCACACCCTGGGTAGCACTGATGGCAGCAACAAAGCTGATGATGGGGATGTTGTATGCATTTCGGTCTGCTGGCTTTGACGCCTTTTTCTAGCTTGTTTCTTGACTGAACCTTCCGATGAATTAGAGTCTTTAGAATCCTCATGCTGCTCTTCAGCCCTCCTGCGAACAAGTAGCAGCATCAGAACACAGGGTTTAAACAACAGAACAAATACAGCGGCATAAGAACAAACCAAGGTATGAGGATGGTCAAAGGGTGGGGTGGTGGGCCTGGGGTGGGAGAAGGGAATGGAAGTTGAAAAGAGTAGAGGCTTGAACTGGCTCAACTACAAAAAGGGATTGACTGACAATACTGTCTACTGATTCATCAATGAAATATTATATTCTGGACTTTAATTTTCTTGTACATGAATGTACTACTCACCCTCTTTAAAGTGTAAAAGAAACAAGCAAAACACATTTAAAGTTTATGGGGTAGAGGTTGGGGAAAAAAGGGCACAAAAGCCCGGAGGAAGTGGGACAGCATTTTTTCCCACTAACCACTTCGACACACTAGCTACTAGCAACCAAGTTATAAAATAGTTATAGAAACTCTTATGCTTACTTGCTACTCAGTAAATAATAATAAATAATAATACAGGATGCTATGTACGCGCTTTTCCCCAAGGCTCAAAGCGCGGCGATCTATACCAACATACACGCTCACCTGTCTCATTTACCCTCTCACACACCAAATACACATACATCACTCAAACAGGTGGTGTAAAGGCAGAGAGATCGCTATTAGAAGACGGAAGAAAATCGAATTTTTTATTTTTGAAATTTTTATATTGACTGCATCCTGTGCCATTATTGAAGGGAGGGAGGAAACCGGAGTGCCCGGAGAAAACCCTCGGTGACCTCAATAGTCTCGTACCTAAGTCACATACGTTCGCCCTTTGCGGGAATAGAACCCGCGACCTTCGGCATAGGAAACCGGCGACTTTTCCACTGCGCCACGAGGCCACCCCATGAAAAGTACAAAGGTTCCTCAACATGCCTGCTTTTTAAAATCCAAAGCATACCTATACAACCTGAAAAGCCCAGAGCGAATTGTGTACATTATAATCAGAATGTAATCTGCATTTCATGTGCCCCATTAACAACTGTAAAATTGAGCTAAAACTTTGATCTTATTCAACAAGGATGTATAGCTCTGCCATGTACACTAATGTTCCCCCCCCCATTCTCCTCCCTCATCCAAGCTCTCCTCACCTCCCCCTTTGCAATGTAGAAACAATATACCACCAACAAAATTTGTGTTAGCAGGTCACAGTTTGATCTGAGGCGTGGAGCTGCCAGTTGTTAACTGCTTTGCTGTGGCACCGATTTTATACAGCAATCAATGTGTTTTTTTTCAAAGCAAACAACAATATTATAAAATTCAATAAGTACTGACACACACCAGCTGTCACCTGATGAGTACAATGAAGGCGATGAAGATGTTGATGGTGATGGAGTGGGACGTCTTCCTTCCAAACGCCTCCTGGGTCGTCGTCGGACTACAGCGACTTCTCCGCAACCGGATAAACTCGAGGCATAACAGGATGTTCTAAGAAAAAAAGGAATAACAAAATTTATTAAAATAACTATGCTTACTCAGAATTACAGCTAACAATTTGGGAAATGGAGTAGATGCAGATCTGAAAATGGTGCTCTAGCTATTAATGTGGACCCCACTGCAACAACGAGACAAATGACAGGGGTCTGAGACTCTTGGAGTTTGCCAGATACAACAATTTGATACTGGCAAACACGCTTGGTCTCCACAAAAAATCCAGACGATGGACATGGCACAGTCCCGGCGGGGAGCATCACAACCAGATTGACTACATCATGGTCAAAAAACGCTGCGCCTACAACGAAGAATTCAAAGCATGGAGATGAGGTGCTACAGAAGACTTCTGGGCATTTCCTATACCCAGCACATCACCAACGACGAAGTCCGACAGACCATTACACAAGCCATTGGACAACACGATGACCTGCTCACAGTGGTGAAAAAACGTAAACTCCGATGGTATGGCCACGTCACCAGATCATCAGGTCTTGCAAAGACCATCCTGCAAGGCACAGTGCAAAGAGGTAGAAGAAGGGGGAGACCGAGAAAGAGATGGGAGGACAACATTCGAGAATGGACTTGTTTGACACTGAGCAAAACCATCAGGGTTGCTGAGGACAGGGAAAGATGGAGTACGCTGGTGAAACTAAATTCTGTGGTGCCCCTACGACCTCCGAGTTACGGGATAGGATAGGATAGGATAGGAACTATTAATGTTACACTATCAATGTGTTGAATGACAGCATGAGATCTAACGGTTACTCAATCTTAAATGTGTAGGCAGCACAAGCTGAATGATTACAAAAAATATGACCACGCTAAAAACAGTCTAGGACTAATACTGATATTATTAATTTATTATTATTTAATCGTTCTTATATAGCGCTTTTCCAGCTCAAGAGCTGCTCAAGGCGCTGGCCGATACAGGATCTAACTCAAGCCGCCCGAGGCGCCAACTTACTAAAATTGTTATTCTGCAAAAATATTTTTAAACATTTATTTAATCAATCTACATATGAATAAAATAACACATCAATACCTCCCTTATTTACTTCTTGTACTATCTTCACTGACCGTCTTTTTTGTAAATGAGGAAAAATGCAAGTTTTGAAAACCCCAGTGTGAACAAAGGAGACATACATTTCTCATGGTAACTATTTCAATGTTCAAGAGACTTCACAAGACTCTTCATTAATATCACATACAAGGACGCTTAAAATGCAGCAAATTTATTTTTGTGTTCTTCAAAAAGTAACAAACAAAAATGCAGACCCTGTGTTGACAATCGACCACAACATCCACACGAAAATTGATATGATTTTAAAAGTACAAAAGCACACCGAAAAAGCTTGAAATTTTAACAAGGGAACATTTTAAAACAACATCCTAGAAGCACAAAATATAGATTAAAGAACTATTTACAGAGACAGGAGGACAAAATACAACTGAATAAAACGAAAAAACACATACCTCCATCTTGCCAGCCGGCACGTAGCGTGTGGCGTTCCGAGTTACTTCCCCTGACAGTGCGTGTATTCGACTGGTTGACCAGCGAGAACACACATCGCGGAGTGTTAACTGGCTCAAACTCAAAGTTGACTCAACCGCAATTGTGGGTCTCTCGCTCAGACTTTGTGTATACACTTTTTTTGTTATTCCTATTGCAAAGCCGGTTTTAAAAAAACTGAGTTTCAGATTTTGGAACCCAGTATTTTTTTAAACCCAGTTGCACGTAAGTGTAACCTATGCATAAACCCACTGTTATGGTTAGGTACGTACACACTCACTTACACACACACACACACACACACACACACAAACCATACATCTACTACTTTATTAATTATAATAGTCTGTAGCTATCAAAAATTTTGTTTTGAGACCTTGGCACCTACCTGAGAGAGAGAGAGAGAGAGAGAGAGAGAGAGAGAGAGAGAGAGAGAGAGAGAGAGAGAAAGAGTTGTATTAATCATCATCATCATCCTCTTCTTCTTCTTCTTTATCTCCGTCTCCTCCTCCTCCTCCTTCTTCTTCTTCTTCTTCTTCTCATTCTCTTCTTCCTACCTCTTTATCTTCCTTCACCTCTTCTGTATTTCTCTCACCTTTACCGACCGACAGTGTAATATCGTACGACTTTTCGGCCACCGCCAGTCTTCCAGTCCCAACCGTTCGAGTTTGCTGCACAGCAGGAGTTCAAGTGGAAGTCTCCTTAGCATAATTTATTTTGGCCGCCTAAACTTTGTAGGGAGGTCAGAAACAGAATCAGCACCAGCCTGTCCCGTTTCTCACCTTGCCATGTACTTTGTGAGCATCATATTGCCAGGCTGCTCGTTATAATTTATTTTATATTAAAGAGCAAACCAAACTAAAAGGATATTACTCCAAAGCGCTCGTGCGAACGCAGGGAAGCCTACGTTCTCCGACATCAGCAACTTGCTTGCACCGCGCACACAGCCGCAGCAAGACAGACAAATAGACAGACTTACACGCACATACGCACCCACGCACACACACACACACACTAATATACACGCATGTGCCAAATAAAATTGAACTTTAATAACAGATTTGTGACAGGTTCCAGTTTTTTTTTTCTTTTGATTCAATGTCGATATAGACAGAATTGTTATTGCTTTACTGCTTGTTTACCTTCTTAGACACGAAAAAAAAAAGTGTAACTGCCTGCCTTTATTTGTCTATCTGTCTGTCTGTCGGTCTATCTGTCGGTCTGTCTGTCTGTCTGTCTCTCTGTCTCTCTGTCTCTCTCTCTCTCTCTCTCTCTCTCTCTCTCTCTCTCTCTCTCTCTCTCTCTCTCTCTCTCTCTCTCTCCCCTACCCTTAGTAGTAGTAAATGTGTTATATCCAGTAATAAATGTTATAACATTACGGTGCCGTGTGAAATAGCATAGTTTTTTTTTTTGTTTTTTTTTTGGTTAATAGTATATATACACTTTTGTTTCTAACCCCACTATTCTTAGGCTTTGCAGTGAAATTAATACGAGTTGTAATAGTGCCAAGAAACAGTTCAAATGTTTTCTGTGATCATTTCCGGTGACAGTGGCGTCTGTGAGGACTTCGCCTAACATTCTTGCATTGTTTAAACGTTCTCATTCTAATGTAATTGACAATTGCACAATAACTCTGTAATTTGATCTTCGCCGTTTGTTAAGTGTATGCAACTGTCTTTTATTTTAACGAGTCACTTTTTGTTTACGCTGTGACTTTTCTTAGTGACAGAGACGCTTGTTAAGACTTAACGTTCATTATTGTGTATTGACTTAATTATTGAGTACACTATTTGTTTTTATCTTTTTGCAAATATAGACACCTTTTTACATGTTACATTATTTTAAAGTGCACAAGTGTGTATGATAACATTTAATTCAAAGCACCAGCACTTTTTATCCCCGTATAGTATAACTTGTGTTGTATACGAGCATACAATGTCAAGTTACACCTGGCCATCTAAAGACGGTCTTCGCATTGGTCATTTGAATATCTATCAAACAATCAACAAAACCCACGAAATATCATCCATTCTTACTAATCCCAATACGCCATTTTATGTTTTTTGGTTTCTCTGAATCACGTTTATATGACAATGCCTATGATTCAGAAATAGCAGTGTCTGGTTATTCTTTATTACAACATCGCAGAGAAAAGGAGAAAAAAACAACGGGTTAATAGTTTACATAAGCGAAATAATGAAATACAAGCGTCTAAATAGCATCAAGTAGAATTTATTCGCTTCAAATTAATATAAAACATGCAGCTCCCAAAAATCATTGGATTTGTCATTGGATTTGTATCCAACAGAACATATAGATTGGTTCAATCACGTCAGTTCTATGATTGATGCCGTGTTATTAGAATCTAGAGAGTTTTTTGTGTGTGAATAGTTTTAATATTGATCTATATAAATCAAACAAACATTGGACAAATGTAATGCAACTATGTAATATTGAACAATTAGTAACAACACCAACAAGAGTAACTGCTGATACTAGTACACTCATCGATCATATTTACGCAAGTAGCAAAGCTCATGTAACAGAAGTGTGTGTACCAGTATATGGAAGCAGTGATCATTATCCAGTATGTCTAACATGGAAAGAGAAGGGAGAAAAAATACCCAAGTCAGGTAATAAAATAATAACTTATCGATCATTCTCTAAATTGAATAAAGATGTTTTTCTATTAGACCTTCATAATAGCAAGTGTCTTAAATGTGTTTAATTTTACTAATCCAGATAATGCTTTATAATAATAATAATAATAATAATAATAATAATAATAATAATAATAATAATAATAATAATAATAATAATAAAAAATAATAATAATAATAATAATAATAATAATAATAATAATATTAATAATAATAATAATAATAATAATAATAATAATAATAATAATAATAATAATAATAATAAAATATACAGCGCTTTCCAAAATCATAAAGCGCTTTACACAAACAAATGCAAACTCAACATGCATACATTGGTCAATAACACGCAACCACATACGCATCCCAACATTCAAAAACACTCACTCAGGGCGCCTAAGAAAAGGTCTCTCTAAAAAGATGTGTCTTCAAGTTGATTTTAAAAGACGCTAGGGAAGGACTGTGACGGACGGAACGATGTAGTGAGTTCCAGGTCTGAACGGAGAAGAAACTGAAGGCTTGACCACCGTGTCTCACCCTGTGGTATTCTGGTACACGGAACATCCTTTCATCTGCAGACGAGCGGAGAGAGCGAGAAGGAACTTGGACATTCAAAAGTTCGGAAAGATAGCTAGGAGCAGTTCCAGAGATGATGTGGTAGCAAAGACATGAGGTTTTATATTTAGTTCGTTGTTCAACTGGGAACCAGTGTAGTTATCGAAAGAGAGGCGTGCAATGCTGTGATTTTTGTGCTTTGAAGATGAGTTTAGCTGCAGAGTTTTGGACTTGCTGAAGAGGTCTAAGGACTTTCTGTGTTCAACCCACAAGGAGTGAATTACAATAATCCAATCTAGACAGAATGCATGCGCTAACTAGTCTTTTTGTTGCTTCTTGTGTGAGATACTGTCGAATGGAGCTTATGCGTCTAAGTTCAATGTATGCAATCTGACAAGTTTTTGCAATGTGTTGCTGCATGGAGAGATCCTGATCGAGAAAAAACCCAAGGTCGCGAACAGTGTCAGAAAAAGAAATAGAAGTAGTTCCAATAGTGATAGTTGAGGGAAGAGAAGAGGGGTCTGCAGATGACGGAGAAACACGGAGAGCCTCAGGTTTGTTATCATTTAGCTTGAGACGGTTGTTTGACATCCACGAGTTTACCTCAGTAACACAATCTTGAATGGTCCGAACTAAATGATTGTAGTTAAAAGGAGAGTCAGAGTGATGGTGTCATCAGCATACAATTCGTGGCGGACAGAGTGTGAGTTAATGAGACGTGAGAGAGGAGAGGTGTACAGAATAAACAGAACAGGGCTAAGCACAGAGCCTTGAGGAACGCCAAAATCAAGCGGTTGTGCGGTAGATTTAATACCATTTACGAGAACAGCTTATTTTTTCTGAGAGACAAGACCGAAACCAGTTAATAAGAGCATTGTTTTGGATTCCAAAATCGTTATTGAGACGTGATAAAAGAATTTCATGCTCGATAGTATCAAAAGCGGCCGAAAGATCAAAGAGAAGAAGAACTGAAATATTGTCATTGTCTAAAGAAATCAAAAGATCATTTAGAACGCGAAGAAGAACGGTCTCTGTGCTGTGCCCAGGACGGTAAGCAGACCGATGAGAAGTAAGAAGACTGTTAGCAGAAATATGGGAGAGAAGCTGCTGCAGGATGAGACGTTCATCATACGGATATAACACATTTCTCTGAGTGTGTGTGTCTGTGTGTGTGCGTCTGTCTGTCTGTCTCTCTCTCTCTCTCTCTCTCTCTCTCTCTCTAAACATGCTCCTATTTATACAAAACGAGTTCAATATTATTCTAAACCAAAATGGCTAGACGGTAAATTACAACATCCCCTCATATTAGCCTCAGAGACTGATTAAAGAAACGTGGTAATGAAAATGAAAATTTAAAACACAGAGAACTGCAGTAACTTTACTCAAGAGAAAGAACACGAAAATATATTTTAAAATTTTACATCCTCCAAAAAAAGTTCTAAAACGATTTGGAAAGCAATTAATCATTTAACTAACAAAGCATCTATATTAACAGTTATTATATAAGGCTATATCCCTAGATACAATGAATTTACATTTTGTCGAAACGTCAGATAGAATTATAACTGCTGACAAATCAAAAAATAATAATCTGCATAAATTAGCAGAATTTTGTCAGTCCAAAAATATAAAAAGCAAAACCTATATTCCTCGTTGTCAACAGAATTTGTTTATAAAACACTAAAAAATAAACTGAAGCAATCAAATTCAAGAGGAGTTGAGGAGCTATATGGTAAAATATTAAAACTGTCTACTCCGCTTAATACTGAAACGTTAACCTATACATACAATTTATACATTGACAAGTCACGTTTTCCTGTCATGTTAAAACATGCTAAAGTTATTCGGCTTTTTAAGTCTGGTGATTGTTCTGACCCATCAAATTATAGACCCATTTGGAATCTTTCTATCTTATCCAAGCCGTATGAAAAATACAATAACAAACATATTCTAGATCATTTCACCAAAAAAACAATCTGTTACATGAAAATTAATCTGGCTTTAGATCTAACGTTCTTAACAATGGCTTAATAATGTTAATGAGCACAAACTTTTCGGAGTAAATATTTGCTGACTTCGCAAAAGCTTTTGATGTAATTGACCATGACCTTTTTTTAGGTAAATTACATTCAATTATATGGTACTACCTTTAAATATTTTGATCTTCTGAACTCTTTAATCTCTGAAAGGGAGCAATGCGTTTTTATCAATAACCCAAAATCACAGTTTGAGGCTGTTACTGCTGGAGTTCTTCAAGGATCGATTTTAGGGCCTTTATAATGTTTAGTATATATAATCTAATCTGTATATAATATATATGATGTTCCCCTTCATATTTCTACATCTTGTGAACTCTTTGCGGATGACACCACATTACACTCCAAGAAATACATATGCGTAATTTAGCCTCCTTTCTGCAAAAAGGGGCAAATGAACTACAGGATCTAAAAATGGACTGAATTTAATCACATGACACTTAATCCACAAAAAAACACATGCTAATTACAACGAGACAAAAAAGGCAAAGTTCCTCTATGAAACTCCCTTCTTTAAAACTTTGAAACACAATAGTTGAAGAAGTACAATGTCATAAACTTCTTGGCGTGATTTTAGACAATAACCTATCTTGGTCGCAATATATTTTAAATATTAGTAAACCTATTTCTAGAAGGACATCAATAATCAAGGATTAAACATGTCTTAAATTTGCATTCTCGTAAACTATTCTATTCGGGACATGTTCAGCCATTTATTTATTATTCAACTACTTGAGATACTGTTAGTGGCAATGTCATAAAGCTTTTAGTTAGAATTCATAAAGGTGCCATTAAAACGGTTATTCTTAAAAACTAAATCTCTCACAATGATTACGTACAGATCAACATATTACTTCTTGCCAACAGATGAAAATTTAATAAAGGAATTTTCATGCACAAGTTCCTTTTTGGTAATACACCTCCTTATTTTTCTTATGTTATTCTAGAAAAACTGCCAAGATTTTCTACCAAACTAAATATAAAATTTTCAAGAATTGATCTGTTTAAAAACAGTCTGTCATATTCAGATTCTTCTTTATGGAATAACTTTCCAGAAGTGCTCCAAAGTGCGGTCACTAAATACACATCTTTTAGAACTCATCTTTTACAAAACATAAAAAATGTATTAATTAGCTACTTTGAGTTCTACAATAATAACATTCAATAGATTGTTTTAAATAAATGTGTGTGTGTGTGTGTGTGTTCGCGCGTATGTGAATGTGTGCACAGATCTTGAATATATTGTTACATTATGATGTTACTGTTTTAAAGTTATATTGTTGTACTAATTATCATTGTTCAAGCCCCAAGGGCAAAATGAGAAAAAGCACGTCTAGTGGTTACTTTTGTACCCCTCGGTAAATAAAATTGTTATGTTATGTTATGTTATGTTATGTTATGTTATGTTATGTTATGTTATGTTATGTTATGTTATGTTATGTTATGTTATCTCATCTCATCTCATCTCATCTCATCTCATCTCATCTCATCTTATCTATCTTATCTCTCCCTCTATTTGTCTCCCTCCCTCTCTCTCCAATTCTCTCTGTCCGTCTCTGAGAGAGAGAGAGAGAGAGAGAGAGAGAGAGAGAGAGAGAGAGAGAGAGAGAAAGAGAGAGAGAGAGAGAGAGGGCGGGGGCGGAGGCGGGGGCGGAGAAGGAAGGAAGAAGGAGGGAGACATCTTGCAAGACAGAGAATATAATTAATAATTAACCCTTCTCGTATCGGTAAACAATAAACAATATCCTGAATATGCCACCGGAATCGTGAAATGCAATGTTAGGATTATTTCACATTCAATTAAAGTGCCTCGATTTGAACCATTTCCAGCTATGTAATAGAAAAAGCCTTCAACCGTTTTACATTGCTCATGCTGTGTAAACGATGCTTATGTAATGCGATTTTCCAATAACGTAAACTAATAGTATATTTAACGTTCACACGTGAAGAATTGTTTGCATTGCATGTTTGCTAAATATGTTTGCTTAACTTATTCAATTCTGATTTTTTTGTTTTTACGTTGTTTTTTTTTTAAAGAAAAAAATTGACAAATTGGCAGAAATGATGCAGAGAGGGAAAAAAAAGCTAATGCACCTTAATTTTTGTTTTTAAAATTAGATCGTTGAAACAAATTATGCAATATTTACAGAATAAGATTCAGATTCAGATCTGTACATAGCCTTTGGATTGGGCATCGTAAAATAAAAAATAAAAACTGTCTGTCTGATTGTCTGTCTATATCTCTCTGTCATTATACCCACACACGCACGCACTCACACATAACCCACACACAAATAACACTAACACACACACATACATACACACACACACACACACACACACACCCACACACACCCACACACCCACACACATACACACACTCTATGAGACTTCATACATTGTAAAGTATAACCGTTATATTTCGTAGACACTTCACAATGCTTGTTGGTACTGAACACTTAAGAACAAACACCTGACATATTCCATTTACAAAACCAGACATATAAAAGATCGCTCATAAGATTGTAAAGTTTAATTTCGTTGCGCAACTGCACATCTATGCTAATGTAAAGCAATCATATAAACGTCTTTAACATTTTAAATCTTTTTTTATTTTTATTTATTTATTTTTTTACAATGTTTGAAAAATGATTATTATGAAAAAACGGGTTAGTATCAACAGACCATACGAAACGATGAACTTTTAATAATAATATTTCTATTAATGTATCCGTGACACTTCCATATGTATGTTTTCATCGGAAGCAATAATATGATTTACAAAAAAACACTGTTTGAATACATGATTATGAAGAAACCGGTTGTATTCACGAACTATTGCTGTAACTATATGAAGCAGAAGAACCTTTTTATATTTTCTCATCATAATATTTATATTTCTTGCATTTGTCGTGGCACTGTCATAACTCTGCGCTCATCTGAAGCAATAAATATAAATTTTACACAATTTTCTAAAATGTTTGAATACAGGATTATGAAGAAATGGGTTTGTGGCGACACACTATATAATTCAAACTTGACCAGTCAGGGGCGGACCACCGTCAGAGCAATGGAGGAACGTGGAGGAGGGGAAGGAGAGTGCACCAACGCTTTTATATGCTAATTTTCGGCTTCCGGGATGGTCAAACTACTGAGCTTTATTATTATTATTAGGCCGGAGCCTCTCTTAGACATCGCCACTTATGATTGGTTGATAAACAATTTCTTTTTATTGGTCCAAACTCCCTTTCCCTGATTCATGTGAATCATCGTCCTAACGTATTTTAACAAATATTTTAATGGTCCTTTTTAACTTACCTGTCCGCTTACTCCTTTTATGCACTCTTATTACAGCGAGACTTAATTACAATGTACATAATTGTTTTTAATAAATGTGGTCCTGAATTTTAATCATGTCTTCTTAACATCGTCCCCTATATGCCACTGTGTCTGGGGACAGAAAATCTAACCACCAACCAACCAACCAGGCAGCGGCTGTCAAAGAATTGTCAAAAGCTGTAATTGTACTTTTGCTTCTTTTTTTCTTCTTCTACTTCTTTTTTTTTTTGGCGGGGAGGGGGGGGGAGGAGGGGTGTGTGTTTACTTGCACCTAGTGCACCCCCACTCCCCTCGTTCACACCTGAACCGTTAAGCTGGTCTTGATATTTATTTTTATTATTTTATCCTCGACCCTTCCATACGTGACCACGACTCTTGCTATCATTAGAGAGTGTCCGTGTTTCTCGCTAATGCTACTATTTAACAGTGACCTTGTAGTCCTCTATATTTTTAGTCTTTACTATGAATTGGTTGCCTGTATATTTAGCCTACTTCATTCACTTATTTTGTAGCGTTAAACGCGTAATAATGTAAGATGCTTTGATGATTTAGAATGACATTTAAAGTTTTAAAAAATCAAACTAATACGATTTAATAGTACATGCATGCAGTTGTAGTGAACACTGTTGGTGTGCCCATGCTTTGTAAATGTAGAGTGCTTGAGGAAATAAACCTTATTTCCTTCCTCATTTCAATTTCTTAATCTTGGTTTGAATTGAACTACACGCTTCAAAAGTGGCATCATGTTTTAGTTTTCCTTAAAACTATAGAAAGTAGCACACTACATCAGAATAAATAATTAGGCCGAGTTGCTTTCTGTTAATTCTTAGCTTGTTTGCAGTTTTCTTTAAAAGTGCAGAAAATAATAATAATAATAATAATAATAATAATAATAATAATAATAATAATAATAATAATAATAATAATAATAATAATGATGATGATGATGATGATGATGATGATGATGATGATGATGATGATGATGATGATGATGATGATGATGATGATGATGATGATGATGATGAGAAGAAGAAGAAGAAGAAGAAGAAGAAGAAGAAGAAGAAGAAGAAGAAGAAGCAGAAGAAGAAGAAGAATAGTAATAACAATAACAATAATGGATGATATAGGCTCAAAAGGCGGCGATCTGTAAAACAAACACGCTCGCTTGTCTCAACCACCCTAAAATATGATTATTAAAGTGAGTCATAGACCTTTTTTTTTCCTTCAAAGGTTTACATTTTAGAGAGTTTGATCATAGAGAAGTTTATTAATTCACATTGTTGCGGGGAAAAGCTGCCAGACAAGCATTTATAAAATTAACGAAGGTTGCAGCAGTGGTCGTCGAAAATTACAATCGCAACACCCGAGGGCTGTGACGCTATTGTACATGTAGAAGGCAGAGTGGAGTGGGGGTGAGGGTGAGGGGGTGTACAGTAGGACCTGTCTTTGTTAAGCTACTTTGACTGCGGGAAAGGTTATAAGTTATGCAGTTAGTGATCTATCCTAACCTATCCTATCCCGTAACTCGGAGGTCATAGGGGCACCACAGATGATCGTTTAACCAGCGTACTCCATCTTTCTCTGTCCTCAGCAACCCTGATGGTTTTGCTCAGTGTCAAACCAGTCCATTCTCGAATGTTGTCCTCCCACCTCTTTTTCGGTCTCCCTCTTCTTCTACCTCCTTGCAATGTGCTTTGCATGATGGTCTTTGCAAGACCTGATGATCTGGTGACGTGGCCTTACCATTGGAGTTCCCGTCGTTTCACCACTGTGAGCAGGTCATCGTGTTGTCCAATGGCTTGTGTGATGGTCTGTCGGACTTCGTCGTTGGTGATGTGCTGGGTATATGAAATGCCCAGAAGTCTTCTGTAGCACCTCATCTCCATGCTTTGTATTCTTCGTTGTAGATCTGCTGTGAGTATACTGATTGTAGGAGAGGTTATTTCAGAACGCCCGGCCACAACGTTTAGATTGAAATTTCGCAAATATCAGACACACAAAAATGCATGATTAAAAAAAATTTTAAGCGAAGGCAAAGGTCATCTCTTAGCGTGAATGACACATTAAAAAAATCAACAACTTATTTTGCAGATTGTCCTAAGGTTCAGGATCACGTCACTTTGTTAATTGTTGTTTAATTGTTTTCCTCCACTGACTGGGGATGTTTATCCTTGCCATATCAGTTATCATGACAAACAAAGATGCACCATTTTGGGGTCACAGGAAACTGCAATGAGTCGGTTTTCCGTCCTGATACCGAAAGAGTAATAATTACAATAAGGGAATTCAATGAACTAGAACATGATACTGAAAGTGTTCGAAGGAAGTAGGAAGTAAATATTTATCCTATCCGCTTGCAGGCAGAGAAAAAAAAAGAAAAAAAAAGAGAGGGAAGGAGAATAATGATCTGCGCAGCAAGTATGAGACCATTAACGATTTAAGTTAAGTTCTAGAATTTGATCATTTCAACAACAACAACAACTTGGTACAAACGAGACATGACTTTTTTGCCTGTTCATGCAAATCCTGGTGGGGTTTTGGGCTCCCTCTATCGCGGCTTGAATACATTTCGGAGTAAAAAGATGACATTTCGTTGATCTGTTATTAAATCTTAATCTTCTTCCTCTGAAAGTGTTTGGTGTGCTTCCGATGCACACCTGTGCATGAATATTTACGTAGTTAATTCCCCACCCTCACCTCCACCACCCCCACCCAGCACCCCCAACCCATCCTCTCTCTCTCCCCTTTCTCTCACCCTCTCTCTGTTTCCCCTCTGTTTCTGTATGTCTCTGTATGTCTGTCTCTGTCTCTCTCTTCCTGTAGGCCTATTGATACATTGATAGATGAGTGTGGGATTAGCGTAACTTGAGGAGAAAAAAATAACAACAGCACTAGTATTGAAAATAATTAAAAACTAAGAGTACGTTCGATTGCGAAGTCCCGTTACTTGTTTAAATACAAACAATACTACTGACTTTTAGTCTACATACAACAATATATTGTTATTACTTCAGAGGCTCCATTCCATGACTGAGCCTTAATTACTTCCTTGTTGTACTTCGACGATATTAAAACTAAAGCATTTTAAATTTCAGTGTTTCCACTTTTTAACATGGGTTTGCCTGTTGTGGTTCTAGCTTGAAAGGACAAAGTTCCGAAGTTCCAAGGTTGGTTTCTTGAGTTTGAATGTGTTAATTATTACATTACATGATTATTGCTTTAGGTCCAGCGGACTCTTCCGAGCCAAATCAGGACCGATTTGTTAATTATGTATATATTTGTTTTGGGTGATTTTAGATCATGTTATGGCTTACTGAAAAAGTAATAGTAGTAGTAGTAGTAGTAGTAGTAGTAGTAGTAGTAGTAGTAGCAGTAGTAGTAGTAGCAGTAGTAGTAGTAGTAGTAGTAGTAGTAGTAGTAGTAGTAGTAGTAGTAGTAGTAGTAGTAGTAGTAGTAGTAGTGCCATTATTATATTATCAATAATGAATAATAAAGATTGTTATTTTTCAGTAGTAACAAAAAGGTCATTGACGGGCAAGTCAGTTAGTTTCAGTTACACAAAAGAGAATCTGTTTCAGTCGAACCGATTGTTTTCCTGTGTTCGTTGTTGTGAAAACTGATGGAGTGTTTTCCTCGCATTGTCCCGATTGCGTGAAACGAGCTTGAATAATGTGGTGGGTCCTCAGGAAGTGAGGAAATAAGGAAACATTGGTGATTCACGATCAACCGACCCCACCAGGCAAAAACTGACGAGGAAACTTAACAGATCGGCTGTTATTTTTTCCCCCACAGTTGCAGACTAGTAACGTGACGTAATCCAGCCCATAAAATCAGGGCGAATTGTGCTGCAGCCAGTCAAACGCGCCAACGATAGCCTACCACCAACAAGACTAGCGCAGCTGCAATTGTGAAAAGTCTACTACTACTTTACTGAAACTGTAAACACCGGGCTGTATTAGGCATTGAGTAAAAAGACTAAGAGTAACGAGCCGTGAAGTTCATCACCTCTAGCTCTGAGTGGAACAAGTTGTGCCGCCGAAAAGATGTCAGTAATATTGTAGTTTTTTTTTCTCTTCTTTTTTTCTCTTTTTTTTTGTGTCTGTGGTTTATTGGAAGGCAGCATACGAATTATATACGGCACAAATTTTCTGGCGAACAAACAAATCTATGGTTTTAGTCACACACACACACACAAACACACACCCACACACCCACACACCCACACACACACCCACACACACACTAAAATCACCACTGATGTTCGTCTAGGTCTGCTAATTCTGTGAAGACGGAGACCATCTGGACACTTGATGGCGACTGTTACTGTGCTATCAAAATAAAAAGCTTTTTTTGTTCTTGTTTTACATCACAAAAAGTCATCATAGATCTAGATGTTCATCTAGGTTGCCTAACGCTGTAAAGATGAACATCACCTGACGGGCATTTACCAAACTTTAAAATGACTGCTATTTTTTTGAGACCAAAAAAAATGTCAAATTGGTTTTTTTTATTAGTAATCAGAAAACTTCATCGTGATGCGCACATGTCTGCTTGTACCGGAAGGACGACTCGAGACTCATCTGACAGATACTTGTCAAATTTTAAACTGACATTGTAATGACTAATTGTGCTCTGCATAGAACCTTTCTTTTTTACCACACAAAAATCAGCGCGGATCTCATCTAGGCCTGAATGTGGCATTTCCTTCGCAGTAAGCTTACTTGGCAAAACTGAAAATGGTCCCGGGACAGAAAATCGAAAGAATCTTGCAACTGTCTTGCTGCTCTTGAAGAAGTAAGTGTGTTTCTTCTGTAGTTCTATCTCAAATTTTCATTGTTTTCTTTCAATTTGTTTTTTTTTTCATCATTTTGTCTTTGCTTTTATTTCATTTTGTCTTGTATTTCTTTACTTCTGTCTTGCCTTTCTTGCCTTCCTTTTCTTATTTCTTGTCTTTCTTTTCTCTGTTCTATCCTTTTTTTCCCCTGTTTCTTTTAGTCCTTCTTGCCCTTTCTTTCTTTCTTTCTTTCTTTCTTTCGTTCTTGTTCTTTCTTTCTTGCTATTTATCTTTCTTTCTTTCCATTTTCTTTTCTTTCTTTCTTCCTGTCCGTCTTTCATTAGTTTACGTGTCATAGAAATTTAAGTTATGCAGCTGTCTTGCAACATTTTTTTTTACTACGGTCAGTTGTGTATTTTAAAGTGAGCCTGACTTCAAATATTCAAACATTTACACTTGATAGTATAATATATAGAAGAGTCTAATAATCCAAATTATTGCGGTGAAATCTCTGCGTTGGCGTGTAAGCGGACGAAAATAATAATAATAATAATAATAATAATAATAATAATAATAATAATAATAATAATAATAATAATAATAATAATAATTTAAAAAAAATAAATTATTAATAATAATAATAGTAATAATAATAATAATAATAATAATAATAATAATAATAATAATAATAATAATGACAATATTGATCAAAAACTGTTGTTTTGAATGTTGAAGTTGTAATATTAGTTACGTTTTTGCTTTATTTTAAATTGAATTATGATTGTTATGCTAATGGTTTTGTTACCTTCACACACCCCAGAAAGGGGGGCAAGTAATGGGGTTAAATCTTCAATCGTGAATCTTCAAAAAGGACACTGGTTTACTTGATAATGTCACGGTGAAAGCCTAGCTAAAAAGGACCTTGGTACAGCCAACAAGCTTCACCCGACCCCTAAGCAGCCATGCACTTGCTGCCTCATAGGAGTAACGCCTGAGGCGCGCACAAACTGAGCACAATCCTGGGCGAGCGGGGATCGAGGAGGACTGACCTAATATAATGCTTTGCTAGTGGGATTTATTTAGCTGGCGCTTACCCGTCTAGGATGTGATCCGTCGTCCGGATCTTCAAAGTCCGTGCTGTGGAATGCGTGCGTGGCACAGACAAACCTCGGTTTATACTCTCATCTGAAGGGCGCTTGCCTGTTCATCACGGTCATGTTGTTTTATCGGCACTTCAGGCCTTCAACCAGTTGGAAACCACTGCCTGCATCTTCTCGCCTAATGTTCGATGCGTCAAGTGTTTTGGGGTCGCTTACATTATACCACTCAGCTAACTGCGCCCCCCCCCCCCTCATCCTCTACCCCCCCTCCAACCATATCCTCAACTTCATCTTTAAAAAAAAGAGAGAGGCATTAGGGACACCCCTTTTCTCATAGCCGACTTGATGAAGGCAGATCCATCTTTTCGTCAGGTAAAGGGTTTTCCTGTAGCATAGAGCCTTAGAGGAGAGAAGCGTTTGGGGAGCGGGAGAAGAGGGGGGAGCTGAGGGGGGGGGTTGTGTTCTCAGGAACAGTTTCACGAAGGCAGCGCCCATTTTTTTCCGAGCAGACGGGATCTGAAAGGGACCATGTTCAGGGTGAATCTAGATAGACCCTTACAGACATTGATAGTGTGAGGAACATCCCTTTTCTCACGGCCAGCTTTTCCTCATAACCATCTTTCCTCTTCTGCAGACCGAGGGAGATACCAGATGCCAGACTCGGGAGAGTCTAAACAATCGGAATTACAAGTTCTGAAACTCGGTGAGGTGTTAACGTTCTATTAACATTTGCTTCTTTAACTTTTACAATCGTTCTGTTTGCCTCTTCTATACCAGAGCAAAGTGACATGAACACGATACAAAAGTAATTAGCTTTTATGAAGCGCGGCAAAGGGAAACAAACACATTTTATGCAAGGGAAACGGCTGGAACAAAATGGCCACCAGTAGGCCCGCAAGTTTAATTACTAAGTGCACGTGCAAGGGAGAGGGATGAGTGACAAAGATGCACTCCAAAGACACAGAGTCCTTAAATGCTTTCTCGTTGAAAAGAGCTGCCGGGTAAACCGTTCAGAGTTTTATAACCAATTTGAACTATAAGAAAAATGTGTGGGAAGTAGGGTGTGTGAAATGGGAGTGCGAGGAGTTGAGAGGGGGGAAGAAAAGGGGGGAAGAGGAGATGGATGATAAAGAGGATAAAGGGGAGGAGAAGATGTTGGAGATAAAATCTTTGGGAACAAATATAAATGAGTCCTTTTTTTAATAAAAGGGATCCTTGTTAACAGGTTGTGTTTCGTTTATGATGCAAATTCTTCATTTTTAAATATTTATTTTTTAATAAACTTTGAGTTAGCTGCTTTGAATACAGTTTGTGCGTAAAATTAATGTCTTCTTCTTCTTCTTCTTCTTCTTCTTCTTCTTCTTCTTCTTCTTCTTCTTCTTCTTCTTCTTCTTCTTCTTCTTCTTCTTCTTCTTCTTCTTTCAAGATCTTGTGTTGTGAATGGCATTCAGGAGCGTGCATAATTATTTTGCAATAAAATTTATATAACACATATTTTATAACAATTCACATTTTATATAGATGCATGTCTTGCACCATTATTATAGTTTGGGCCTTTGTGTATGTAACCTGTGCTCCTTTTGCGAGTTGTGCTTACGAGTTTATTATTAGTACGTGCGTGTGTGTGCGTGTGTTTGTGTGCATGTGTGTGTTTGTGTGCGTGTGTGCTTGTGACAAAGAGAGAGAGAGTGTGTGTGTGTGTGTGTGTGTGTGTGTGTGTGCGCGCGCCCGCGTGTGTGCTTTATTATTAGTATGTGTGCGTGTGTGTGTGTACTTGCGAGCGAGCGTAACTGAGCAAACTGTGTTTGATTTCATAATTATTGTGCATTACATTTTTTGTTAATGATGATAATGAGGAGGAGGAGGAGGACGGTTGCTTTGTTGTTGTTGTGGTTGTTGTTATTGTCCTTGGTGTTAAGATAACCTTTTTGGGTGATATACGACTTTAGTTGGTTTAACGTGTTAAATTTTGGATCGATAGAACTGGTCTGCAAACCTGAAGAATTTGATCAGGGCACCACCACCACCTCTGCCTTGATCACCAACACCGCATCCACTACCGCTATCAACACCATCACCCTCAACCTCACATCCACCACCGCCTCTAACATGATCACCACTACCATCATTGCGTTTCGCATTAGGCTATAGATATATGGATGTGGAAGTTTGGGGCGGCACTGAGCTTTCCAAGCCATGCAACAGAAATTTGACCTGCCTCGCATCGCCTCCTTTAACTAATAGGTTTTTAACGAGTTAATAATTAGGCATAAACCTGAGCAACAGGAGATGACATAGAATATTCCAGCGGGCAAAACATTCCTGCTCCGCAATTCACATATTAATTTTTATCTTTCCAGCTGCTTGCTAGTTTTTTCGTTTCATCCCTTAACTTCCTCTTTTCAACTTTCAATTATAAATATTATTTGACTTTTTCCTCTTAAAGTTCAAATTCCAAGACGTTTTCTTTTTCCCGGAACTGCATAAAAAGCAACTAATTAGTTTATTTTTAATCATGAACAGGAGCAGAATCTGGAGAATTCGGGGGAAGACTGGGCTTAACGTCATATAGCTATAGCGTTAAGGATACATTTTCTTGCCATGTTGCATCTGTAGAGGGGACGAGGCGACGGTGTGCTGTCGCCCTAAGTTAGGCGTAGTACAGTTAGTTGCTGGGTGCCCGTACTCGGTATAAAACTTCCCGCTGCCGTGTGGTGCAACTCCAGTAGTGTAAAAATATAAAAGTCTGGTTTAGCAGACAATCGGAGGAGAGGGGCCGGGTAGCTCAGTTGGTAGAGCGTCTTACTAGTAACCGAAAGGTACCAGGTTCGAATCCCGGATTGGGCAATGTGTGACCATATTATTTTCCCCTTACCATCAACTGGTTCGCTGGTGTCAGAATAATGTGACCAGTAGTCGCCTATACGCTTCGGTGTCGTGTGACTATAATCTACAGTTACACAGTTACACAATCGGAGGGTGGTCATGGCCAGCAGCGACGCGGCCGGAGACGGCACTTGGTGCCTGCAGTCCGATCTCGGAGCTCTCCAAGCGCTTGACAACAGCCCCTCTGCGCCGGTCAGTCTGAAAAGTTGACGTCATTAACTGAAGTGGAGTCCGGTCGGGGGCGAAGCGGACGTGGTACCAGCCGCCGGTTAGTTCCCGATTAGTTATAGAGATGATGCCGTTATCGAAAAAGTTGGCTAGGGGTGAACCGGAATCACTCTCGACCCCCCCAACACCGAGACCAGAAAGACTGACGACGGACCCATGTCCACTGAGCGCCCGAACCCCCCCCCCCTTCTCCCCCTCCTCATCCCTCTCCGTACGCCCGTCGATCTGATCTGCGGAATTGGAATGAGGCATGGTGTCGAGAGCCTGATCAATCCCTCCCTTTTCCCCCTCTCCCTTTCCCACCCCCTCGATGATGAATTTGTTGAGTGAAGAGAAAATATAAAGAGAGAGAGACAGACCGACATATAGACAGACAAATAGACAATGAGTAGAAGCACATGCATAATTTATGTATAGTACTTAGTAGTACCGTCATAACTGCTGTTCTGCTAAAACTATCTACTTCACCTCCAACTTGCTTTACAAAATATTTTTCATGTTATTTTAATTCTGAGCTGCAAACAGTGATAATCGGTTGTTTGAGAATGAACTGCTCTGCCTAACTAGGAAAGTTGGTCAGAATAAGGCATGCACAAATCTCTTTGCAGCATTGTTGAAAATTGGCGGTTCTTTCCGTTGGCGATAAAGGGCTGATGTGCGTGAGCAAAGGTAGAGGTGATGCTTTCAAATTTGATTTGGTATTTTGGCTGATAATGGGAAGGATTCTGGCATTCCTTTGGGCGTAGGGTTACTTGTTCAAAGTAATAAAAATGTTGTTCTTATTTAAAAGCTGGTTTATAGTTCCAGTTGAACAGAGAGATATCGATCGTGAAGGTTACCCTACACGGACTCTGGAGAACTCATTACAAAACGCTATGCTTCAGGCTACTTGCTAACAATTAATGAAGCGCATTATTATTATTTAATGTACAAAATTAAGTTAATTTAAAGTTCATGTAGAACAGACAAATGATGGCATACACTTTATGCTATACTACATCGTAGTTAAAGGACTCTAACATAGAACTTTATGCCTCATCAGTGTTCTCTGATTCTCACTGTGTACCCTGAACATGCCCTCTCGACTACTATTTTGCCGTATTTTGCAATTTTTCCCTCCAACCGCTGCACTGGGATAACGAGTTCATAAACTTTTGACATCCGTTTTCGCTGAGGGTGACCTGCTACCTGGATTAACTTGTAATCAAAACCGCTCTGCAACATGCCGTAATGCGTTACCGATATTTTCTGCGGTATGGATTATTAGCTTGTTTGGTGATCTGCCTTGCATCGCATCACATCGAATTCTAAACTGAATTGCATTTTTGTACAAGCTTTTGATCGATACAGCAACGTAGGGTTTTCAATGATGGAAGCAGATTTGGTACGATTGCTCGTAGGGTAATGAAATGACAAAGGTGACTTAGTGCCAATGCGTCCAGTTTTATGAATCGCTACCATTCATCTCATCTGTACATTTCTGTCCATCTGTATCACTCATGACCTGTCCTTTTCTTTAGTCATTCATCGCCTGTTTCCCGACAGACTATATATGTGGTATTTATACGCTTAACTCCCCTCTTTTACCTCCCTTCCATTTGTTCTCCCTTATTGTCTTTAAAGTTCCGATTCTAGAAAGTAATCCTGGTAATAACACTTGACAAATACGCTTGAACCTAGGTCTGACGACGAACGTTATGTTTGCGGTTATTGGAAAAATCATGACTTGAGTCACTGATTTCGTGAGACTATCACCGAGTCAGGAGTGCATAGCTTCAAATATTTAGGAGCCATTGTATCAGACAATGGGTCCCGACAGGAAGTCCTCTCCAGGATCGCACAAACAACTGCTTGCCTGACAAGGTTGAAGCCCACTTGGAAAGACAGGACCATCAGTCTGCATTCCAAGGTAAGGCTGCTGCGCTCCCTTGTCATCTCCATCTTTCTATACGCTTGCGAAACATGGACCCTCACAGCAGATCTACAACGAAGAATTCAAAGCATGGAGATGAGGTGCTATAGAAGACTTCTGAGCATTTTTTATACCCAGCACATAACCAACGACGAAGTCCGACAGACCTTCACACAAGCCATTGGACAACACGATGACATGCTCACAGTGGTGAAGAAACGGAAACTCCGATGGTATGACCACGTCACCAGAGCATCGGGCCGTGAAACGATCATCCCTTTAGGCACGGTGCAAGGAGGCAGGAGAAGAGAGAGACAGAAAAAAGATGAGAGGACAACATTCGAGAATGGACTGGCTTGGCACTGAGCGTAGCCACGAGGGTTGCTGAGGACAGAGAAAGATAAAGTACACTGGTTAAACGATTATCTGTTGTGCCCCAACGACCTTTGAGTTACGGGATAGGATAGGATAGGATAGGATAGGATAGGATAGGATCACCGAGTCATTTCAGTCAAATCAGTTCGCAGCGTAATTTGCAATGGTTTTCCACGTTTTGAACATGTCCTAATTTCGACGAACTGATTGTGAGTCATTCACTATGGGAACCAATGAAATGCGCTATTTTGATCACGTGATTTTGCGAAAACGTCTAACAATTCTAAGACCGGTCCACTAGGAACGTTGAGTGTGAAAAATACCTTTGAAGTAATAGAGATGATACAGTCACATGAATGTTTATGGGATATCGTCTTTTTCTCTGAACTTAGCAAATGAAATGCTACCGTTAATGCAAAAGTTCTTAGTCGCTGCTTTTCACACATTTTGACTTTCGGCGCAGGAAGGGTAACAACTCTTGGGCTTTTGTTTATGCGCATGTTTACCAAAATCAAACGTTTTAGTGTGACTACTTACGACTCGCAGCCTCAATCCCCCACCATTAAAATCATGACTCGCAAACATTGACTGTCTGTAATCAAAACGTTCGTCGCCAGACGTAGGCTATAACAATACTAATGTAATAATTATAACGAGAGTTTTTAACTAGACGTACGAAGCAGTCAGTAAAATGGCACCAAGTTAAAATTTGGATATTGCCCACCGTAGTTGAAGACAAAGGATTATATTTCTAAAATTGATTTTGTGGACATAAATTGGTGAAGTTTTATCTTGATATATCCAGGCAAAGCTACACAATGCAGATATTATTTGCAGTTTTGTCTGGGGATAGTGCGATGATATATTTAGCTCACAAATAAAAATGAGCTTGAACAATGGTACAAGGGCTACTCCCATTTACGATTTAAAAATGAATTCACACGTACTGATTGTTCAGTACCCACCATGATGAACCTACCAACAACAGTGATTGTTTTCATCCGAACAAATAGCCAATTATGCATTGCGCAGTCGATGCGATTACGGGGTGATGCAGTCGAGTCGTGATAGAAAACCCCACCCACATATCCTTTCAGTTTAAATGACACCTCTTTAAATGACCCCTCATTTTCTCTCTCCTCTCTGAAAAAAGGGTGTAATTGAAATCCTTACATCATTGAGAAAAATTTAGCGCGTTTATATTCTGGAAACAATTTGATGCACAAATCGAACCCATCTTGACATATTCGGCGGAGGTATGGGGTGAGAGGAAAGTGGGTCTCTGATAGAAAAAGTGCATATATTTGCTTTAAAAAGATTTTTAAATGCCCCTCTGCATGCCTCCAACAAAATGCTGTACATAAGAACATATATAAAGTGTGTTAGAAAATGGTTGAGAGTTCTTAACCAGCCAAAATCAAGAGTGAGCTATGAAATAAAGCTTGCACAACACAAAAAAGGTCATTTGAACTGGGTTTCTAAAATCAAACGAATTTTATGTGAAATTGTATTTGGAATTGTCTGGATTTCTCAAAATGTTTGCCATGAAGTATGTTATATATCAAAATTTTCTGAAAGATTAATTGCCTTTTGCTGACAAAACTGGCACGCACTAAGTTCAAGTGCAGATTTAAAACAGTTGGTTTTATTCTATTAAGAGTTTTTATGAAGCTGAAAGGTACATACATAAATGGTATTACTAAGATTCAGAATCAAAGCAACTGACCTTGCTGCAAGTTATGATTCATGACGGGAGATCAGTCTGTCGATATTGAATGCCCTCTTTGTGATCACGAATTAAAAGATGAATATAACTTTTTGTTTGTTTGCCGTGCACATGAATCTATACACAGAAATTACATACAAGTATTAAATATTTCAAGGTGTAATACGTCCCAGCAGCAGGTAACAAAACTGCTTTCATTGAAGGATGAAAATAAAATAAAGAATTTAGAATTCTAAATTCTTTATTTTATTTTATTTTATTTTATTTTATTTTATTTTATTTTATTTTATTTTATTTTATTTTATTTTATTCTCTCTCTCTCTCTCTCTCTCTCTCTCTCTCTCTCTCTCTCTCTCTCTCTCTCTCTCTCTCTCTCTCTCTATATATATATATATATATATATATATATATATATATATATATATATATATATATATATATAATATAAAATTAACATCAGCTAATTATTTAAAATGTTGAAATGTACTCAAAATGTTAGGTAAATTGTTTTAAACCCTTTCTGAGGACTGTGTTGCTAAAGACATTTTAAAAATCAAATTGTCAAATTCTCTCTCTCTCTCTCTCTCTCTCTCTCTCTCTCTCTCTCTCTCTCTCTCTCTCTCTCTTTCTCTATCTCTCACACACGCACACACTCACACACACATTGTAAGCGAAAGTGCGAAATTCCTGACAGTACAAAAACTAACTAATTAACTAACTAAAAATTTAACAAAATCAAGACCGCCCTTATTATGCGACAGTGCCTTGGCCTACACGCCAATAAAGGAAAACAATAAATACGAAATGAAAAGAAAAAGAATTGATATAAAGTGCTTGCTCCGAGCTTAAATAGTTTCCATCAAAAACGCACCCAATTTTCAGTGGAAGTCAGAATCAGAATCAAACAGTTATTTAAATGTTCCTACAAGCAACAAGTACAGTGTAGACGAGATCCGGCAATTAAACGAAATGGCACACAACCTGACTATATAATAAGAACCATTGGGAGACACATCTGCATAAGAAATAACCCAAATAATTAGGTCGTTTTATGTTGTTGTCGTTGTTGTTGTTGATGTTGGTTTTCTGTTGGTATTTTTGTGTCGTTGTTATTATATTCATTGTACAAATATGAAAATATAACAAACTGATACATGGTGTAGCAAGACGTACACCAGCCTTAAGCAGTAGGGTCGATGAGTCTGAACGTGAAATTGGGAAGAATCCTAGACTATCATTTATGTAATGGGTAGCGATAATGTTATATCACCAGCGCTCAGACGATCAGTTTAGGTGACAGGGTGCAAAATAAAGCGCATCATATATATATATATATATATATATATATATATATATATATATATATATATATATATATATATATATATATATATATATATATATATATATATATATATAGGCTTATAAACTATGGTTTCTGGGCACCTTAAAAGTCACCAACCGGTCATTTGGGTACCCGACTTTGGATCTGGGGACCCAGCTGGGTCCCCGGATCCAAGGCGGCTCCCAGAAAACGATCTTAGGGTAAGCGCAGTGCCTCGACGATTAGGGTAAGGCAGTGCCTCGACGATTAGGGTAAGGCAGTGCGCTCGAAACGGGTTAGGGTTAGGGTTAGCGGTCCGTCTACAAGTGATAATTTACATATAATTATAGTGGGGGTACCCAAAAGCAAGGGGGTATATCTATATATATATATATATATATATATATATATATATATATATATATATATATATATATATATATATATATATATATATATATATATATATATATATATATATATATATATATATATATATATATGAAAGAGGTTGTAAGTCTATTCGTAAGGCAGATACATACAATACCAATCAAAGCTGTAGTGCGTGAATTGCTAAGGAGAATGAGCTAGCTGGGAGAAAAAAAAGAACGTTTGAACTTTTCTGACCCAGTGGCTGTTTTTCAATGCATTTCGCGACCGTCAGTTGAACCTGACCTGTCTTTTCATGTTTCCGCCGAACATATTGGGATAATGACAGGGAACTAGGGAGAGTGTTAGGCGTCTGTTGGTTGGTCTTTTGCTGTCTTGTCAACAGCTTGTCAGACCTTGTTGAGGAATAAGCATGACAACAGTTTCTTTCGAGAACGAAGATCTAAGCAGAATAATTATAGTCTCTTGGCTCTCAATGTATCAGGCCTATCCATGGCTTACCATCCTATCCTATCCTATCCTTTCTAATAAATCGAAAGTCGTTGGGGCACTACAGATGATCGTTTAACCAGCGTACTTCAGCGTTCTGTGTCCTCAGCAACCCTCATGGCTTCGCTCAGTGTCAAGCCAGTCCATTCTCGAATCTTGTCCTACCACCTCTTTTATGTCTCCCTCTTCTTTTGCCTCCTTGAACCGTGCCTTGCAGGATGGTCTCTGCAAGGCCTGATGCTCTGGTGACGTGGCCATACCATCAAAGTTTCGGTTGCTTCACCACTGTGAGCATGACATCGTGTTGTCCAATGGCTTGTGTAATGGTCTGTCGGATTTTGTCGTTGGTGATGTGCTGGGTAAAGGAAATGCCCAGAAGTCTTCTATAGTACCTCATCTCTATGCTTTGTATTCTTCGTTGTAGGTCTGCTGTGAGTGTCCATGTTTCGCAAGCGTATAGGAAGATGGAAATGACAAGGGAGCGCAGCAGCCTTACCTTGGAGTGTAGACTGAGGGCCCTGTCTTTCCTAATGGTCTTCAACCTTGTCAGGGCAGCAGTTGTTTGTGCGATCCTGGAGAGGACTTCCTGTCGGGACCGATTGCCTGATACAATGGCTCCTAAATATTTGAAGCTATGCAACGTGTTGAGGAATGTATCAGGCCCAGCACTCAAAACATTGCGACCCACCTATACATAATGTTTATCAGTTTATAGTCCCCTCTCTTCCCGTAAGGATTTTCAGAGAGGAGACTCTGATCACCTATACATAGTTACAGATGTTAGTAAATATTAGAACTAAGTCTGGTGCACGAAGGAGTGGTAGTAAACAATAGATTTTAGACAATTACTGTTTACCTCAATGTACATGTAAAACACGCTGTAAGCTATGGTTTTATCCCCGTTTAGTCCCACATCTCTTGTTGTCTAAGCTTAAGCACTGCAGTACATATTATATAGTTTTAAAAGAGTAGTTTTAAAACAATTTTTTAATCATGCTTCCAAAGCTGAACTGATGACCATCATATGCCTGTTAATTTGTTTATAGGCTACTTGCTGCCCTAAACTGAAGATGTATTTTATTGAGGCGGATAGTCTGTGTGGGAATGCTGTAGTACTATAATTATGTGTTAGATGATCCAAAGTGATTGATCCGAAGAAATTAAGTTTGGTGGCAAAATGTTGTGAACTACTCATTGTTCCAGGTCAAGAACGAATATTAAACTATACAGTCCGTTTTTTAACTTGGCTGTAGATCAAGGTTCAATCAGGACGATCAATCTTCGGAACACTTCTGCGTGGCTACCCATCTTGTTTCTGCTGTCGATGCAACATGCATGCAGGTTTGCAGCCTAACATGCCTGTGGTGTGATATCGCCTTTGTTGTGTAAGTAGTCGGAGTACATTCCTAACCAGAGGAACAGAATGAGGCTTTATGCACGAAGCTGGGTGTTATTTATTCAATCTGTCAGTGGCTCTCAACAAGTGCGTTCGTGGGTGTGTGTGTTTAAATCAGCTCACTCGTAAGTACTTCAGTATAAAAACACAAGGATTTTTTATTTATTTATTTACTTATTTATTTTTTGGAAGGGAGGGGGAGCGATGGGGGAATGGCGTGTAGTCCTGCACGGGAATTCGACACTGGATGACGGTGGTCAGCGGCCTTCAAGCAGCTGTTGAGTCGGGAAGTGCGCTATGGGATGA
>JBAHVR010000387.1:95000-125000 GCA_036898135.1 Oncomelania hupensis
TCGGGCAGATCTGACATTACATTACATTACATAATTGTTGCTTTAGGTCCAGCGGACTCTACCGAGCCAAATCAGGACCGGACAACCCCCGATCCGCATAAAAGATCCGCTGAAACAACCCTAGTGGGAAAACTGAATGCCCTCCACCAGCCAGTCACTTTACAATAAAGACATCCCACGCAGGGGACACTGAGGCTGCACTCTAATTTATCGAACCCCCGTTTACAAAAACAATATGGAATACAAACATCATTATAAATTATCAACAAAACACATACATATAAAATGCCTACATTGCTAAATAATAACATCATAGGAAGCTCTAGTGACCACCTGGCAGAAAGCGTCCAATATTCCCAAGCTGATTCAACAGACCTCATACACAAATAAGGAGTCTAGTCCTGGAAGAGTTTTCAAGAAAAAAGGTAGGTGACTGGTCTAGCGAAGAAGAAGATAGTATAGCAGATTGATAGAACAGAGCAGGAATGAGAAGGAACAAATGAGAAAGACAGCGACAGTGGGAATTTAAAGCACTAAATTTCCAGAAAGTGGGGATACTATTTATATTGGGGAAACCCCCGGCACCCCAACGGGGGTTGGCAGATCTGACGTAGAATGTGTATTCTGTATATTGATATGTTGAAAGGTATGATTTTTAAATTTTTAAACCAGAGAATTGACTGTGGCAACACATTCAGAATTCTGTTTTTTTTATCAAGCAGATCTGATGTGTTGTGCTGCACTTTGTATGTTAATGTGTGGAAAGGTTTGATTTTTTTTAATGTGATAAGTGAATGTTGCAACATACACTCACACACCCACACACACACACATCCGGTTAGATGAGCCATGATTACCGCTAGTCATTTTCAAGTGTTTGCTTTTCCACCCACTGACAAAACCACTTACATAGTCGAGTCACAGTACATCTTGTTTTCACTTGCGATAGCATAAACGTGCGCATAATAAATATTGATTGGCCTGCTATTTGAAAAGAAACTGAGATTTGTGTGAAAAGAACTGAGAACTCCATACCATTATGAGGTTGGGTTCTTGATATTACTGTTATAGGGCAGTGTTATTTACATTCTGTTTGACGAAGATTTTATTTGAACAATAAACAGTGAATATATTCAAGGTCTTTAGAAAATTAATAAGAATAAGAGGAAGGAAGGACAGGGTCGAGGCACGAAAGGAAGTCAGGGAGGAAGAAATAGTCTGATGTTGTCGACTTCTCGAAACAAAACAACCATATAGCTAGTTCCATTAGCTCTGCCACCGTCAACACATTTCAAGTTCCATTGTTCCAGGTTTGTAGCATTCACAATGTGGCCGAGTAATGAATATTGTTGAATATTTCATGAAACCCTTCAGCATGCTGCAACGTGAATCATTCTTTTGTGCATCTGTGTGTGCCTCGTATTTCTGCAGATTGAATTTTTAGAGGGAGGGGTGTCAATAATGCATTTATGATGTTGTCTCCCGTTGTTTAGCGCAAGTAGGTGATATTTGGAGCTGTGGATTTCTTTAACTTCCTATGATCCTGTTTAACTGGTTGTTTGTGAGCATGCTGTGTCTTTTGTTAATGTGTTTGTATTATATTGTGTTAAATGCAGCATACACTTAAAAAATAAAAGTTGATATGCATTATTATCTGAGATTTGACTTCTCGGTTTCGTAATTTCTTCTTCACTTCTTCATTATTATTATTGGCTTAGATTATGTCAGTGTTTCTGCCCAAATGCCAATATACTTTCTCATAATACTGTGTATCATTGGTCCTCCCAATTTGTGAATTTCGATCACACTATCGCTTTTGCGGATATGACCATGATTTCTATCGATTTATGAACTGTCTTTCTACAGTAGAAGAAAAAGGTTTTCTTGAGGAATAATTTTTGAGTGTGTCGATAAGACTACATAATACAGCAGAACGAGAAAATTCTTATTATTCAAAGTTATGGAAGGAAGTGATTTTTAACTGATTTTTTTCTCTGTATAAAAAATGGGGGAGGGTGGGGGGGGATGGATGAAATATCCTTAAGGGTTCCAATAGGACTCCCCACAGCAATAACTTGAGAAAATCAGTGCGTTTCAAACGAGAAGTCTTTTTAGTAACTCTCTTCTGGCCGGATTTCCTTCCTCTTCTGTTCATCGGCTACAACGTGCTCAGACTCAGCTGCTCGTCTGGTTCTCAAAAAGAAAACAAATATAAAAAATATCACACCCATCCTACATTCTTTCCACTGGTTTCGTGTGTCTCAGAGGATTACCTACAAAATCTGTACTTTCATTTATAAATGCGGCTGCCTCCATGGATTTGCCCCTACATGCTTCACCCAGTACATTCACTTCTACAAGCCATCTAGAAATCTTCGTTCTTCCTCTTGCTACAAATTCCCCACTACAAATTCTCCTCTGCAGGCTGTCGATCCTTCTCAGTGCTTGGTCCTTCAACTTGGAACTCTCTCTCTCTCTCTCTCTCTCTCTCTCTCTCTCTCTCTCTCTCTCTCTCTCTCTCTCTCTCTCTCTCTCTCTCTCTCTCTCTCTCTCTAGTCCAATTTGAAAACTCATCTCTTCCTTAAAAATGTCTGATTTCGTCTCCCATCATCATCATTCCTTCTTTCCTGATTCAGACCACCGCCGTCACACCGCACGCCTCCAGCCCCCTTACTCCTTAGCTGCTCTCCTCCTCCCCTCTCCATCCCTCGTCTTTTATATTTTACTTGTAAATATTACTTTTTATGTTTGTATTATATTTTTGCATAATTATTTGTGTCTTGTTTTTGTTTTCACTCCTTTTCCTCTCTCCCCACCCCCCCCCTCCTTCACCCTCGTGGAGGTGCCGGGGGTTTCAGTATAAATAGTATCCCCACTTTCTGAAAATGTTGTGCTTTAAATTCCCACTGTCGCTGTCTTTCTCCTTTATCCTTTCTCATTCCTTTTCTAATCTATCAATCTACGGTACTATCTTCTTCTTCGCTAGACCAGTCATCTACTCTTTTTTCTTGAAAACTCTTCTGGGACAAAACTCCTCATTTGTGTGTGAGGTCTGTTGGATCAGCTTGGGAATATTGGACTCTTTTCTGTCACTGGGGCTTCCTATGATGTTATTATTTGGCAGTGTAGGCATGTTATATGTATGTGTTTTGTTGATATTTTATAATGATGTTTGTATTCTATTTTGTTTTTGTAAACGGGGTTCGATAAATTAGAGTATAGCCTCAGCGTCCCGTGCGTGGGATGACTTTATTGTAAAGTGACCGGCTGGTGGAGTGCCTTCAGTGTTACCACTAGGGTTGTTTCGGCAGATCTTTAATGCGGATCATAGGTGAGTCCTCTTTCAGCGAAGTTGTGGTCTTGAATTTGTGGTCCTGATTCGGCTCTTTGCAGTTCGCTGGACCCTGTAAGCAATGGATAACTAACTAACTAACTTCTTTTCGTATGTATTTCGGTGTTAACGTTAAGTATAAATGCATGAGAACAGCGCTTTGAACTGAAGGCATTAGGAAAAAACGCTATATGAATACCCTTATTATTAGTTGCAAATTACATGAGGGACTGATTTTGCTATGCCAATTTTACACTTTTTAAGAGGAAGTATTTTTTAAAATATATTTTTGAAGGATACTTAACCCGTAATTAATCATTTTCACTTTGCGGATTCTCCAGCTATTGCTTAGTATGTTAGATCATTAGTATTGGTTAGTTAGATAGTTAGTTAGTCATTGTTTATAGGGTCCAGAGGACTGCAAAGAGCCAAATCAGTACCACAACTTGGTTGAAAGAGGGCTCACCTCTGATCCTTATAAAGAACTGCTGAAACAATCCTAAAGGTAACACTGAAGGCAATCCACAAGCCAGTCACTTTTTAATAAAGGCATCCCATGCAGAGGACACTGAGGCTGTACTCTAATTTATCGAACACCCGTTTACAAAAACAAACTAAAATATAAACATCATTTATAAAATATTAACAAAACACGTCAATATAAAATGCCTACATTGCTAAATAATAATAATTATAGAGAGCCCAAGTGACCATTTGGCAGAAAGCGTCCAATATTTGTATTGGTACTTTTTTTAAAGGGTTAAGGTCATTTAAATTCATTATTTAATACATTTAAACACGTTTTGCGCTGTGTCTAAATAGTGGCTGAGGCGATTTTGATATCCTCTTGCTTGCAGATAGCTCAAATAGTGGCTATTCCATGTTTTTCTTTAGGTTTGTTAAGATAAAGTCTTAACACCGTCAATAAAATTAACTTTTTTGAAATGCCTATTTTTGGGCTATATGTGTGTGTCTGGAAATACATTTAAATGGCTTACCATCTTGTTTAATTTTAATTTTAAACTGTCGAAAATTATACCAAAATAATTTGGTACCATCGATTTGAGAGTCTTCAGTAACTTCTTACAGACAAGAACTTATTCAAATTTATCAAAAGGAAATCGATCTTTTGCGATTTATTAAGTGTTTCGTTCTGCTTTTCTCTCATAAGCTACAATAAAGCAAAAGTCATGCGAAACAGTGTACAATATTTTATGATTTATAAATGCTTTCATTTATTATTATTATTATTATTATTATTATTATTATTATTATTATTATTATTATTATTATTATTATTATTATTATTATTATTATTATTATTGTTGTTGTTGTTGTTGTTATTGTTTATTATTATTATTATTATTATTATTATTATTATTATTATTATTATTATTATTATTATTATTATTATTATTATTATTATTATTATTATTATTATTAAAGTACACTTTCGAAATTCATAAATACGAAAGATGTTTCGTCCTTTCCTTGTGAGAGTGCAGTATGTTCTTTAAATTCATGCTGTCAAACGGAAACCAGCGTGCGTCAAATTTAGTAGCAATTTTAGTATTTGGGGAAGGGGTGAGGATGAAAATGGGAGGGTAAACTTGACTGGAGATAGAGAATCAGAGAGGGAAAGAAAAGGAGTCAATGGGAATGTGGTGCAGGGAGGTCTGGAATATTTATGATGGAAATGGGCAGCGGCAAGAGTATGGTGAGACTACGATTTGACTGTTGTGTTCAGCTTGATGACCGATGTAAAGCTGAAATCTGCAAGCGGCAGAAAACATTCCTTCCAGGCTGAATTGAGCTTCTGGGTGCACACAGAATATAGTGAACATGTGTGGAGAGATTTCGTTAACCACGTGAAAAGTGACAGTACAGAAACAAGCCTACCAATAACTAGAAACTGTAAGCCTACGTGTGAATTTTTGGACGTTGTTTTGTTCGTTCGTCCGTGGAGGTAAAATACGAGTTTCTATTTCTGCTACATAATTTATTTCATGAATTATTCATCGGTTGAATGCGGACGTGCCTTGAAGTCAGCTATACAAAGATTGTACAAATTTGTTCTATATGCTATACACACGGACATTTCCGTCCGATGACCGACCGGACTAGTCATTTTGAGGTTTTACAACAATGATGATGAAACCTTGAAACCTTGAAATTGTACATCATCATTCATGTGTAATGATTGACAACAAATAACACAGGTTGGTTAAATTGAGCCGGAGATCATTTCTTAAAACAATTGCAATACAGTATCATGAGGTGATTGAAATGGCACAAGTCTAGTAATAAAAGGATGCAGCTACTGGAGTTAGGTATACTGTTGTTCAACTCAGATTAGGTTCCTAATGACTCTTTCAACTACGACCGCAAGGTTGCGGAACAATGAAGAAATTATTTTTTAATTCACGAGAAAGTCGCTTTAATTGTAAATGACGTGCGGAGAATATGTAAGCCTCTTTGTGAACATGTTATTGCGAGCGCCTGAAAAATACAAATGACGTTACAAGATCGTATTACATTATTTATTTATTTATTTAGGCCTATTTATTTAATCACTTTTATATAGCGCTTTACCAGCTCAAGAGCCGCTCAAGGCACTGGCCGATACAGGATCTAACTCAAACCGACCAAGGCGCCCATTTGCAGCCTTTGGGCGCTTAGTCTGACGCCAGACGATTGAGCAGTTAGGCTTAACAGTCGATCAGGGTTTCCTCAGTGGTCCACGGCGTTACTCAGTGCGAAGGCTTGCACCAATTGTGTTTTATGGGCAGCTAGAGTTCAGTATTGCTATCTTCAAGCACCTTGAGCAATTTTGTTTAGAGCTAGTAAATGCGCTATATTAATTAGACATGCGCTGACAAATGTGCTAAATATAAAGAACGTTTCTTTCTGCAGTGGGCGCGTGTTTTAAGTGCTGCATATGCCGGAAGTACATGGAACATTCGCTGTCATTTTGGGACATATCACTGCCGTCAGTGTTTGAACATAATGCACCACGACGTCAACGGTTACGGTGTTACAACTAAACTTGGAATTATAATTATATGGCTTGTCAGAAATGTTTGTGCCCTTCAGGCACACTTCCACCTGCGATTCTGCACTTCACAATCTCAGGCAATCTATAATAGCTTTTATACAATGTTTCATAATAATTATTACAAATGCGTTCTCGGGGTACTCTGAAATTAAATCCCATTCATTATTTGGTAATGATATTTACTTTGCATAATCACTAATTCAGTAATACAACAATATCCATTAGCGAGGAAAGGCGTTATGCGTTAGGGGTGTGGGACTTTCTAAGAGAACTTATAGAGGTGGCGCAGTAGCGTAGTGGCATGGGCACACGTTAGCGATGTTTCGTGTTAAGCAACCTCGGGCTGGGTTAGTACTTGGATGGGTGACCGCACTTGGAAGGCAAACTACCAAACGACACAAAAGAAAGAATGAAACAAGCAGCACGAAACACCCAACCCAGTCCACTCAGCTGTGAATGGTTACCTTGATCTGTTTACAACTGGGGAAGGTAAAGCAGCGAGGGAGAGGAGATAGGCGCCTGCTCTCATAAAGCTGGCCTAGAGAAAAGAGAGGACCCAAACGGCTCTCTCCCCAACGACCGAAAGGTTACGGGAACACCTTTACCTATTACTTTTTTAATGATAAAAATCTATTTATTTCCATCTTTTTTTTCTTCTAGTGTACGTAATATTTCATTTAAGTTATTGTTGTTGTATGGCATTAAAAAGAAAAAAAAAACGTCAGACAGTGAGAACTCAAAAATATACTGCTGGAAGTTGTAAATTTATTATAGATTTCTTGCCTGAAGTTGTCCTAGTCCTCCTTATAGATCTCTCGACTGCATTTGGACATTTTATGATTGTTTTGGAGATAATTTTTCCCTGGAAGATGCATTTATGTTAAATTAAATTAAAGACAATTTCTGATTGATGCTTTTGCATAACTTCATTCTAAAAGCTTTGTTCCTCACTTAAGGAGCGCTGTATAAATTTATTGTCAACACACCATCTTATTTCTTACTTCCATGTATTTTGCACAAACTGTTTTGTCTCTTTTTGTGTTTATATAGTTGTGTTAATTTCTTACAAGGCATTAACCACTATCTCTGATCATTTCATGTAATACACTCCCTTTGGTGTCAGATCAATTAATTTTCCATGTTTTTTTTTTAATTACATCACGGATGTATTAATATTTTTAGCAATAATTATTTTTATGTGGGTGATATGAATGATTCCTGATACTTTATCGTAATTGGAAAATGGTCTTGCATGTTCCTGCGATCTGACTGTTTCATGTAATACGTTATGTAAATACATTATTTGAAAGAATGCCTGTGAGCCACATGACGAATTTAACATTTTCTAAATGAAGACTATTTTAGGTTGTGTAACTGGCGTGTATTACTAAGTTATAAACTTAATTGTTTGTAAGTCATTTGATTATATTCCTAACGGTTGCAATAATGAGATGTGAGATTCGACATCCGTTTAAGAAATATTATACAATAATTTCTGTTTGGTTCATTCCAGTATGTTGGACTTCCTACCATGTAAGCCTACCCTACAAATCATTTCTCTACGAGTACTAATAATAAAATAATAACTTAATTCATGTTAATCGTGTTAAAAAGCACGCATAATTGTCCCTCACAGGGAAGCTCCAAGCACGTGACATAAAATAGATTTACCACATTTAAATTACAAAAGTAACAAGCACAAATTTGAAATGCCATATATAATAAAAGCATGCAAATTACAGAAATGGAATGAAAATAAGAGTGGTGTAGGGTTGGACATAAAAGCGGTAGACTAAGTGTAATGGAATGGAAATAACACTGGTCAAGAGATTTGAACATTAGAGTGGTATAAAAAGATTGGAAATAAGAATAGTATAATCTATAAACTATGCAGACCTATAATTTTGACTGTATTTACTCTACGTAATTTAAACTGAGATTTCTGCCCTTTATATCACGTGTCGTACGCAATCGTCATTTAAAAATAGCGCACAATATTTCCAGTCGTTGAAGTTTCTAATTTAACGTCATAATCAATCTGCAATATAATATATTATTTCAATGATTCACGCTAATTCAGGAACATTATCTCGAGGGGGTGTTTTGATTAAAATGTCGTGGTTTCAATATGCCAGTTCATTCATGCAGTGGTTTCAGACAGCACAACAACTCGTTTTCTCTCGCGACAAGCATTTTTAATTGTTATTTGTGAGATTGCGTGTCATCTCTTAATAGCTAGGCTTCATTTTTTCTGAGAAGGGTGGTGTGAGTTTCCCTTCCATGGCTGCTTGTGTAAGTCCAACCAAAGGTCTTTTGATGCAATGCAATAATAATATACATCAGCAGCATCACAGCTCCTTTGAGTTCGTCGTGGTGAAATATGGACATTGGAGAGATTTCGTTAAGCACATGATGAGTGACAGTACAGAAACAAGCTTACCAATAACTAGAAACTGTATGTGTGAATTTTTGGACGTTGTTTTGTTCGTTCGTCCGCACGGGCTAAAGGAAGTTCAGTTCAGTGTTGTGTTTTAACTCTATATGTCTGTTCAGGCTTAGTCATATCTACAGACCACAAAAGAAAAATAAACCGAACTAAAATCAGATAAATGAATAGCTATCTACCAACTGGTGATTTTAAAATAACGTGAACACTATTAACAATATCTGGATGATATAAAATGATGAGTAAAGAGAAGGGTTCAAGCTGGCAAAAGCACAGTTTAATTGCAACGTATAGTAGGTATGGATGTAACAAATTATACAACTTTCATTTACCAACATGTAGGCAACTGATCCCATTTTAAATCAAAAATACATACTGTACAAAGTATCGTATAAAGTAATTATTAACTGTGGACAAGGAGTTAGTTAGTTATTCATTGCAAATAAGGTCCAGCGGACAGCAAGGAGCCGAATCAGGACCATGGACAAAGAGTGTATGTATCTGTTCCATATTGTGAGACAGGAGGAATTATATATATGATCCGTATAAAAAACAACTCTAACGGCAATACTGAAGGCACTCTACCAGCCGGCCACTTTGCAATAAAGGCATCCCATGCAGGGGACGCAGAGGCTTTACTGAAACCCCGTTTACAAAAACAATATATATATATATTGAATCAGTCAAAGGTTTTGCCAATCCAATTATATCTATATCTATATATCTATATCTCTCTATATATATATATATATATATATATATATATATATAGATATAGATATAGATATATATATATATATAATTGGATTGGCAAAACCTTTGACTGATTCTCCAGCGGCTCAGTCAATGTAAGATACATATTAATTTGATATGACGCAACCTGCGTAAAAATGCCTCGATACTTAACTAAATTACACCCATCCATAAGAGAGCGATGCCTGAGATTTATTTTATTTATTTATTTACTCATTCATTCATTCATTTATACATTCATTCATTCATTCATTCATTTATTCATCAATAAGCTTTATACTGTTTCTCTTTGTACAAATTACAATCATAGATAATAGTTTGTAGTTACTGATTAGTTAACAGTTTTTAAACAAGCGAGGTATACAACATTTCGATGCGTTATAAACTACAATGGCGACACCAACGTGCAACGCGAAACGAGAGGAAAACCCGACCACATCATCGACAACCATCAAAACCACTTGAGGAATTTCCTCGGCTCTTCTGATTGCCACTTCCTGATTGGGGGTTTTGCTGGCCATATATGTTCTTTTAAGCCATACTGGCCTGTAAAATCCCAACTGAGGAAGCTATTCTCCCAACTGAGGAAAACGGAAAAAAAAAGAGGAGAGATTGTTTCAGTCATCGTTGCATAGAACGAGGAAAATGGATAAGTGTTAATTAAAATTATTTATTAAAATGAGCGACAGTTTCATCATTACATTACATTACATGATTATTGCTTTAGGTCCAGCGGACTCTTCCGAGCCAAATTTCATCCTCTGTCTTGTGATAAAACTATGGACGGGGCGAATAATAATAATAATAATAATAATAATAATAATAATAATAATAATAATAATAATAATAATAATAATAATAATAATAAGAGGAGGAGGAAGAAAAAGACGAACAAGAACAAGAAGAACAAGAACAAGAAGAAAAGCAAGAAGAAGCGCAAGAACAAGAAGACGAACAAGAACAAGAAGAATTAGGAATAATGAACCGTTTCATCATAATGATCATCATCATCATCATCATCATCATCATCATCATCATCATCATCATCATCATCATCATCCTCTTCTCCTCCATCATAATCAAGCTCGTTCAGCAAAGAAAATGTGGATGTAAGAATGTATGTTGTATAGGAGATGAGTTTTTGCTGTTGGATAAAGTTATTAATTATAAAACGTCTTTCATTAACGGTTTTTCAAATGCAATTTTTGTAATGGTAGGAAGAACGTGAATAAGAAGAGCGTGCATCTGGGGTGTGGTGCAATGGGGTGGATATGGCCAAGGGAGAGAAGTGGGTAAGGATTTTCTTTTAATTCAGAAGCGGAAGTTTTAACTTTTTGGGAGATACACTTCTGTGTTGTTAAGATGTACCTGGGCAATAGTTTAATCAACATCGTTGAAATAAGGGTGTATGTTGTCCACACGAGGAAAGAAACCAGAGCAGTCTTTGTTCTCTGGAGAGATGAGAACAGGAAACTGTTGAATGGAAACGCAGAGAGTATAAACCCTAAGGAAATGAAATGCAGGAAATACTTCAAAAATGGTACTTTTAATTGGGGTCGATTAAAACAATTGCAAGGAAAAGTATTGATGAGGAAAAATCTTCGGAGCTGTTTTAAAATTTAAAAAAAATATCTGGGTTGATTAATAATAAACGAATGCAATGAAAAATGTACTAAATTTTAACCGAAAAACAACCTGACACTAAAATTACAACCTCGCCTTATAATAAAAATATAATAATAATAATAATAATAATAATAATAATAATAATAATAATAATAATAATAATAATAATAATAATAATTTCTTTTATAAAGCGTGATTCCAGACAACTGTCTGCTCAAAGCGCTCACACGCATGCACACACTCTGACACTCGCAGGTTAACATTATAATCTTAAAGTATCGAGTTTAAACGAAAGGTAAAATATGCATACTAAAAGAAAGATGTACATGTACAAGATTTAAACTTTAACACTAAGGTAAAACACAGGACAGCAATTTTTAAAAAGTTAGGGCAAAATGGGTACAGTGGTTACAAATACAATATATAAATCACACAAGCTAAGAAATAATTGATTTTAACATGCGAATCACAAAACCAAACCATAAACAGAATTTTAAAAAGTATGTGATAAAACAAAATGACATTATACTAAAACGTATTGCACATAACGTTGCATTGCACAAACACACACACATACACACACAAAGAATGAAATTACGGATTTAACCGTCTTATAAAATATTACGTATTACATTTAAAAACAAAAATTAAAATAATGAAAATGGCCAAAATTTAAATTGAAAGACTCCAGCGTAAGAAAATAATGTTCATAGCCTACACCTCGACCGACAGAACGACCCATGCCGAAAGATTGTTGAAATTATCTACAAGGTTTAAAGGTTGCTTTGTGCTTTGAACTGTTTTTAGTTTTATAGAAAAAATCGTGTGGCTATATAAATACGCTTAACCTGTATTTTATTATTTGCATGGGATGGTAAACTTACCTGTTGCGAGCTAACCTTGTGAACTTAACATATTAGTGCTGTCAATGGTTTGTTTTTTACAATGTTTATACCTCTGTATGTACGCACGAATATGTACACACGGAGTTAAGAATGGCAGTAGTATGAGAAGTGGAACTTAAAACTGTTTTTAAGGAGGGGCCGGGTAGCTCAGTTGGTAAGAGCGTCTTGCTAGTAACCGAAAGGTCGCTGGTTCGAATCCCGGATTGGTCAACGTGTGATCATATTATTTTCCCCTTTACCAACAACTGGCCCGCTGGTGTCAGTATAAATCGGTCCAGTAGTCACCTATATGCGAAAGTGTCGTGTGACTATAATCTACATACAAACAAACAAACTGTTTTTAAAATTGAAGTTTTCGAGGACTTTTTACAATACAATTAATGACCTCAGCAGATCTACAACGAATAATACAAAGCATGGAGTTGAGGTGCTACAGAAGACTTCTGGACATTTCCTATACTCAGCACCAATAATATAATCCCACAGACCATCACACAAGCCATTGGACAACATGACGACATGCTCACAGTGGTGAAGAAACGGAAACTCCTATTGTATGGCCACGTCACCAAAGCATCAGGCCTTGCAAAGACCATCCTGCAAGATACGGTGCAAGGATGCAGAAGAAGAGGGAGACGGAAAAAGATGTGGGAGGACAACACTCGAGAATGGACTGCCTTGACACTGAGCGAAGTCATGGGGGTTGCGTAGGACCGAGAAAGATGGAGTACGCTGGTTAAACGATCAACTGTGGTGCACCAACGACCTTCGAGGTACGGGATAGGATATGATCGGATAGGAAATAAGGTTTAAGGTTTATAGGAATTATATATATATGGAGGGAGTATATGTTTGCTGTGTGCAGAGGATAAATGTTTTAAATGTATATTATTTATTTATTTTATATATTTTATATAACCTTTTACCGTTTTAGCTGCACACAAAAAAATCTGTTTAGTTCTACAGTTCTTATGTTATTTTGTAGGATCATCACACGGTTGAAAGGTTTTATTGTATTTTTTATTGATTGTGTGTGTTTTTGTTTTGTTTTGTTTGTTTCTTAATGTGAACAAGGGAATTTATGTTGTTTAAAGTGTATGTGGTATGAAAATAGTATAATGATTTAAATGGTTAGATTAATTAATTAATTGATTTTGGAAAAAAATATGTAATGTAAGCATGGTAAATTTTTTGAATTGTTTATGTTACATCAGTATAACTTATGTTAATCTGATGAATTAAAAATTGGTACAACAACAACATCACACCGTAACCCCACATCCAGCCCACCCCACACACATACATATAACCAGTCTTATTTAAACTCCGCAGCATTCTTGGTTATACAAATTGTTATGCAAAACTGTTATTGTATGTAAATTATGTATGGCTTGGTCATGCCTTTCTTTCATGTGCCACTGGATTTTTTCCATTGGCATTCCTCTCTCTTTCGTTTGGTAGCTTTTACAATAAACAAATCTGTAAATGGGCAAACCATGCTAGTCGAAATAAGTGCTAGTCACTTAAAATGTCATCGTTGTTTTAATTTTTTCTATCGGATTTGTCGATAATATATTACTTCCGCTTTTAGTAGATTGTATCGCAGTTAGTCTTGCATCACATGAACGCCAATTCACCAGCGCACCATTATAATTTGTAGTATTAGTAGTTGTATTATTATTATTAGTAGTAGTAGTAGTAGTAGTAGTAGTAGTAGTGCTGTATACCAAAAAGTCACTGCTCCTGATTTTGAATGCAAACGTATATATATAGCGGTAGATTGGGAAGTCAATAAACTAACCAACTAACGGCGGGGAAAGGGGCAGAAACATAATTATTTACATCGAGGAACGGCATTTGACGAACAGCATGAACGCAGTTTGAACTGCCGTTAAATCTAGATACAGTAGTAGTACAATAAAAAATATGGAGAGGGCGGTTCTAACGTTGTTTTAAAGCTTGAGCTGCTTACATTACGTGTTTTCACGTACAATCACTCTACTCCATCCATCAAACACTGTCCTATCCTATCCCGTAACTCGGAGGTCGTAGGGGCACCACAGATGATCGCTTAACCAGCATACTCCATATTTCTCTGTCCTCAGCAACTCTCATGGCTTCGCTCAGTGTCAAGTCAGTCTATTCTTGAATGTTGTCCTCCAACCTCTTTTTCTGTCTCTCTCTTCTTCTACCTCCTTGCACTGTGCCTTGCAGGATGGTCTTTGCAAGACCTGATGATGTGGCCATACCATCGGAGTTTCCGTTTTTTTCTCCACTGTGAGCAGGTCATCGTGTTGTCCAATGGCATGTGTGATGGTCTGTCGGACTTCGTCCTTGGTGATGTGCTGGGTATAGGAAATGCCCAGAAGTCTTCTGTAGCACCTCATCTCCATGCTTTGTATTCTTCGTTGGAGATCTGCTGTGAGGGTCCATGTTTCGCAAGCGTATAGGAAGATGAAAATAACAAGGGAGAGCAGCAGTCTTACCTTGGAATGTAAACTGATGATCCTGTCTGTCCAAATGGGCTTCAACCTCGCCAGGGCAGCAGTGTGCGATCCTGGAGAGGACTTCCTGTCGGGACCCATTGTCTGATACAATGGCTCATAAATATTTGAAGCTATGCACTGAGTTGAGGGATTGGCCTTGGACTTTGATGTCCGTGTTGATGCCATTGGTGTTGTTGGTCATCATTTTGGTCTTCTCTGCACTTATTTCCATTCCATAGTCTCTAGAAGTGGTGTCAAGCCTCTGTACCAGCTTTTCAAGTTCTTGTTCCTCTCCAGCCAATCCATCAATGTCATCCGCAAAACGAAGGTTGGAGATTGCTCTTACCCCTATGCTGACTGTGCCTTCGTAATCTGCAAGGGCATCTGACATGATGCGCTCTAGGAAGATGTTGAAGAGCGTTGGAGAGAGTAGGCATCACCGACGCACACCGATTGTTGTTCTGAACCAGTTTCTGATGGTGCTGTTATGGAGGACTGCACTGGTAGCCTTGTCATCAAAAACTGTCAATAAAATTTAGATCACACACAAACACACCATGATAATGATGGTGATGATGGTGGTGTAAGTTGAGGTTTTATTGTTGTTGGGTTCTGCACAATGGAATGCTCTAACCCTCACGTCTATTCTATGGGAACCGCTAGTGAGTCACCCTGTGAATTACTTTAATACATTTATTTGTTTAGCTCGGTCTGTGTTAAGGCTGGGATACAGAGATAGATAGAAAAATGGTAAAAGATCACTGTCACACTAGCTTTCACACGGCTATGAATCATATGTAGTCCAGCCACTTGATAACAGTCAAAATCACACATTTATTTCTTCTACTCTATACACGATCTTCGAAGCACGAATCTAACTTAAAAGTTCAATTGTCAATGCGAATGGTTCGCTTGCTGATAATCTAGGCAGCTAGTTTTTCTTTATAGGGCACTGGCTACTACCGTTCATGAAGAGTGGACTACTGTGGTCCTTTTGCTACAGTTTTAGTGTACTGTTTCCTGGGCACTTAACTGAATTGTTGCGTGGGTGAAGTGCTGCGTTGAGGTAGCTTCTGGTACACGCTGGGTCGTCGTGTAGTCTTTGACTTTTGGTACGACGTTTAGGGCTATCTGCGCACGATGCTGTAGATGCGTCGGCAGCCATCTCGAATAGTAGATTAGTTTCTGCTCTTCTGTTGAGTTGGGCTCACGATATCCTGCCTGCTCGTCTGTAACATATGAGACGAAATTCTGCACAACCCTGAATAATAGGTCTGTGCAGAGCGTCTCACTGAAAGCCAAAGTAGCCCTCAGTGATAGCTCCACATCTCTATACATAAGCGACGAACATTCTGCTAAGTCGGTGGTCCACTGGAATCTCCACTCTAATTTCCTATACATACATAAATATAAATCGTGACTAACTATACACATAAAGAATTAATAATATTATAAACATTCACTGGTCTGCAAGCATACATATAGGTTAAACAACAGTGGTTCCGTCAGGTATAAAACATGACGTCAAAACCGGTCGTGCTTGACATGTGTTCCGCTTCTCCACGTGGTAAGGCAAATTCGGACTAACAATTCAAATCTATGCATAGCAAATTCCACAAACATAATTTCAACAATAATATAAATACATCACGATGAAACAGAAGTATGTTCATTTACCTGTTCGACAATGTCAGGCCCATGGCTACTTGATTGAATTCAAAAATTCAACAAGCACTGCTTCCCTGTTCTATCAGTGGAGATATTTCTGTGCTCAAGGGTAACTGTGTACTCCTCAGAGCTTTCCACACAACTGACTTATACTTGGCTTGCACTGAATCGGCCAGAACTGGTTCTAAACACTCTACCTGTGTCCCGATTGGCTGAAACAATCTAAGTGGCTATAAAGTTAAAAACTCGATCGTAGGCCGCGATGATGTCACTAAACGGCTCGCGTCAGCTCGCAGTGTGTGTGTACACATCAGTTATACCTTAATCGTCTGCTATAGACTACAGTAACCTTCTAAGTTTTCTTCTAAGTTTTACTACTGCTAAACAAGCAAAAGCTCAAATAGTGAGGGGTAAAGGGTCTGCTTGTGACAGGTGGTGATGATGATGATGATGATGATGATGATGATGATGATGATGATGATGATGATGATGATGATGATGGTTATCATCATCATCATCAGCAGCAGCAGCAGCAGCAGCAATGTCATCGTCAAAGTCTGATAATATGGACTTTGTAGTCGACTGGCACACTATACTGGACTGTTGTTATTTTTATATCAGCGCCCCATACAATATACGCTGGGCTCTCGCCTTTTCATGTGGAAGTGATGTTGCGTTCTCTATACTCACAAGCTAGAACAGCTGCAGAAGGTGCAATGGCCACTGTGCACGAAAAAGCTTGTTGAAGTAAGAATCGAACACGTGTGGCAAATTCACGCGCTTTTTAACGCCTCGATACCCTCAAACTAATTGTTCTTGTATAGTGCACTTACCAGCTCATATAGTTGCTCAGCATCTAACTCAAGCCGCCGAAGCATCAATTCTAGCATAGCGATGCCAAACACCCCGGACAATTGAGCCACTTAAGACCTAGGGTGTGTGTATTTTAGCCTGTTTCTGGCCCTTTTGAATGGTCGAGACCTTAAACGTGCTATTACGAACACACACGGGAAGAGAGCCATCGATTAAAAAGTAATTACAGAACAGGCGATTTCTGTGTCACAATATATCTCGTCACCATCGAGATGCGACCCCAGTTTCTTCTGAAGGCCAGGCCAGCAGTCTGCCACCGAACTACCCTGCTACTCCACCCTGCTACATCACTGATGCACCCCAAACCCTTGTATTGTAATGTATTGCATTGCATCGTATTGTGTTGTTTTGTATTGCGTTGTACCTTGTTATATCGTATTATGTTGTGTTGCATTGTGTTATGTTGTGCTGTATCGTATTGTGTCGTATTGTACTGCATCGCATCGCATCGCGTCTTATCGTATCGTTGGAAATTTCAGTTCTTGAGAATTTGGTGTTTTCACCACAGCGATGTTAGACAACTCCACCCCCCACTCACCCCCCTCCAAAAAAAAACAAAAAAAAACAACAAACAAACATTAATAAGAAAATAAACATACTACAGTTGCAGGAATAAATCATGAAAATAAAACATAATAACATGTCCAATCTCGCTCTTGTCACGCACTCGTAACAAATAACAGATTGGCATGCGAAGACTTTCATTACCAAACAACATATGGTTATGTTGAGCCTTTGGTTAGATACGTGTGGCACTATATCAGACTATCATATTTGTACTCAGTCTTAATTGCTTTTAGCTGTTGTGCATTTCATTGTATGGCAGTGTCTATGTTTAAAAGGACATTCATAATGATTCGCATCCGCCACATGTGTTACGTTAGTGTTCACACTTTACTTTCACGATGATAACACAGAATAACTAAGACCATTGTTTCAAAAAAGCGCTTATGATCGAAAGAATGGAAGGAAGGAAATAAAGAAGGAAATCAGTGCTATTTGTGGGGTTCCACACGTTTCACCTACTCGCGTTTCGCATACTCCTTGTTCTCGGAAATGTTATTCCTCCTTTGTTCAGCAGAGGCGTTTCGCATACACAGTCACTCTCGTTTTGCCTACAGGAGGATTCGTGTATAAAATCGAAAATGTGTGTGTGTATGGGTGTGTGTGTGTGCGGGTGTGTGTGTGGGTGTGCGTGTGTGTGTGTAGGTGCGTGTGTGTGGTGAAATGTTCTTGGTAGAAGTTGCAGTGCCTTTTGATGTCTTTGTTGATGTATGTTATGATACAAAGTTTGACAAATACACGTCGCTGTGCTTAGAAATTAGAAATGCCTTAGGTATAGTTAGTCATTATGTATGAGAGTGCAATGCGCCACGGCTCCTATACTAATCACCGAAGAAGGCGGTAACGGGCCACGTACATTTGTAATCTAGTTCGGCAGCTGTGGAGTTGTCAACTCGTCCAGCTCTAACTACATAATTAGCAGTTAGTTGTTGGTTTTTTGAATTTGTAGATCAAGAGGAAGGATACCCGCTAATCATAGACTAATGGCCTAAGGGTAGAACAGTGTAGGGAGAGCGCTATGCATAGGGTCCTGGATTCTACTCTGATCAGACGATATATCAGCGCTGAAGATAGGTCGTATAAAAGTTCAGCCCCAAAGGCGCGACCGAACTAGAACAAGGGACACCAAAGATCGGGGGTGCTGACCCCAAGTCTCAATCGCGGACATAAAAGTTAACCTCCAAAGCCTTGTTAGCGCTAGAGTCACATTGGTCTGTGGCAGGTAGCCCACGAACTACGCCCGGGGTGGTGGCAATAGGTATCTTGCAAAGAAAGGAGCAACGAAAAGCTTGCCTTGTTGAGAAGCCGTCAGGTAGCCAACTAACCAGTCTCCGGATGGTGTCCGGCGGATGGAGGAGACCTAACCAACCAAACGGGCCGAGGCTATAGAAGGTGGCGGGGCCGCTCGCCCCCACCTCCATACCCCGATCGCGAAGAATCACCGGAAAGTCATCACGTCAGCACGTAGGCAAGTTTCCTATCCTATCCTATCCTGTCCCGTAACCTGGAGGTCGTAGGGGCACCACAGATGATCGTTTAACCAGCATACTCCATCTTTCTCTGTCCTCAGCAGCCCTCATGGCTTCGCTCAGTGTCAAACCAGTCCATTCTCGAATGTTGTCCTCCCACCTCTTTTTCGGTCTTCCTCTTCTTCTACCTCCTTGCACTGTGCCTTGCAGAATAGTCTTTTCAAGGCCTGATGATCTGGTGACGTGGCCATACCATCGGAGTTTCCGTTTCTTCACCACTGTGAGCAGGTCATTGGGTTGTCCAATGGCTTGTGTGATGGTCTGTCGGACTTCGTCGTTGGTGATGTGTTGGGTATAAGAAATGCCCAGAAGTCTTCTGTAGCACCTCATCTCCATGCTTTGTATTCTTCGTTGGAGATCTGCTGTGAGGGTCCATGCTTCGCAAGCATATAGGAAGATGGAGATGACAAGGGAGCGCAGCAGTCTTACTTTGGAATGTAGACTGATGGTCCTGTCTTTCCAAATGGGCTTCAACCTTGTCAGGGCAGCAGTTGTTTGTGCGATCCTGGAGAGGACTTCCTGTCGGAACCCATTCTCTGATACAATGGCTCCTAAATATTTGAAGCTATGCACTGTGTTGAGGGATTGTCCTTGGACTTTGATGTCCATGTTGATGCCATTGGTGTTGTTGGTCATCGTTTTGGTCTTCTCTGCACTTATTTCCATTCCATAAGCTCTGGAGGTGATGTCAAGCTCTGTACCAGCTGTTCAAGTTCTTGTTCCTCTCCAGCCAATCCATCAATGTCATCCGCAAAACGAAGATTGGAGATTGCTCTATCCCCCTATGCTGACTGTGCCTTCATGATCTGCAAGAGCATCGGACATGATGCGCTCTAGGAAGATGTTGAAGAGTGTTGGAGAGAGTAGGCATCCTTGACGCACACCGTTTGATGTTCTGAACCAGTTCCCGATGGCGCTGTTGTGGAGGACTGCACTGGTAGCCTTGGCATACAGGCTTTTGATGACTTCAATAGTTTTAGGGCTGATGTTGTACACTTTCATTGTTGCCCATAGAGCTGCATGCCAGACTCGGTCAAACGCCTTCTTGAAGTCTATGAACACATGATATAGATGTTGTTGGTGCTGTAGGTATTTCTCACAATAGGAGACCAAATAGGAGACCAAAATAGGGAAAAGCTACGTTCCGCTTGGTATGGTCGGTTTTATACCCAAGGCATTGTACACAGGTACGTGCTTACATTGAAGCTAGCGAATTAGAACCCCACCCGGTAGGGTCAGAATTTGACGTTGTAAACTTGGCCTTGTAGGATTAGGGAGCTTTTAAAAAAAAAACGTGGACATTCATCCTTTTTGTGCTTACAGTTTAACTTTAAGACATGTAGGCAAAACGCCAGTAGGCAAAACGTGGGGCAACGTATTTGTTTGCAATGGAGTTAGCAAGTATCATGGATGGTATTTAAGAGGTGGAGAGAGAGAGAGAGAGAGAGAGAGAGAGAGAGAGGTCGCCTCTTTCTGTACCAGGAACTACAAATATTTCTGTCTGAATGGAAGTGTTAGTAAATCATATTTTCAATAGGCATTGTTCGCTATTCAAGTACACAACAGGAAGAAAGTTTTAGCCTTTTAAATTTCGAGTTGAACCGTGATTCATACTATGTCCACCTATGAATTGCATTTCACTTTGTGTTGTCGATAATTACTCCATTAACTCGCTAATATTCTGGTTATTAACCCATAGAATAATGTTGGGATAATTCTAAGGTCACTACTAGCCTGAAATGAAAAAAAAACTAATTCTGATGGAATTCCTATTCTATCCTATCCTGTCCCGTAACTCGGAGGTCGTAGGGGCACCACAGATGATCGTTTAACCAGCATACTCCATCTTTCTCTGTTCTCAGCAACCCTGATGGCTTCGCTCAGTGTCAAACTAGTCCATTCTCTCACCTCTTTTTTGGTCTCCCTCTTCTTCAACCTCCTTGCACTGTGCCTTGCAGAATGGTTTTTGCAAGACCTGATGATCTGGTGACGTGGCCATACCATCGGAGTTTCCGTTTCTTCACCACTGTGAGCAGGTCATTGGGTTGTGCAATGGCTTGTGTGATGGTCTGTCGGACTTCGTCGTTGGTGATGTGTTGGGTATAAGAAATGCCCAGAAGTCTTCTGTAGCACCTCATCTCCATGCTTTGTATTCTTCGTTGGAGATCTGCTGGGAGGGTCCATGCTTCGCAAGCATATAGGAAGATGGAGATGACAAGGGAGCGCAGCAGTCTTACTTTGGAATGTAGACTGATGGTCCTGTCTTTCCAAATGGGCTTCAAGTTTGTCAGGGCAGCAGTTGTTTGTGCGATCTTGGAGAGGACTTCCTGTCGGGAACCATTGTCTGATACAATGGCTCATAAATATTTGAAGCTATGCACTGTGTTGAGGGATTGGCCTTGGACTTTGATGTCCATGTTGATGCCATTGGTGTTGTTTGTCATCATTTTGGTCTTCTCTGCACTTATTTCCATTCCATAAGCTCTGAAGGTGGTGTCAAGCCTCTGTACCAGCTTTTCAAGTTCTTGTTCCTCTCCAGCCAAACCATCAATGTCATCCGCAAAACGAAGATTGGAGATTGCTCTAACCCCCTATGCTGGCTGTGCCTTCGTGATCTGCAAGGGCATCTGACATGATGCGCTCTAGGAAGATGTTGAAGAGTATTGGAGAGAGTACGCATCCTTGACGCACACCGATTGTTGTTCTGAACCAGTTCCCGAGGGCGCTGTTATGGAGGACTGCACTGGTAGCCTTGTCATACAGGCTTTTGATGACTTCAATAATTTTAGGGCTGATGTTGTACACTTTCATTGTTGCCCATAGAGCTGCATGCCAGACTCGGTCAAACGCCTTCTTGAAGTCTATGAACACATGATATAGATGTTGATGGTGCTGTAGGTATTTCTCACAGATTATTCTGAGGTTGAAAATCTGTTCAATGTTACTTCGCCCTGCCCTGAATCCTGCTTGTTCTTCAGCTATGATTTGTTCAGCTTGGGGTTTGAATCTGTTAAGTATTATTTTCAGGAGGACCTTGCTGGGATGGCTGATGAGGCTGATGGTGCGGTAATTTTTACACTCCTGAAGGTTACCTTTTTTGGGAAGAGTGATGACAAGCGACTGGGTCAATGGTGTAGCCACTCCCCACTCTGCCAAATCTTGTTACAGATAATAGTGAGGGCATCAATCATCGCTTCTCCTCCTGCTTGAAGCAGTTCCGCGGGTATGTTGTCCACTCCCGCTGACTTCCCTTTCTTCAGCAATTGCACTGCTGCATCAACTTCTTCCCGGATAATTGGGAGGATTTCTTCTTCTTCTCTGTACTCTGGACATGCTAGAACTGAGGGGTCACCATTTGGTGTATGGTTGTAAAGGTCAGAGCAGTACTCTGTCCATCTGTCCAAGACTTCTTGTTCTTCTGTAAGGCATATGCCAGACTTGCTTTGGATCGTGGAGACTTTGGGCTGTTTAACACTTGTCAGCCGCTTCACAGTCTGGTAGGCCTTCTTGCTGTTGTTCTTGTTCAGACTGTTCTCTATTTCCTGGGATTGATCTTCTATCCAGTTCTCCTTTGCTGTGCGCATGCCTTTTCGGATGTCATTGTTGATTTTTTGGTAGACATCAGCTACCTGTGAGGTGCTCTTTTTTTTTCTTTTCTTTTTTTAATCTCTTTTCGTTTATTACACAGATCCAAAAGTTCAGGTGTGATCCACGGCTTCTTCTTTTAGTCGGTCTTGCCAAGGATCTCAGTGGCGGCATCTGTCACAGCTGAGTTGAAGGTGGTGGTCATGGTGTTGACATCTACTTCACCAGCCCCCAAAATGAGCAGTGGTGCAAATTTCCCTCCAATTGTGGCCTGAAATAATTCTGCCACCTTCGGGTCTTGCAGTTTGTCCAGGTCGAACTTCAGTCTATTGCACTTTGCTGTATTTACTCTCTTCAAGTGGAGCCGGAAAGACATCATGTCGAGATCGTGGTCACTTCCGATGTCTGCTCCTGGAAAAGTGCGTGTTCTGCCAATGTTGATGCTTGATCTGAAGCGTTTCTTGACCATGATGTAGTCTATCTGGTTGTGATGCACCCCGCCGGGACTGTGCCATGTCCATTGTCTGGAGTTTTTGTGGAGACCAAGCGTGTTTGCCAGTACCAGATTGTTGTATCTGGCAAACTTCAAGAGTCTCAGACCCCTGTCATTTGTCTCGTTGTTGCAGTGGGGTCCACATGTGTCTCCCCAGTTGTGGTGCGCATCTTGGCCAACCTTGGCATTCCAGATTCCTGATGGAATTAGGGCGTAGAAATTATGATAGTACACTGTGCACTATGTACAAATACAGTAAGAGAGAGCCGTCTCAGTGTTTGTGTTACACATGGTTTTACACATGACATGGTTTTCCGAGTTCCACAGGACTCGGTCCTTGGACCTGTTCTCTTAATGATGTATACACAGCCCTATCGCTGATCGAAAAATATGGTATCGGAAATGAGGCTTTCGCCGATAACACTTTATAAGTCGCCCTCTCGTTCAACGAAATAGATGGTGCTGTCCAGAGCTTGCGGTTTTGCCTTTCTGATGTGAAGGCATGGATGACGCAGAACAAGCTTGTTGAATGATGATAAAACCGAAGCCCTGTTGATTAGAAATAAGAAAACACCATCCATCTCTTCCCTGCCCAGTTTTCCTCATCAGCTTCGATATTATATCTCTGAAGACAAGTCACTGGATACTCACGTCACTCAAGTCTGTCGATCAGCTTATGCTGCAATCCTTCAGATTAATTCCATCCGTTGCTACTTGACTTGATGCCACCAAGTCTGTGGTTTCGTCCTCTCTAGAATGGACTACTGTAATTCTCTTCTCTCTGAATACTCAAATAATGTCATCACCAAATTACAAAAAGTGCAAAACTCAGCTGCAAAACTGGTCTTTAGGACTACAAAACGGGATCTTATTACACCACTTCTTTGCAAACTTCTTTGGCTGCCAGTGCAAGCCCGGATTGAGTACAAACTCATAGTTACTTTTCAGGTTCTTATCCTTCATACCCGGTCCTGATTTGGCTCGGAAGAGTCCGCTGGACCTAAAGCAACAATCAATCAATCAATCAATCCTTCATACCTGTCTGATCTGCTTTCTGTCTATACACCTTCCCGTCATTTGCGCTCCTCTGCAAATTCACGCATACTCAGTATGCCTAGAATCCGGACAAAAACATAGGGCGAAAGATCATTCGCTTATTCTGTCACAAAACAGCGGAATGCTTTCCCCGCACATATCCAACTCGCATCCGGCTCATAACCACTCAAACCTTCAAATGTGCACTCAAAACACATCTGTTCACACAATATTATTCTGACTGATCTCTTCCACATCTTCACTCTTTCTGCACCGTTTGTCATATCCCTGACCGACTGATGCATTTTTGACAACCTTTTATTATTGTTTGTTTGAAAGAAATTATTTTTAACATTTTTACCGTATTTCTACTTTTAAAACCATGGTATTGCTTTTAAGGACAAATTTAAATTTATGTCATGGATTGGTCTCACGACACAGTTGATATCAGTACAACTTATGTTAATCTGATGAATAAAAATTGAAACAACAACAACAACAGTTGTTTGCAAATGTGTTTACGCTTGTCATTATGTACTTGATGTGTGACTATCTATGCTATTTTGTATTTTGTGCAATTGTGTATGTAGGTGTTTCGTTTTTTATTATAGTAGGTGTGATATTGTCATTTTGGTTCTTTTTTTAATTTGGTAACTGCTATTGGTATTGCTATGTTAGTAGTATGTATGTTGTTACACTCCGTTCGATGTTCTTTTTCTATCAGTAGTTGATTCAGCCCCAATGCGTGAATGCTCCTGATGAGTGTAATCTCGGATTCGATTATCCACGTAACCCGTTCAATCAGCATACAAGTCACTGAGTCTTCGTATGAAATTTTCCACTTTTATTCAGCACACATCAACATCTGCATACAATTCTCAACTCAACTCAACAACTCTCACAACCACCTTTTTTTTTAAACAGTGCGGCACTTATATAGTCTCTTCATACTCCCGAACACGTTATACAAAGCTTCTTCTAACAACAACGCAAACTCAAATCAAAGGTAAATACACTCTATTATTGAATACTTTGCAAAACGAAACGATTAGATCTATCGTGCGCGTTTCAGACATACTACCATTCGCGATTATCCACGTAACCCGTTCAATTAGCATACAAGTCACTGAGTCTTCGTATGAAATTTTCCACTTTTATTCAGCACACATCAACATCTGCATACAATTCTCAACTCAACTCAACAACTCTCACAACCACCTTTTTTTAAACAGTGCGGCACTTATATAGTCTCTTCATACTCCCGAACACCCTGGATCAATCGCGTATGACGCAATTTAACCAATCACTTCTAACTTCGTCATCACTGACTTACGTCATACATCTTTATAAACATTCGAGGAACGTTCTCAAATTTCGACATTTATCGGGAAATTTCTATCGACAGTAAACACGCGAAACTAGAGAATTCTCTAATAATATCGATTAACAAAAATTACCAACGTTATACAAAGCTTCTTCTAACAACAACGCAAACTCAAATCAAAGGTAAATACACTCTATTATTGAATACTTTGCAAAACGAAACGATTAGATCTATCGTGCGCGTTTCAGACATACTACCATTCGCGTTTCAACGTAACATATGTGTTACATCCACTGCTTTAACAAAAAAAGTAAGACTGCATGCTGCGCTCCCTTGTCAACTCTATCTTCCTATATGCTTGCGAAGCATGGACCATCACAGCAGATCTACAACGAAGAATACAAAGCATGGAGATGAGGTGCTACAGAAGACTAAGACTTCTGGGCATTTTCTATACCCAATACATCACCAATGATGAAGTCCGACAGACCATCACACAAGCCATTGGACAACACGATGACATGCTCACAGTGGTGAATAAACGGAAACTCCGATGGTATGGCCACGTCACCAGATCATCAGGCCTTGCAAAGACCATTCTGCAAGGCACAGTGCAAAGAGGTAGAAGAAGAGAGAGACCGAAAAAGAGGTGGGAGGACAGCATTCGAGAATGGACTGGTTTGACACTGAGCGAAGCCATCAGGGCTGCTGAGGACAGAGAAAGATGGAGTATGCTGGTTAAACGATCATCTGTGCTTTTGAATGCAAGGAAATAATTTATATTTGATTACGGAGAGCCATCAGTTCTAGCATATACTGAGAACAGAGAAGAAGAAAAAATCCTCCCAATTCTCCGAGAAGAAGTTGATGCAGCAGTGCAATCGCTGAAGAAGGAGAAGTCAGCGGCAGTGGACCACATACACGCGGAACTGCTTCAAGCAGGAGGAGAAGCGATGATTGACGCGCACACTTATTATCTGTGACAAGATCTGGCAGAGTGGGGAGTGGCCTACCCATGGACCAAGTCGCTTGTCATCACTCTTCCCAAAAAAGGTAATGTGAAAATTACCGCACCATTAGCCTCATCAGCCATCCCAGCAAGGTACTCCTGAAAATAATACTCAACAGGTTGAAACCCCAAGCTGAAAAAAAATCATAGCTGAAGAACAAGCAGGATTCAAGGCAGGGCGAAGTACCACTGAACAGATTTTCATCCTCAGAATAATCTGCGAGAAATACCTACAGCACCAGCAACATCTATATCATGTGTTCGTAGACTTCAAAAAAGGCGTTTGACCGAGTCTGGCATACAGCTCTGTGGGCAACCATGAGAGTGTACAACATCAGCCCTACAAATATTGAAGTCATCAAAAGCCTGTTTGATTGATTGATTTATTGATTGATTGTTGCTTTAGTTCCAGCGGACTCTTCCGAGCCAAATCAGGACCGGACAACCCCCGATCCGCATAAAAGATCTGCTGAAACAACCCTAGTGAGAAAATTGAAAGCCCTCCACCGGCCAGTCACTTTACAATAAAGACATCCCACGCAGGGGACGGCTGAGGCTTTACCCCAACTACTCGAACCCCCGGTTACAAAAACAAAATAGAATACAAACATCATTATAAATTATCAACAAAACATATACATATAAAATGCCTATATTGCTAAATAATAACATCATAGGAAGCCCTAGTGACCACCCGGCAGAATGCGTCCAACACTCCCAAGCTGATCCAACAGACCTCATACACAAACAAGGAGTCTTGTCCAGGAAGAGTTTTCAAGAAAAAAGGTAGGTCATTGATCTAGCGAAGAAGAAGATAGTATAGCAGAGTGATAGGACAGAGCAGGAATGGGAAAGAGTAAATGAGGAAGACAGCGACAGTGGGAATTTAAAGCACTAAATTTCCAGAAAGTGGGGATACTATTTATACTGAAACCCCCGGCACCCCAACTGGAGTACTGTTGCCGCAGTGAATTAGTCATGCCTACAAAGTCAAGACAGGTTTTTGAACTGGGGCTTTCACTTTTCCCTTTATAGGTTAGAACAATCTACAGTGGCAAGATTTCTCATGACCCCAAGGGGTATCAAAAGCCTGTATGACAAGGTTACCAGTGCAGTCCTCCACAAAAGCGCCATCGGAAACTGATTCAGAGCAACAATCGATGTGCGTCAGGGATGCCTACTCTCTCCAACACTCTTCAACATCTTCCTAGAGCGCATCATGTCAGATGCCCTTGCAGATCACGAAGGCACAGTCAGCATAGGGGAAGAGCAATCTCCAACCTTCGTTTTGCGGATGACATTGATGGATTGGCTAGAGAGGAACAAGAACTTGAATAGCTGGTACAGAGGCTTGACACCACTTCAAGAGCCTATGGAATGGAAATAAGTGCAGAGAAGACCGAAATAATGACCAACAACACCAATGGCATCAACACGGACATCAAAGTCTAAGGCCAATCCCTCAATACAGTGCATAGCTTCAAATAATTAGGAGCCATTGTATCCGACAATGGTTCCCGACAGGAAGTCTTCTCCAGGATCGCACAAACAACTGCTGCCCTGGCGAGGTTAAAGCCAATTTGGAAAGACGGCACATCACCAACGACGTAGGCGACAGACCATCACACAAGCCATTGGACAACACGATGACCTGCTCACAGTGGTGAATAGAACGGAAACTCCGATGGTATGGCCACGTCACCACATCATCAGGTCTTGCAAAGACCATTCTGCCTGGAACAACATTGCAAGGAGGTAGAAGAAGAGGGAGACCGAAAAAGAGGTGGGAGGACAACATTCGAGAATGGACTGGTTTGACACTGAGCGAAACCATTAGGGTTGCTGTGGACAGGGAAAGATGGAGTACGCTGGTTAAACGATCATCTGTGGTGCCCCTACGACCTCCGAGTTACGGGATAGGATAGGATAGGTTTATACAATAATGATTGTACCCGAGCAAACATGGCCACTTAGGGACTGCCTGCAGGTAGACTTACGCTAACGGCGCTTTCCTCGGACTCGACGACATACACACAGACAACAAAGTCCAATTGATCACAGCTGTGCATGCAGCTCTCTTCTTTTCTCTTCTCTCTTCGCAGGACATCAGCCCCAGGACGACTGGAGACTGCCTCGCAGGGTGGTCACAGCAGGACTATACACTGCTTACGATAGGTGGCAAAAGTTTACACAACCACGGCCCACACAATTCCCCCTTGAAAAACGCTGCTGGCACTAGAGCAAACTTATCTGTTCAAAGTTCTCTCAGCGACTCCCCATTTTAGTAACGTACAGCAGTTTTATTAGCTTGCACTCTCAAATTTAGTGCGCATATCGCTCACTGCAAAAACTTGCACGGCACGTGAATATACACGCCTGCCCTCATACTCATATAGCGGCAGTCTTGACAAGTTTAGGGTGACGAAGCAAAACAAAACAATGCACGTGTTCAAGATACATTATTGGCAGACATAGCAATACACTTTAATTTATTTTATCTCCCTCAATTTCCACCCTCTACAACAGGCTTAGAAACCCTATTATTACAGGTTTAGAAAACCGAGTCGTGACAGCATGTATTGTCATTCCAGTATTTTAATCAAATGTTTACAATGGTTTTACTGAGAAGAGCAGTGTACCTTATCGAAGATCAGAAAACTGTACGTTTTTAAATCAGCTTTATTATTATTATTGCACAAGAGTTCAAGTTTGTAAATGAAAGGTGTGTTCCCTTTCCTGCCCCGCCTCCCAGCCCCTCTCCCTCCCTCCAGTTGATGGCATTTACGGACGGAACAACTTTGTGTTGAAAGTGAGCGAATTACTACATCCTTGTAACAAGAGGCCCTGTTTACCCTGCACAACTTGAGCTTTTGCTTGTTTAGTCACTGTAGACTTAGTATGTTATTGTTGGTCTGTAGCAGACGACAGAAGTGATCATGCGTAACACAGTTGTAGCTTGATACACGCACAGTTAGTGACCTCATCGCAGCCTAGAGGGTGTTTCGAATTTTACAGCCACTTAGATTTTTTCAGCCAACCAGAACACAGCTAAGGTTAGTTATAACCAGTTCTGGCCGATTCAAGCACCGAGAGAGAACGTCAGTCTAGTTGGAAACGCTGAGGAGTACACAGTACTCTCTGACAAAATCTCTCCTGAGAAGATTAGACAGCAGTACTTGTTGAATATTCGAATTCAATCAAGTAGCCACGGCCTGACATTGTCAGTAAATGAACATACTTCTGTTTCATCGTTATGTATTTATATTATTGTTGAAAATATGTTTGTGAAATTTGCTATGCATAGAATTGAATTGTTAG
>JBAHVR010000388.1:0-120000 GCA_036898135.1 Oncomelania hupensis
GAGATCGGTCTGGTCAATATATCCAGAGCTCGAAAAATTCGGAATCATCCGGAATATCACTTAGTTGATAAAATCTCAATTATCAAACATATAACTAATATGAAATCTATTGAATATATAGTGGGTCAGCAACCCGAAGATCAAAACAGCAGAACAAGAAATGTTCAAGAAATGGTTCTGAATCTGTCCTTTCATCCATTTGAACAAACTCTTGCTAAGCCGGTCAAGCAAACGTGACCCACTTGAAATAATCACTCAGAGACACATAATTTTAATATAACCGAGGATATGCTTAAAATTATAAAACTAATTCTTCATCTATTTTAATTCTTCCTCCTTTTCTTTTTCTTATTTTTTTTTATTTTTCTTCTTCTTCCTTGAAACGTCTTCTTCATCATTGTCTGGAGATCTCCACACTGAATAAAAAGCCACAAGCCACATCATCAGCTTACGCGTATTACTATAACAGTTTCTTCAAATATGGCACTCGCGTGCATCTTTGTATTGTTTCACATAAAAGAACCTCATCGCGGACTTCTGAACAAACGCAACAATTAACTCGCTAATCTGAATGCACACACATTGCCCACTGAAGAGGTTTGTTTCTCCCCGTGTTCTTGGCTTAACATCGTCGAAGGTGCTCTTAACAAAGGCAACGTGCCAGAATTATGAATTGGGCGGCCTATAGGTCAACCAGGAAGTGAGTGAGACATTTTGCACTCAACTGACACCGTGGATTAGAAACTCGTGAAACAAAGACAAAGATAAACATGCATAGAGCATTAACAAGGACAAAGAGAAATAAAAAGAACGTTGTTGCATCAATTTTTATTCATCAGATTAACATAAGTTGTACTGTTGTAAGAAGAACGAATGCTGCAGCATACTATCAGTCAGTTGATTAGATCTTGTATCTGTAAGCTTCTTCGTGGCCAACGCGCCTAAATTAACTGTATAACAATCACATCATATTCCAAAATATCATTTAAGAATAAAAGCAATGTCAGCTGCATGTCACTGGAGCGTTACTCGGTTTAAAGTGCCCATAGGAGTTTGAAATGTTGTAGTAGCATGGGTATTGAGGGGTGGCCGTGGCCCGAGGTAAGTTCGCTAGTCTCCAATGCAACAGCTTCCAATGCCAAGGGTTGTAAATTCGATCCCGGCCGGAGACGAAGTATTAATCAACGTTGGAATGAGACTGGTCAGGTCAACGAAGTATTCCCCGAGTGCTTCGTGTTTCTCCCTCCCTTAATATTGTTACTGGATGCAGTCAATTTAAAATTTCCACACATACGCACATGCATACACACACACTCGCACAAATAATGCAAACTTAGGCTATATTCCGTTCTCTTAAAGAAAAATCCCGCTGACTTTGCACCCAATGTTTGACTGTGGTGAATGTGAGTTTGTTGTGCATATAAAGGAGTGCGTAACATGTGAGCGGGTATGTTGGTTATAGATCGCCGCGCTTAGCTTCTGATTTAGTAGAAAATAGCGTATATTGGGTCCGGTATATATTAATTAATTTAGAGAATATTCGAGATATATACGACATAAAGAGTCATCGAAGACATATATATATGACGCATTAATTTCATATAGAAACGAATCGCTTCCAGCTTTCATTCAATTTTAAAAACTACTTAATTTAAATTGCAATAAAATGAATAAAACTGATGACAAGTTAAAAACATCCTTTTTGGTACCTCAAATTTAAACACCCACTCAGCATATTTTGTATAGCCAGTAAACTAGCTTTTTAACACGTATCCCCAAAATTCCATTCGAAAAAAAAGTGCACGTTAGGTCACCGTTATCTACTTTACGTAAGCTTGGTAGTTTATCCCCTGCCATTCTATTCAATACACAATGTCATTAAAACGCTACAGTGCTTTCTTCAGCTAGGCAAGAGGCAAAAAGAGTAAAACTGATGAAACATTTCAACAATCCGCCATTTTTAGCAAGGGCGGACAAATTGTTACTCGTGGAGACAAAAGAATGCCCTCCCCCCTGACCAGGGGGAAGAATACTTGCAAATGTCACTCGCGAGGGGGACAAAGTTGCAAGTGGCTGTGAAGGTCGCAACAGCTCTTCGTGTTGTCAAGAATTCTAGAAAACATCAAACTTATCGAGGAAACAGTATGTGACATTGGGATTGATGGAAATAGCGTAACTCATTACACATAGAGATATAACTGTTAAAAACAAAACAACATATACATTAATTAATACTTTAATTAATTAATCAATTAATTAATTTACTAAAGCGCTTTTCTAGATCACGAGACGCTCAAGGCGCTGGCCGATACAGGATCTAACTCATGCCGCCTACAGGCGCCCACTTGCAGCCTTTGGGCGCATAGTCTGACGCCCAGGCAACTGAGCACAATCCTGGGCGATCGGGGATGTGGACCTAGTGCGTGGTGGGTGTATTTGTGTAACCGGCGCTCACCCGTCTAGGACATGAGCATCAGAATCTTTTTTTTTAAGTTCATGCGAAGTAATGCATGCGTGCCACAGACTAGAACTCAGTTTATATTCTCATCCGAAGGAGTAGGAGCGCAGTGTCTCAGAGTATTTCATTGATTTATTTATTTATTTTACATTTTACTTCAGACCGTTAACGGCGTTTGAACCATTGCCTGTCCAGGTTGCAATGATACTGCTTGACGTTCGAGTACACTGCGTATACCACTGAGCCAACTGCGCTCCCAACATACAACCGCACACGCACGCACCGACACACACACAGAGGTCATAGGTAAAACAGTGAGCGGCATTAACAAAATAGCTAGTTCAGTAGTCCAGAATCCTACCAAATTCTTAAACAGTGTGACCTTGAGGAACATTGTTTAACTTGTTTACACCTATGGTGTTCAAGGCGAAAGCGAGAGAGAGAGAGAGAGAGAGAGAGAGAGAGAGAGAGAGAGAGAGAGAGAGAGAGGGAGAGAGAGAGAGAGAGAGAGAGAGAGAGAGAGAGAGAGAGAGAGAGAGAGAGAATATCGGCAGAAAAAGAAATGTATTTGAAACTATAGCATATAAAATGCAGAATTTATTAAGACATATGACAACATACATAGTTTATTTGAAAATTGCCCCGATATTGCTATTAAACAGTCACACACACCCATCCACACTCCACGCATTACCTTTTAAGACTTCAATTAAAAATCTTTCAGACGCCGTTGCGACATTAAGCGCAATGGCACTGGACATACAGAATATTTAAAAAAAATAGACTGTGTGTAATGTATCACAGACAAGCTACAATAATACGGAGATATTCTGTTGGCAAATGAAATCTAGAAAACATTTCCCAATGTAAAATACAGCTGCAGTGCCAACAGCTAAGGTAATGCTGAAATAGACAAATTGCTTTCTTTCACCTTCCCCCTCCCCACCTATCCTATCCTATCCTATCCTGTCCCGTAACCCGGAGGTCGTAGGGGCACCACAGATGATCGCCTAACCAGCATACTCCATCTTTCTCTGTCCTCAGCAGCCCTGATGGCTTCGCTCAGTGTCAAACCAGTCCATTCTCGAATGTTGTCCTCCCACCTCTTTTTCGGTCTCCCTCTTCTTCTACCTCCTTGCACTGTGCCTTGCAGAATAGTCTTTGCAAGGCCTGATGATCTGGTGACGTGGCCATACCATCGGAGTTTCCGTTTCTTTACCACTGTGAGCAGGTCATCGTGTTGTCCAATGGCTTGTGTGATGGTCTGTCGGACTTCGTCGTTGGTGATGTGTTGGGTATAGGAAATGCCCAGAAGTCTTCTGTAGCACCTCATCTTCATGCTTTATATTCTTCGTTGGAGATCTGCTGTGAGGGTCCATGCTTCGCAAGCATATAGGAAGATGGAGATGACAAGGGAGCGCAGCAGTCTTACCACTACCCACCACTACCCCATATCTTCCCACTCGCCTCTCTCTCTCTCTCTCTCTCTCTCTCTCTCTCTCTCTCTCTCTCTCTCTCTCGAAAGACTTGTGTATATTATACAGATAAACCACAAAGCATATTAGGTTACTGTTGGTAATTAGTGACTGTACTATTAAAACTCTGGAGATAAGTCACTGTGTTAGTTTGTATATACAGATTCGCCATCCAGCTAACATTAACGTAGGTCTGTTTCACACTACACACGCAAAGCTTTTGAGATATGCCATAGTGACAAGACATGTTTGTGGTACAGAGAATTATTTGAAGAATCTGAATCCTGGTGTAAATAACGTTGCGCCCCTTCGGCGTCGTCATCATCATCATCATCATCATCATCATCATCATCATCATCATCATCATCATCATCATCATCATCATCATCATCATCATCATCATTATCATCATCATCATCATCATCAACATCATCATTATCATCTGCGGCAGCAGCAGCAGCGTCGTCGTCATCATCAGCAGCAGCAAAACTACTATCACCATCACCTCCTCTCTCTCTCTCTCTCTCTCTCTCTCTCTCTCTCTCTCTCTCTCTCTCTCTCTCTCTCTCTTTCATTAACTGCAGTTAGTGGTCGTTTACTTCAAACGCAAAAGCTTATCTCGCCTTAATGACGTCCCGTTAAAACATGGTGTAACTATAATGTGTAAAATGTAAGTCCCATGTATTTTAAAAGTCTTTTGTTCTTGTATCCCACGGCCGTCAGCATTTGGTCTACAAATATCAGAGACTTTTGCATTCACTAGTTTCACTAAGCTTCTTTTTTGTAAAAGTATGTATTTATCTGAAAATATTTTGAAATAGTCGGTGGAATCAGAACGATATAAATGTCGGTCTGTCAGTCAGTCGGACGGGCGGTCAATTGGAAGCCATATCTCACGAACCACTGAACGCATTTTCACTAAATTTCACATTAAAATTACTTAGGTTAGTGGCCTTCCTCCCGCAAAACGTCACTGGAGTCATTTTGCTGCTAAACACGTTTGGCTCAATATTTCAAAACTTTTATGAAAACGTGTTACTTAATAAAATTAGTAATTTTTATACTTCAGAAATAATCGACTTGTTCTGCTTTAGCTTGCCTTGTTGTGCATGTGTAAGCCTACGTATGTGAACCCGAAATAATAGAAGACACACACGTTTGCTTTGCACATATAGTATAAGACACCCACATTTGCTTGAAAAGGGTAGGCACAGTAGAAAAGCGTGGGGGAAACACGCAAGCAACTCCTTTATTCGGAATTTCTCAACTGTCTGATGCAAGGCATACTGAGTTTCCGGGATTGTTGAGGGTTTAGACTGTTTAGGTACCTGTGTTTGATAATCAGCGCGGCTTCAACAGCCAGCCAACACGGGTGGTAAAGGCGGACAGACAATTTCCGAACAAACAGTAAAACGCTGTTGTCAAGGATGCTCCATGCACGTCGAGGGACACTTCTAGTGGTACTTCTTTATTTCTTTCTTTCTTAATTTCTTTCTTTCTTTTCTTTTAGGGGGTAGGGGAGTGGGGATGGGCAGTGGAAGAAGGGGTAATCGGGGTAAATGGAATACACACTGTTGTAATTCGAGAGTTGACCGTTTTATGTTAGATAATATTAAAATGTTAATGGAAATATGCCTTTGATAAGGGAATTCACTAAGGACACAACTGGGAATGGTAGGGTACTTCTGCCGCGATCGAGAAATTAAGGAGGAAAAAAAGAAGAGGGGAGAGAGAGAGAGAGAGAGAGAGAGAGAGAGAGAGAGAGAGAGAGAGAGAGAGAGAGAGAGAGAGAGAGAGAAAGAAAGTTTATCACAACCACAACCATCATCCCCACCGCGTAGTCATTATCACCATCACAATTGCAACTACCATCCGGATTTATCATCACCACCACCGCTAACATCCTCATTGTTCTCCTCCTCCTCCTCCTCCTCCTCATCATCATCATCATCATCATCATCATGTGCATCTTCATCCACCAGGTGTAGATGTTTTGTGAAGCAGCGACGGCTCTAAACTTTTTTTTTATCGAACACTGACCCAGCCCCTATTACTGTCAGAAAGTGTCTCCCAGCATATTCCAGTCAATCGTCAGGGCTGCCCAGGAGATACCTTCCAATAGCCGTCGCGATTTTAGCAAACAACGTCGTCGTCGTCGTCATCATCATCATCATCATCATCATCATCATCATCATCATCATCATCATCATCATCATCATCATCATCATCATCATCATCGTCATCATCATCATCATCCAAGCCTGAACAAACTCTGCCAATATCACCATTACCATTTTTTTCACATTCAAGGAACAATGCGTAAACTAAACATCACTAAATTGATACACACCACGAACGAAACTGAAGCGAACATTTCTAAACGATCGGTCAAATTTACAAACTCAGAGGACAATAAACACAACAGTGCATAGACTGTGCACAAATAATTATCTGAACTCCAAAGAAAATGAACTGTTAGTACTACTAAAGTTATACGGTATAATTATATGTTGCTCTTTTTTTTCAAAATAGTCTAAATTGTCTATTTTAAATGCTACGTTTTCGATTATGCAAGTGAATGAATGTGTTACATGTTTGTGTATGTATCATGATATACTAAATGTATCATATACTAAAACTCCACAAATACCACAGAATCACACCCAACGTCAAGTCGGCATAGTGGTCGGCGCCATGTTACGGGAAGATTGTGTGTCCAGACTAGTGTCAATTTTGTCTACGATGTTGTTGTGTTGTTGTTTTTTTACTGAAGTCTTATAAAGTGCTTGTGTAAGAGAATTACATGTATGACAGGAAGAGTCATGAAGATATTTGTCTTGGGTGTGGATGCGTGTGTGTAAGTGTTTACCAACATCGAAGCAATTTCAATATATGCAATGTATGTAGTCATTTGGCGGAATACAGCTTTAAAAAAAATTATTTACTGTACGTTTTATATTTGCGTAAACACACCTGTCTGTTGTGTGCCTGAGTATGCCTGGATGCGTGAATATAAATAATGTGATTTGCAACAATATAACATTATGCTGGTGCACCTTACCTTGCTTCCAAGGCGAAACCTGTCGAAGAAGCCTAAACCACTTTGGGGTGTCTCCGATTCTCTGGTTACGTCTTTGCCCATGGCGCGTATGGCTACGATACCGCTGATGTGCGGCAACTTTGAGCCCAGCTTCTCTGAATCGCCAAATATCAAAATTCAAGGTAAACGTTGGCAGAATTAGATTTACCATATATTTAAAAAAAAAATTATATATACATTGTATTTCGTTCTCTCTCTCTTCTTTTATTGTAGGTTTGGATGACACAGTAGTCCATTGCGATACACATGTGCGGCAGTTTGAAGATAGTGTGCTTCTTGGAGGACAAGGACAAAAGGGTTGAATCATGGCTTCAGCAGTGTTTAACATACAGGAATGGGTGGCCAACATTTTCGGCAAATGGGTGAGTGGGTAATTGCGCTATATAAGAACTATATTATATTATAATAATTATGCTATCATCTTAATCACATAACTTGTAATTCAACGGATTTAAGATTAGGAATGTCACATTTTATAACATTTATAATATAATAATAAATCAACAAAATCCAAAGGTACACAATTCGAAGAAAGGGGGATAACTATAACAGATATCCCTTGGAGTATGTATGTATGTGTAAGAAAAAGAAGCAAAGCTAACAATGTAGGAAGTGTATGTTTCGCTTACCCGCTGGCTTACAAAGACCGGACAACGAGATAATACCGCACATGACCGGAAGTGACTTGCGACTTCTGACTCTTCAAGGAAGTCATACAAGGTCAAGTTCGATCTTGTTATAAACATTATGTGACAGAGGCATCTAGTGGTCCGGGTAGCTCAGTTGGTAGAGCGGTTTACTAGTAACCGAAAAGTCCCTGGTTCGAATCTCGGATTGGCCAAACGTATGACCATATTATTTCCCCCTTACCATCAAATTGGATCGCTGGTGTCAGAATAATGAGACCAGTAATCGCATATACGTTCCGGTGTCGTGCGACTATACAGTACTCTACAATTAACCTAACATTTAGCACGTCTGCTAACATTTCCAGTTTATCTGTTTGTTTTGTTGATCCAGCCGACTTCTGGAAACCACAGCAGTAGTTCTACATAATTTGGATTTGCATTTTATTTATTTTTTATTTTCTCTTTCAGAAATTATTTTTTGGGAAGACGGGGTGGATCGTTGTGTGATGGGATAATACTTCAAGACCGCACTTACTCTTGAAAGACTTTGAACTCTGACATTTCTCCATAGCAGCGTCGTAGAGTGCCTTTGCGTACAGCACACTCTGTGGATTGGCGCTCCGCATGGCGAGGGACAGCGGAGTTTCTCCGTCCTGAAATGCATTCGAACAATCAAAAGTAAATTAATACTCTCCATCTTGGAATAAAATTGAAATTAAATTAAATTAAAATTGTTATTTTCAACGTTCTTATCACTTGTTGAAACACTTCGGAAGAACTTTCTGATGGCAATTAAGTAGAAGCAGTAACCAGCAACGTGTTTATCAAACTGTAAACAGATTTCCTTGTCAAAATAATGAACGTGGCCCATAATTACGCCGCAACTTTAAACATTTATACCACCCCCCAAATATAATGCGGAATTATCTCGATTTTAATGTTAAAGGTCAATAAACAGGTGATTCTGAAAACCACTCGTGAAAATATGCAGCATGCTTACAGAAAAAGAACAACGAATCAAATCTTGGTTTATCACTCAATGTCATTTCTTGTCAAACGATAGCTCAGATTTGGAAGTCAAGCTCCAGTAAAGGGAAGCAATTATTCCCATATTCCAAGATTGTGCACCTTTTCTTGGATGATTGTGTCCCTTGAACACCGACGTTGGCCCGTAGAAAAACTCATTTTATACTGACATCTTAAGCTTTTAAAAGGAAAAACAGTGTATAATCGTCGTTACAGTTTATAAATCGTTGCTTTCGAAATGCTTCTGCGAATTACATTATTGTTGGGAATTTAAAGCGCACCGTCAAGATTTTCTTGTTTGATGTATTAAAAACTTACTAAGTTACTAGATCTGCATCCAGTTCAACCGGTCAACCGAACAACTACTCGTAATTAACCCAGCAATTAATCCATCAACCAACAGAGTGTCAATCATTTTATCCCACTCATCATCATCATCATCATCATCATCATCATCATCATCATCATCATCATCATCATCATCATCATTGTCTCGTCGACGACGTCGTTATTTTCAGCTTAAATCCCATTCGTATAATTTTTTTTAAAATTGTACCTGGTCAGGCAGGTACACGCTGACGCCAGCCTCCACGAGTAGCTGCAGGCAGTGCACGTGCCCGTTGTGAGCCGCGTCGTGGGCAGGGGTTCGATCAAACATGTCCGGCGTAGTCAGCAGGTCACACCAGTCCGAATGACCCAGCAGGTACCGCAAGATGTGCGCGTGTCCGTTACCTGTAAAAACAGAAACATGAACAGTGGGGGAGATGCCGGTACATTGGAACAATATGTATCGCTCTAGGCACCAAATGACTAGGTAAATGTTATCAATTGGATGATTTTGAATTGTCGTTGTTGTTGTTGTTGATGTTGTTGTTGTTGTTGTTGTTGTTGTTGTTGTTGTTGTTGTTGTTTTCCTCAGAAGCCAAGAACTCCAATTCACTTCAGTGGCGGACAGAAACGTTGAAACAAAATTGCAAGACACCCGAAAATCGGTATTATTTTTCTATACCGAAAATCGGTTTTATTTTTTATACAATTTTAGTTCTTTGTTCTCCCTCTTTCCCGGTCTTCTTTACAGTCCTACAGCAAAACCACCACTTCAAAAGGAACCACGCAGTTCTCCGCTGCGAAATTTCTCTCTCCTCCCTCTTCCTAATCCCCCCTCCCATCCCCACCCTCCACCCAAATTTTATTTTTTAATTTGGCTGCTCCGCACAGTACTTATTATCTATATATATAAATTGCTTAGCCGGAAGTCCTTCTTCGCCTCTACTATAAAGTTTGTCCCCTATGGAAGCTGATCTGGGCAGGTGCTGGCCACTGCTGATCGGCCTGCTGTGTGCTCAAAACCAGCGAAATCATTATAGCCGACATTTCCTTACCGAACGTTTAACCGTTTCTGAGATAAATAAATAAACAAATTGTCCACAAACTGTAATAGCCTCATTCCGCGCGCTTCCATTAAAAATCAAATTGAGGTTTCAGCATGTTTTTCCATATAGACCAAAAAGTTGATGATCTTTATAGGAAGCGTTGATAGCTCAGTTAGTAAAACCATTCGCCTACCGTGCAGGGCGACGCACGTTCAAAGCTCACACGGACCCTTATTTATTTTTTTTTTAGTACACTAAATTATGGATATTTTTCTTTTTAATTTAGGCTTTTTACCTTTAATTTTTTATTATTATTATTATTAATTATTATTATTATTATTATTATTATTATTATTATTATTATTATTATTATTATTATTATTATTATTTATATAATATTAATTATTATTATTATTATTATTATTATTATTATTATTATTATTATTATTATTATTATTATATCTTATATCAAATTTTCTTTTAAAACCTTGGTGTTTTTTATGATTTCTATTTGTATTATTCTATATCCATTATTATTATTATTATTATTATTATTATTATTATTATTATTATTATTATTATTATTATTACTTATAAACTAATAATAATTATTATTATTATTATAATAACAATTATAGTATCTTATATCAAATTTTATTTTAAAACCTTGGTGTTTTTTCTGATTTCTATTTGTATTATTCTATATTCAATATTATTATTATTATTATTATTATTATTATTATTATTATTATTATTATTATTATTATTATTATTATTACCAAGGATCGGGATGGGGTGGTACGTGTAGGTAAAAGGAGGCTACGGGTAGGTTTAAAGGGGCATGGGTAGGCATAACGGGGATACGGGTATATATAAGGGGGTATGGTGATGGTCGATTCCTTTGATCCATACCTGCGAAACGATCAACGGGGAAGTATCAAGGAGGGTACAGGTAGGAACCAAGGGGGTGTGGAAGGTATCAAGGGGGTATGAGGAGGTATCAAGTGGGTTCGGGGAGGTATCAAGGGGGTATGATGAGGCATCATGGGGGGGGGGACGGGGAGATATCAGGGGGGGGGGTATGGTGAGGTATCAAGGGGGATATGGGGAGGTATCATCGTCCAAATGAAACTCGCAGACAAAAGTTCTCTCTGTCTACATTTTAAACAGCATCATGTGTACAAAAACCACTAGTACTTTATATTTAGGTAATGCTAGGCCATAGAACGTAGGTGTTCTTATTAATCATTTGCATATTTTGACGACTTTTACCCATTTTCAAATCACGAATCCTTTTATAGGCCTACCTTGCAAAACAGCCAGGTGATTAAGCAGTCGTCAATTTTAAATCATTAAATCAGTTCTACTCTATCTGCGGTACTTTACAATAGGTATAGACTTCCTATAGATATGGGAAGCAATCTTCGAGAACTCACCGTTGGTCTTCTAGTTAGGTCTTTTTATTAGATTTTGCTAATTAACGACTTTTTTTCCCTACCTGCAGCAAAATGAAAGGCCGTAGCGCCGCTTTGTGTCGTCGCCATCAGCGCGCCTTTGCCTTGCTTTTCCAGCACGTATTTGAGGACGTCCAGATGGCCAGTCTCCGCAGCAGAGAGGAGAGGGGTCATGCCTTCACAGGCCACCAGTTCTAGAGATCCCTCAGCCTCCTCCACCAGATACTTCAACAGCTCGGTCTGACCTTCCTGGGCGGCGTAAAACACCGGTGTAGCACCTGTGGAAAGCATTACGGAAATACTGAAGTTGAATGGTGATATTGTTACCCTTCAAGGGACATGATCTAGACTACTAATACGTTAGACCCTTTACCCTCATACTATCAGGTCCACCGCCGCCGATCAAAACCTATCCCAGACCTAAAATATTTGAAAACAATGTTTTGCAGCATGAATCAATAATTATATCATATTCTGATCTATTCTATTGAATCCTTACTTAAAAATATGAAAAAAGATCTAAATGTGTAATATTATGGAAATAGACCTTGGTTGGATAGTGATAAACCAGTTGGTCAGCCGAACAATAGACCATCTGACTGACCTCTTCACGATAGGGATCAGCAATGCACGTATTTAGAAAGAACCAGCAACATCAATTGATCGTCTTGTGATGATAAATTAATCAGTCAATCATACAATCAACCGACTCACTCACCAACTCACGCATACAACATGTCGACTATCCAACCCAAAGTTAGCTTATATAGCCTAATCCATATCGAAGAGCCTGCCCTAGCGAATCAACCACTGTCCACTAACTCACTCACCAACTCATTCATAAATTTTTTTGGGCAGCTAAATCACGTGCTCATCATTAATAATGTAAAACAACAAAGAGCTAAATCAACGTTAGATTGAACTATCGTATTGCGTCTCATGACGTAAAACACGATTTGAATTCAATTGAATTCAACAAATCTTTATTATTGTTCAAGGGTGTTACGTTGAAACGCGAATGGTAGTATGTCTGAAACGCGCACGATAGATCTAATCGTTTCGTTTTGCAGAGTATTCAATAATGGAGTTTATTACCTTTGATTTGAGTTTGCATTGTTTGGAGAGGCTTTGTATAACGTTGATAATTTGCGTTAGTCGATATTATTGGAGAATTCTCTGGATCTGCGTGTTTACTCTCGAAAGAAATTTCCCGACAAATGTCGAAGTAAGAGAACGTTCCGGGTATGTGTAGAAATATGTATGACGTAAGTCAGTGATGACGATCTTTAATTCTGATTGGTTGTAATGCGTCATTTCTAGAACGTCCTGTCGTCATCTCGAATGAGAGAAAAAATTATAAAATGGATGCCCTGTGTGTGGGTAGAGGAAGTTGTTGATAGTGAGTTGGAAAGTAAAAAATTGAGAGTGAAAAGGCGATTGTATGCAGTTGTTGATGTGTGCTGAATAAAAGTGGAAAACTTCATACGTCGACTTTGTGACTTGTATGCTGATTGAGCGGGTTGCGTGAATAAACGAATCTGAGCTACACTCATCAGTACTTCAGCATTGGGGCTGAATCCACTACTGATAGAAAACACCAACATCAAACCGAGTGTAACAAAGGGATTATATACAGCCATTTGTGTGTGCATTTGAATAACTACCATATACTGATATAGGCCTAGTATTACTATTCAACATTAGCCCCCGTCATATAAGTCTGTTAGTAAGTGTTAGACAATTCAACATCAACTTACCGAAGATGTCACGCATGTTGACGGACGGGGGGCATGCCTGGATCAGCACTTCCGTACTCGCTCTGTTGCCTGTAATAACACATGAATACATGTACATTCAATATATATTGTTCTAACTACAACGGTTTCCGCTGTTAACATGCTCCTCCCTCACCCCTCCTTCCCTACCCCTCCCCAACGGCCTGCGCTAGTTCAAAAGACACACCAAGTCATGCACATTTTTCTTACACACTGAAAATATTACGCTATACTGTCATTGTTACCAACCCCAACCCAAAGCCAAAGCGATTATCATCATGACAATTTCAATTTGCAATACGTTCTGGCAGGATCATTAGCAAATGAAATGCTAAACAATGCAGAAATCTTTCCATGCAGAATGCAATAGTTAATGAACTCAGAACTGAAAATATAAATGATGATGATGATGATGATGATGATGATGATGATGATGATGATGATGATGATGATGATGATGATGATGATGACAACGAAGAGGACGACGACGACGATGATGATTGGGAGGTACGGTGGCCTAATGGTAGAGCTTTGGCTTGCGGATCTGAAGGTCCCGGGTTCGAGCCCAGGCCGGGGCATTGTGTTGTGTCCTTGTGAAAGTCACTTTACTCCCGTTTTCCTACTCCTTCGGATGAGAGTATAAACCGAGTCTGTGTTGCATACATTCCATCATAACGGACTTTAAAGATCCTGACGCTCATGTCCTAGACGGGTGAGTGCCGGTGACAAGAACACACCCAGCATGCACCTAGGTCCTTCTCTCCCATCCCTGGCTGCCCAGGATTGTGCTCAGTTGTCTGGGGCGTTATTACGGTGCGCCCAAAGGCTGCAAGTTGGCGCCTAGGGCGGCTTGAGTTAGATCCTGTATCGGCCAGCGCCTTGAGCAGCTCTTGAGCTGAAAAAGCGCTATATAAGAACGATTAAATAATAATAATAATAATAATAATAATAATAATAATAATAATAATAATAATAATAATAATAATAAATAATAATGATAGCGACAACAACAACGATAACAACTATGAATGGTTGATGATGATGATGATGATGATGATGATGATGATGATGATGATGATGATGATGATGATGATGATGATGATGATGATGATGTTGATGGCGACAACAACTATGCATGGTGATGATTATAATGATGATGATGAGGAGGAGGAGGAGGAGAAGGAGTAGTAGAAAAATAATATTAATACAAATATGTAGCCGCTATTTTTATTTTATTTACTTGTTTAACTGACGTTGTAAATAAACACATGAATACGTAATTTTAAAATAACAAACAAACAAACAAACAAATCATTCTCTCTGGGGTTTTTTCCTTTTCAAAATTACCGGACGCAGTGGCTAGATGGATAGCAAGCACGCCGTCTAGGGATTTGACCAGACAGAGGTCCTTGCCGAAAGTGCTGGCGAGCCATGACACCACACAGTCTCTGTTGCCCATGGTCGCCAGGTGTAGGCACGTCATTCCTGCAATCGCATAACGATGACGCACATGCACATCAAAAATTGAGTGACAATATTTTAATGGGGTTCTATTCTACTCTATTGTATTCTATTGTATTCTATTGTATTGTATTGTATTCTATTCTATTCTATTCTAACCTATTCTATGCTAGAAGAAGAAAAAAGGATAACGTGTTTCGCCTTTATTATAAAATACGCTAACATAAAACAATTTTAGGCTATTCTAGCCTAGTCTATTCTATTCTTGTCTTGTCTGGTGACGGTCTCGATGATCTGATCTGATTAGTTATTGCACACTGTTCGGAAATGTTCCTTAGACTGTAAACCTGAAAAAATCTTTCTTTTTTATGATGAGGCACTTGATGTAAATAAAATTGGCTATTGAATGTCCCACAATCATCGAATCCTGGAGCAAGCCTATATATAGGCTATTACATCTTGAGTTTGTAAGAAAACAATCCAGCCTAAGCTAGAGTTATTGAACATATCAATAATAAAATTACCTTTAAATCTAGCTTTCAAATAACCCTAGAAATTTATTTTATTTTTTTTTCACTAAAGAAGCCAACTTTCTATAGAAATTTACACTTTCGAGTTTATTTTGTCTGTTTATTTTGTCTGTTTATTTTGATAAGATAATACTCTACCTGCATTGTCGCGCTCAGCAGCTGCTGCCAGCTTGGAAGCCATGTCTTTGGGTTCTGACAAGATGGCTTGGAGACAGCGCAGATTCCCGTTCAACGCTGCAGCATGGGCACACGTTTCTCCTCTCGAGTTTCTCGTCAACAAAGGGATGCTGCAGTGCTGCAAAAGCCATCTGCAATGAGAGATTAAATTAACTTAATTAGTGATCATTCGTTTAGAAAACAAAATCCAAATATTTCGTTGCTGCTGTTGTTTGTCATCATTATCATCATCATTATCATCATCATCATCATCATCATCATCATCATCATCATCATCATCATCATCATCATCATCATCATCATCATCATCATCATCGTCGTCGTCGTCGTCGTCATCAGAAACACCATCGGCGACAACAAAATTATTGTCATCATCATCGTCCATTCCCAATATCATTAAGTTCATTAGGGTGGAGCGTTTTGTCGCATCATCGTCATCATCATCATCATCATGCATATTCATCATCATCATCATGCATATTCATCATCATCATTCTTTCTTCCTTTCTTCTTCTTCTTGCATAGTTTGAACTAATTTCCCCGAGAGAATGAATTAGAAAGAATACAAAAATGCATGGATGAGTGCGAACCGTTTGTTTTGAAATATGAAAGCTTAATCTGCGTTAACCTACGTACAGTACAGTAAGGGGTAAAAGGGAATTCATTTTTTAATGTTGTGAAGCATCATCAGCTACTGGCATAGTTACAGAACACACACAGACGTTTACACACCAGTCCGCACACACACACACACACACACACACACACACACACACACACATGCGCGCGCGCACACAAACACAAACACACGCACACACACACACTCACACACACACGAGTTAAAGGTTTGAACTACTGGAAAGAAGTGTATGTTTCGGGACAAAGAGGTCAGTGTGCGGCAAGCAAGTGGTCAGGGCTTGACCGATCGAAATGGCACACACAGTCTTTTCAATGTCAGTTTCAATGGTACACGGTCAATGTTGTCTACACAGCGTTAGGTGTGTGTGTAAGGAAAAGAAGACTGCTAGATTCAGGCAGCCAGGTATGCAAGACCCTCTATCCCGTCCTTCAGACCCCTCCCTCCACCCCCACCAATCCACCCTCACCTCCCCCGATGAAAATCACAGTTCTACTAGATCTGTTCAAGTTAATGGTCAACAGCACACTGCGTAGCGTAGCTGGGACTAGCCTATGTGAGTCTCAATTACACAGTGTGTTTCAACAGCTTACCTCTCTCTCACACACACACACACACACACACACACCCACACACACACACACACACACACACACACACACATTTTCCCTCCATTCCTTTAGGACTGTATGTTTGAGCTTTCATCCCCTCCTTTATATTTTTTGTTCTTTATACACTCTTCAACAACGTCAGTCTGTGTCTATATTTCTGTGTGCATGTGTGTGTATCTCTCGCTCTCCCCCCCCCCCTTCATCCCCACGCTCCCTTCTCTCTCACAATTTCTATCAGTGTCCCTCTTACCCCGTTTGTATCAGTGTACACAGGTCAAGATACACACACACACACAAACACACTAAACCCACACACACACACTCACCCACACATACCCACACCCTCACACACTCACACACTCTTTCTTTCACACACACACAATCTCTCTCACTCTCTCTCTGTTGGCCTCCCTCCCTCTCTCTCTCTCTCTCTCTCTCTCACACACACACACACACACACACACATAGACGGAATGCGTTTCTTGTTCTAATAAAAACATTTACAGCGTGTCATCAGTTGGTTACGTAATGCTGTCGTCTGTTCAACGCAGTGTTGAACAAGCGAGAAGGAAAGAACACACACAAAAAAAAAACAAAAAAAAGAAAGAAAGAAAGAAAGAAGACGAAAACGAAGACGAACAGGTCAAAGAAGAAGAAGAAGAAGAGGTTCGTTTGAGCGCTTGAGCATAATCATGTTCAACAATAAAACGAATGCTTCTCTCGTAGTAGGCGAGCGTTGTGGCAGAGTGGTCTAAGGGCAGGACTAACTTAAACTTGCAAGCCTGTGGACAACACGATGACATGCTCACAGTGGTTAAGGAACGGAAACTCCGATGGTATGGTCACCAGAGCATCAGGCCTTGCAAAATACCATCCTGCAAGGCATGGTGCAAGGAGGCAGAAGAAGAAAGAGACATAAAAGGAAGTGGGAGGACAAAATTCGAGAATGGACTGGCTTGACACTGAGCGTAGACATGAAGGTTGCTGAGGACAGAGAAAGATGGAGTACGCTGATTAAACGAACGAACGGACGGGGTGGCCTCGTGGCGCAGTGGATTAGTCGTCGGTTTCCTAAGCCGAAGGTCGCGGGTTTGATTCCCGCAAGGGGCGAACGTACGTGACTTAGGTACGAGACTATTGAGGTCACCGAGGGTTTTATCCGGGCGCTCCGGTTTCCTCCCTCCCTTCAATAATGGTACTGGACGCAGTCAATATAAAAATTTCAAAAAAAAGAAAAGATCGATTTTCTTTCTGTCTTCTAATAGCAATTTCCCTGCTTTTACACCACCTGTTTGAGTGATAGATGTGTATTTGTTGTGTGTGTGTGTGTGTGTGTGTGTGTGTGTGTGTTTGAGAGAGTGGATGAAACAAGTGAGCATGTATGTTGGTACAGATCGCCGCTCTTTGAGCCTGATTGAAGATTTGGGGAAAGGCGCGTATATAGCATCCATTATTATTATTATTATTATTATTATTATTATTATTATTATTATTATTATTATTATTATTATCATTATCGGTGGTGCCCTAACGACTTTCGAGTTATGGGATAGGATAGGATAGGATAACGTGCCTTTTCCACAAGCTAGAAACCAATGACGCCTAAAAGGTTTGGGATCGATCCCGCCTCTTGGAGTTATATATTCTCCGAATATTAGTTACTTTCGACTGAGCAACCTTTCGGGGGTTTTGTACGGGTACTCCGCTGTGCTCCCCCAGCAAAATTTGAACAACAGCAACAACACCAAAAAAACACAACTAATATTAGGTAGGTTGGATTGGGCGCGCGCGCCACAGGCTGCGACTACGCATTCCCTAAGGGAGGTGTCCCAGAATGACTCGATAAAAAGGGACAATAAAGTGTTAAAAAATCAAAAACTAAAAATCTAAAACCGTGGTAGACAAAAATGAACGTGGCATATTTCACTACCTTAGCAGGATGATTACTCTAGCTAGTGGTTCGGTGTTGAATTAAGTCCCTTTCCCCTCTTCCCTAGCATGATTTGGTTACCCTTGTCTGCCAAATCGCTAATGGTGGATGCAGACGATACATTTCGATGTTCATTTCATTTCTCTCGGAAGTATTGTTGAAACTGTCTTTAAACTGTCTTTTGGATCATGTACACATTTATTTCTCATTATTACTTTTCAATTGCGTGATGAGAACTGACGCAAAAACGTATAGTCTAACTCAATAATTTCTTGTATCACAGTAACATCTTCATAGGGCCGCTACCGCTATGCTATCGGGGATCCATTCTACTTGGTGAAAGCCCCTGGCTCGCTCTTTATATGCACATGGATCTGTTTGGTTTGCTGCATGCGCAGAATGTCCACAAAGGTCATGTATATATAATTTTGCGCAATTTTGAAGTCGATCCCAGAAGCACTTTAAATCAGTTTTACTGACCACTTGTGTAAAAATGTGCAACAATAAAACTACAGTAGAGGTTGCCATTTTCTGCTTTATTTAGGTGAACGTGACAGGAGAAAAAAAAAAGAAATATATTTCTCTTATATAGCGCACTTACAAGCTCAGAGAGCTTCTCAGGAGCCCTTTACATAACAACACAAGGACAAATGAACCACGCGCCTTAATTTCACCCAACTGGTTATTATCGCACCCAACTCATCAAACCCCTCCCCGTCTTCACAAACAAACAAACAAACAAACACACACACACACCAAAAAAAAAAAGAACAATATCTACATTAAAAATCAATTTTGAAGAATAAAAACTTGCTGACGATAACATAGTTCTTTTCATCCGACATTCCTAAAACAAAGGAGACAGCCAAATTTTGATTCTTCAGTTAATAAAGCATATGTTTTGGGTCATTGCTATTCTATAGTGTTTGAATAATCTTCTTCATTTTCCATACAATCTGGATGTGGACATTTTTTCGTAGTGTCCGAGCCTGGGCCTGCCTCCCACTACCTCCATCCTCTCTCTTTCTCTCTCTCTCTCTCTCTCTCTCTCTCTCTCTCTCTCTCTGTCTCCTTCTCTCTCTCTGTCGCTCTCTCTCTCTCTCTGTCTCTCTCTCTCTCTATGTGTGCACTGTGCACATGGATCTGTTTGCTGTGCTGCATGCGCATAATATCCACAGAGCCCATGTTTTGCATGTCGATCGACGCAGCCATCTGTTTGCATAACACATTCCTTCTTCTGAATCCCTGTGTGATGATGATGATGATGATGATGATGATGATGATGATGATGATGATGATGATGATGATGATGATGATGATGATAATGATGATGATGATGATGGTCTGTCGCTAGCTTTGTCTTGCTTAGCTCTGTCTGTCTGTTTCTTTAGGTTAGTTCTGCATTATGTTATTTTGTTAAAAGGACAGATTGGAAGAGTATACTTTCATATTAGTCTGAAATCTTAATCCCTAATTTAAAACAAAAAAAGATTCAAGTTTCATGTTCTTTAAAACCCTTACTTACATTTTCCTATTATGTTCCCTCTGTTTGCCTGTACATGTATAGGTATCGTCTCACAATGTCTAATCGTATAGTGTCTAATCCCAACGTGCCTATAACCCACTTGCCTTCATTTGGTTTTGCTTCTACACCGCCCTCAACCATCACCACCAGCATCCCACCATATCACTCCCACGTCCCTTCTGCCTCTCGTCTAATTTATTCGATATTGCTTACTTGTTTAAAAGGACTAACTTTTACACATTTCAGCGTTAAAGTTCTTCTCAAATTCACAATGAATGGTGTCACACTTGGAGAAAAAAAAAAGATGAAACCAAGACATATCTTCTTTCAAAAGTACGGTTTGGATATAAAAAGATACATTAATTCGTTTATGTTACCCAATAATGGAATCAAGGCTGATTCTAAAAAACAACAGTATTTCAGCAAATATGTATTGCACAACACAACTGTTTGCTTTAAATAACCAAGGCAAGGTAAAGAAGCTGAAAATTCAAAAGCGACGCGATCAGGTTGAGCTAGCAACGAATGCCCTCTATGTCATCACTTAATATGATTTTTTTAAAAGCAAATTCGACATTCCCATGTAAACTCATTGTCACGAAAAAGAAAAAAAAAGAATCTCTTGAAGTCCAGTCCCTTTACATTACATTACATGATTATTGCTTTAGGTCCAGCGGACTCTTCCGAGCCATATCAGGACCGTCCAGTCCCTTTAAGCAAAAAACCGGAGCTGAGAACATTTTACGGGCTGCTAACAGACTAACGCGCACTCACATACCGCGCGCATTTGTTTAAAATAAGGAACATGGTGTAAAGATGTCCTAGATACTAGTATGTGAAAGGTTGAAAGGCACGGATGATAGGGTCGCAGATAGCTCAACAATATTCATCGGCGGCACACACCGCTGCCGACGTTTGACGTCATTACCTCTGACAGATATCCGTTGAGCCATATTGACTCGTGATAAAAATGCAGCCATTGGCTTTTCTCCCTCGAAAGATGGGGAGAAAAAAAAAGGTGTCAATGTCATTCCCCACCTCCTTTTTGCGACAATGACCGGAAGATCCCCCAAAGCCGGGAATCATGGGGCTGCGCGAGAATTATGGGATTGCCGCAAAGGTGACCTTTACGTCAACACGACAAGGGAGTGCGAAAATTGAAAAATGAATTTCGAAGAGCGTGACGGAATGACGTGGAGGAAGAGCTTTGATTGTTGAAACCATACGCGGAGAATGCAACATTTTTTTTGCTAAAGATGAGATCATAGCTGGGATTTGTCTCTGAATTCTCAGCTTTTAAAGAAATATCTCACTGCTGCACACCGTTCCCAATGGATAAGGTGCGAATACAGAGGCAGAAAGCAAACAGAATTCTGAGAAATCACTTTGTTGAATACGACAAGTTCAAAGGTCATGGTGATGACAAACACACGGCAAGTTCAGATGTCATCTATCGTCGGTGCGTCATACGCTGGCCAGGATAATACATATTGTTGCAATGGTTCACTGAACTGCTGATCATACTTTTTGTATTTCAGATAATCACTGAAACTACTTTGAAACAGTCGGGAATATTTTTATTCCGTTTCTCTCTGTTTGTTTCCTTAAACCTTCAAAATGTAAACACAAACGGTATTTATAGACTAACTTATTATAGTTTTAATAATAAATAAATCCAAATAAAATAAATAAATAAATAAATTAATTAATTAAATAAATAAATAAATCCAAATAAAATAAATAAATAAATGAATAAATAAATAAATAAATAAAATAAATCAAAAGCTGTTGTGCCTATTTATGTAGCCTTGTTGTTAAATGAAAAAGTAATTAAATAACAAAGTAAGTCAGAAAGTAAAAACAATAATTCCCCAGGTATCGCTTGAAAACTAATAAATAATAATTGTGAACAGAAGCATAATACTTGATAGGCTGCCATTACATTCTTACTTTAGGTATTGTTGTTGTTGAATTTTTATTTAAATTTTATTTGTTGTGTTTTTTTAATTCTATTTAATTATTTTTTTTTGGGGGAGGGGGGGTACGATTATGGATACTACTTGTAACATTTTTATACGAAAATCCCTTCGTTTTTTCAGCGACAGCACAGCAACCTCAAGGTGGAACAAGGTGGAGTTAAGAACAACAAATACGTAGGTGTATGCATGTGTATGTACGTGCCTGTGTGTGTTTGTGTGCGTGTGCGCGCGTATGGGTGTGCGTATGTGTGTGTGTGTGTGTCTGTGTGTGGGGGGGGGTGGGTGGATGGGTGGATGTGAGTTTTCATGTCCATTTTGATTTCACCATGCTACATGTTGCCTTTAAACATCAATTAGCTTGTACGGCACTGAAAAGGTTCAATGAAAGTATGCTTATAACAAAAAACAAAAGACACACTCTAAACCCACCCCAACTCATCCACCCACCCACGTACCCCCTCCCTCCTCCACCACACACACACCCACACACCCACACACCCACACACACACACACACACACACACATACACACAAACGCTATTAACTCCATTCTTTGCAAAACTATGTTCCTCGCGTTTCTGTTATTTATCCCTCAAACGTTCCAGTTAGGTTTTCAAAAACCCACAGACATTTAATTCTTTTAAAAAAAATCTATCCCCAGCGTATCTTTAACTCTTACTCATGTGCAGTTAAGGCAAATACTCAGGAGAATAAACGTTAACCTATACGCACAAAGGTGAAGGCTAGGTGAAAAGGACAGCAAATTGGCAAACTCAACAACAAGCTTCACCCTACTGAAGTGGCAAAAAACTTCAACTATATTGGTTTTGCACTGTTTGTGGTACACCAGGGTGAATAAGAGAATCGATCCTCATCGCGTTGGAGGGAGTGAGGGGTCGTTTGATTGGGTTAGGAACATGGGAAAAGCAAGTAGGGCCTTAAGAGTAAATAACAGTGTCCTGTTAAAAAAATAAAGAAACAAACCCACACACAAACGCACTCCCTCGTAATTATTTTAAAACAATTTCTTTACCTTCCCTTGGATTATCTACACTGCTCTTTTTTCTAGTCTCCGTTGGGCAACCCCTTCCCACTCCCTCTGCCCTCTCCCTCTCTTCCCATTAAACCCTTCCCATCCTCCTTTACTGCAATATTCTACAAGTGATAAGGTTGAAGGAAATATAACACGCTAAATTAACAGATTCTCTATGCATCTATGTTGTTAAAACGCTCCGTCATGAAATAAAAGCCTTATAGTCAAGTAGCATCAACCTCTTACGTAACCCCCCGATGACGTCCTTTGTCGTAAACAAATATGTTCAATATTTTATACGCTAGCAGTTTGTATTGAGACTTATGTGTCGAATCTTGGACATCTACGTTTGCAAGGATCGGATCGGAACAAGCAGTTCGTTGTTCTCTACATGTAAATAGGATCTACGTAGCCGTGTGCACTGAGAAAACACAAACGTCTTTGATCGATATGAAGAAAGAGAAGACACCAACAAAGCGACAATGGGAAGTTCTTAAGTTCTTTCCTGGCCTTGGCCTTTTGCATCCAGACACTATGGACAAATGTACACTACATGCTATGAACATAAAGAAGGTGCTTTAACTTTTAAGGGAGATCGTCTGTATAGGTCAAAGTTGTCCATTGGAATAATTAATTGTTTCCGGGGAAAAGTAACTTGCCTGTCACTTAAAAGTAAAAGTTGAAACATCGAAATTAATGCCCGTAATGTCATCATCATCATCATCATCATCATCATCATCATCATCATCATCATCATCATCATCATCATCATCATCATCATCATTATCATCGTCATCGTCGTCGTCATCATCAACAGTAAAAGTTAATCTGATCATCATCACCACCAATACCGTCAGATGCGGCACTACGAACATCCAATTTTCCAATAGTTAAAATAAATGTATCGCCGTTGCATCATTGCAGCATACAATGACACTCTTTAAATTAACGAATCAATAAACAAAGAAATGAAGCAAAACCCTCACTAATTCATAAACAAATTTAGTTAGTCGTTACATCGAGCAAGCAATCTTTTTCACAGTGAGATTGATTTAAAACATGCACCACTTAAAGACTTCAACATTTACTACCCAACTCAAACCAAACCAACCCAAACTAACGCAAAGCAACATAACCGAACCTAACCTAACCCAACCAATACAACCCAACACGACAATCAATTTAGCGTACTAGAAAATTAAATTAAATACAGTGTTAACAGCTGCTAATTTCTTACCTGAGGCACCTGTACTGTCCACACTTGGCGGCGACGTGAAGAGGCGTGTTGCCCACCTTGTCCACCTGGGGAACCTTGCCCGTCTTCTGCAGAGCCTTCAGCAGGCCCAGCTGCCCTGTGGCCACCGCGTTGAAACAGGCCAGAATCAGGAAGTCCTTGGACGCCTCCTTGCCAGGGCTGCACCCACCAGCCGACCACGAGGACCGTCTCTTGGGCGCTGGAGGGGCTGGAGGTCTGGGAGGCCCTAAAGTTTTAAGAGGAGAAGAGGCGGGTGTGGAAGACCTTTGACCCGGGACCGGAGGTCTAGGAGGTGGAGGAGCGTTGGGAAGAGGCTTGCTGTTGGACTGTTTGGACGCGTTGGTGACAGAGACGGTATGAACCAGCAAGGCTTTTTGGCGAGCGGCGGGATCTTGGCCTTCAGGGCCTTTGAGGCCAAGGTGCACTACCTTTTGAGCGAACAACTTCTGAGCCTCGACTTTGGCCATCCTCTTGCGCTCCTCCGTGCTGAGTCTCCTGTCAGTGAGGCGAGTAGTAAGATGACCGTTGTGATGACGAAGCAGAGGCAGAGAGTTTCTCCTGATGCCCCAATGGCTCGTGATGAGATCTTTCGCTTTCCTAGACTGCACTTTCACTGTCTGGAACTTAGGGAACACTGGAGGAGTCTGTGGAGGTTGCGGCGGTGGCGGTGGCGGTGGCGCCCTGGATTTTGTAGATGGAGGTTTATTTGATTTGTTATCCTCCGTCTTGATCGCTGGGGACTTATTTCGTCTGGCACCTCTACTTGAACTCCTGCTTACGATAGCGCTATGGCGAATCGGAGAAGGAATCCTCAACTCAGGGGCTGACATTTTCCTGAGGGTTACGTGTGTTTCACAAGGCATTGTTGATAGAACAAACTGTCCCCACCTCTTCCAGAAAGACTGTTTAATCGTTGTAAGAGGTTTGGAGTTTCCTGTTCAAAAGTAAGTTGAAATCAGAGGAAGGGGTATTTAATTACAATGAACGCAAGTATATTCCTTATTTGCTGTAAACGTGTGTGCTAATATTTATGTTTTTATGACAACTTTTACAACGGAAACGTTTTTCTAAAGTCACTTTTCAAGTTTATTTAAAATGCGCTTCCATGTAGAAAACCAATTTCTTTGTGTATGTCCATACGATCACTGTAACAATGCCGATAAATATCAATACGTGATTAATAAGTGAAAGCTGTGAAACGTGTACCAACCTAGAAATGTAGAGTTGTCCAACAGCTTAAGCACAGACTAAAGTGAACGACTACACATTGTCGTGTTAACTTCAAATGAACTATGCATCTTCTCGAACTTGCGGACGTCTTGCGTTTTCAGTTTAAATTTGACCGACGCTAATTAAAAACACTGAAAGATGAATCAAACTGCATGCGAAAATACAGAAAGAAATCAAAAATAGCTAATGGGCGAACAAGATGCGATTCTCCAGAGTCTAAACAAGAAGATCCACAACTTGAACGAAAAATGCCAAAGAAGCACAACTTGAAAAGTATCGATGACACCGCCTAATCAGCATGTTATCCGTGAGGCTGCATCATATTTACTGCAATGCTTAGCGAGATTTAAATCTGTGAATAATGTGGACATGCACGGAGAGTGTACCTCTCTGCTGCCTGGCAGCATTCAGAATGAACTCAACAGTCTTCGGGGCAGCAACTTAGTTTAAGCGGCGATTGAGATTTGCCAACCCAGTGAGATTCACAACTGTGTCAAGTCCAAGGTTAGGGGATGGGTGATGAAGATGCTTGAGACGGGTGATGAAACTGAAAGGAGCTAACTGGAGACGAGAGGAGAGAGAGAGAGGGAAAGAGAGAGGATGGGGAGATGGGAGACGGTCAACTTTGTGATGGTAGGGATACCAAAAAAAAAAAGAATATGTGACGGAGGGGACGGACAAGAGAGAAGCACATTAGGAGGCGGGAGGTATGCTTTTGCTTGAGAAAGCAACATTTGTGATGATGGGTTTGCAGGAGACGAGAAAGGGGAAAATAGAGCAAGATAGAGGGGCCCACAAAAATGAAGGAGGAATGCTTGAGAAAACATTTGTAACAGAAGAACTGGAAAAGGGGAATGAAAGTGTAGGTAGGGGAAAGGGGGTGGGGGTGGGAGAGACACTTGAGACAGCAATATTTGTGATGGTGACAGGGGCTGAGAGCGCATGATGTGCCTGGCGGAAGGATGGAGGGGTAGGGGAAGGGTGGGGAATAGATGCTTGAGAAACTGTAATTGGGATGGAATCTCGTTCAAGCCTTGGTAGTCAGAAAGTACAAGATTATCGTCAAACACAAAAAGTTGATCCCCTTCATTAAAGGAGGGTAATAGCATTAATGCACGGATAGAAATGCACGGATAGAAATGCAATGCTTTTTGCACAAATACGTTAAAACTCTATTAAGTGTATGTAAGGGCATTATTTCTCCTCTACAAATTCTGTCAGGCGCTACATTAATACAATAAATTCCGGTATTTGCAATCAAATACTCAAGTTGACATCTTTATGAACGGTTTAATTCCTTGTTGGAAAATCTTGAAAGCACCGTTTTATAATTTACCTATGTTTATTTATGTATTTATTTTTTGTTTTGTAGTACATGAATGTGTTCGCGCGTTTGTAAATATGGATGCGAGAGATGAATAGACTCGTCTAAAATCACAATATTTGAAGAGACGCAAAATGAGAGAGAGAGAGAGAGAGAGAGAGAGAGAGAGAGAGAGAGAGAGAGAGAGAGAGAGAGAGAGAGAGAGAGATGATCTAAATATTTAAGAATGTGTCAATAAAAAAATCAAAACGTTCACAACTCGCGAAATGCTCCTACTACTTGAATGAATTGTTGCTCAGTCTTGTCTCTGATTAGAAAGAAAGGTTACAGTGTGGGTGTCATCAGACAATACAGTTGCATTGTATTGAATTATATTGCATTCATTAATGAAGGGGGACAAGAAAACATATGATTAGACTAACTGAGACGCAGAACACAAAGTTTATTGCACAAGTACATTCCATACTCTGTTTATAGAAGAGTTGTGGGAAGGGGGTGTGTGTGTGTAAAAGTGAGCGTGATGAGTAAGATTGTAAGGGTCTTTCATGCTTAAACGGCATACAAGTGTATAATCTGCATAGGTAAACTATTCATTATGGGAAACTGTACCATCTTCTTGTTCTTCTAATTCGTCTTGTATTCGTCTTCTTCTCCATTTTAAAAAAAAAAGTTAATATTACTTTCGCATGTTCAGTTTTCTTCTAGTTTCATGTGTTACTGTGCTTACAAACTGAGACCATTAAATCTTCATTCTTGCCGTCTATGCAAGATGAGCACCGAAAGTATAAATATTGAAGATATAAAACACGTCATGAGAAGATCAAACCTATTGTCGTTATCTACGTGTCAGCTGGGCGAACGTACATGTCCATTGAAAGCAACTAATAACATAAATAAACATCCTTGGTGTCCTTGCAAAGTATACATCTATATGGAATAATTCATCGATGAGTTTGGCCATTTACCAAAACACACAGTTGCTTTAGGGAAAGAAAATTTTTCTAGCAACGTTATCGAAGTATCAGCTGGGCGGACGGAAACGCTGCTGTTGCTAAGAATTAAGACCTACTTCGCAAAAGGCTAGCTGCAACCTTGGTTGGGCGTCTGTACCGAATAGTTCATTGATGAGTTCGAATGCTTGCCCAAACACTCAAACCGTCTACTAACGAACTCCCACTGTCAACTGGGCGGACGTACATGTCCAACGAAAGGCTATTTATCTCCAAGAGAAGGGGAATGGGAGAAACGAGACACCTGCATCCTTGACGTTTCCCTTCCGGAAAGTGCGTGTGCACTGAATCGGAATAACATTTACACACTGTAGCTGAGTATAGCATTTATTTATTTATTTATTTAACTTCTTTTATTAAGCCTTAAGGGCAAGTCGCGCTTCATGTGTTTCGATGGGTCCGAAAATAGTTGATTTCGCAAATGGATTCGAATGTTAAAGTACAAGTGACAGATCCAGACGGAAACATACCAATCAGGCCGTTCCGAGTGGTTTAGTGGTCCACTGTGCACTGTTTAGCATCAGGTGTTGGGAATCTTGAGCAGTCCTTCTGCCGTTATCAGAACAATCATTTTACTTCTTTATTTACAAATCTCCTTGGTCCATGACGTAACCTAACACACTGTGCACGAAGGTTTTGTACCAAGTGCGCTTCCTGGGTGGTTAGGAAGCAAACTTGACCAGTCCTTTGAATGATCAAGATTTTACTTTACTAACTACTCTCCTTGCGTCATGGTGAGTTTACGGCACAAGGTCCTCAAAAAAGACTAGGCACGATCGGAACGTGGCATATTGGAAAAGCTGCAGCATAAGTCAAGTCAGTCAAGCAGATGCCCAAACACACGTACGTGGACGCTTAAAGACATCGATCTCCTCACTATTTCATGGTCATCTTCAACCAGAGAATCCAGGAAGAATTGAGGGATGGAGAGCTTTGATGTGCTTTGCCTATCCTATCCCAGAAGTATATATTTTGCAAGCATATAGGAACATGGAGATGACAAGGGAGCGCAGCAGCCTTATCTTGGCGTGTAAGACACAATGACACAATGAAAATTGTCGAACTAAGCTCTTCTTCGGGCGGACATTGTTTTGTTGTCTCTTGTGTTTTGTCCGAGCTTAGCTCGATAATTAGCATTTTGTCATTTTGTCTGGTTTTTGTTGAAATTAGCATTCCTTTTGGCTTATGTACACATCTGTTTCTAATTATTTTTACGTTTGAATGCCAGCAATCCTCTGTTTTATTCCAATCATTGTTTACGGCAGAACAGATGCATTGTCGTAATAAAAGAGGAAGGATGAATTATTTAAATGTAATCCTTTTTTAATTTTAATTTTGCGCATAGGCCGATAGTCATTCAGTTATGTATTAATCAATTAACTGATTAATTTTATTAATCTTGGAGATGTTCTATTTAAAAAAAATTAACCAATGGCTAGGAGGAGGGGTGCTGCTGGAAGAGGAGAACCGTCTTGCACAACAACAATGGCACGCGGTTCAACTCCAATATCAGCATCAGCTTTGGCATTACTAACCATTGTCTTCCACCACTTCCCCCACCCACTCCAACACTCACCATTGTATTTGTTACTTGCCTATCACTACCAGTGCCGTATAACCATTCTCCCACCCAGCCTCCTCTCTGCTTGCTGAATGTCTCGTTTAAAGCCGTTTTAATTGCTGAAGGCAAGCTGAACGATGCGACGGTAACCAGCAGCATTTGTGTGTATTCTTCGTGTAAACTGGATATCAGAGACTGCTTAGCCATAGCGAGATCACAACAGAGCAGTACGGCTCAATAGGTCTCAGGCTAATCAGTGTATCCTCCGTGTTGATCCTCCGGCCTTGCGACGTCCCACGTGAATGCAAGGGTCGATTGGACAAACCTTTCAACCTGCTGTCCACCACAAGCACTCCGATTGACCATGACCCTGCAAGTCTTTCTCTCGTTTCATAATCATAATGCTGCTGTTGTAATGTGTGAGTTGCGTTGCCCGAACATTAGAGAAGAAAGGATTGAGGTTGGGGGGGGAGGGGGAGAGAGATACAGAGAGATACAGAGAGAGAGAGAGAGAGAGAGAGAGAGAGAGAGAGAGAGAGAGAGAGGGGAGGGTGAATGGAAGGAGGTGACACAAAAAGAAAGAGTTGTGAGATTTAATAGAGAGGGAAAAGGGGGTAGTGGTTCATGGAGTTTGTGTACCTCCATGGTGGGATGGAGGAATACGAAAGAGAGAGAAAGAGAGAGACAGAGACACAGAGACAGAGAGAGACAGAGACAAAGGAAAGATAACTTAATGTTCCTAATAAACAATAATTCTGAGCTGGATCTCTGTATGATCATCAAGTGATATGTAACGAACCTATTTGCTACAATAACACAGGGTTTAATTTAACAATAAACATTATTGATATTACTTACTATAGTAATATAGGGTATTATGTTTTACAGTGCAAGAACATCTTAGACAACACCAAAATGTAGGCCTTTCCCTAAATAACAAAATGACGAGAACAACAGTATTAGGCCTAGGGGTACACATTAAACGATTCCAATGGGACAATTACTTTCAACATTTTACCTGCCAACGTCTGAGCTCACTGAAACATCAGTTGTTTTCGAAGGCCAGGTTTTATCTACTTACTTCAAGCTGCTTTTCCACAACTTAACCTTTTCAATTTACCAGTTTTATTTTTCAATTACTGAAGATCTTTTAGGCGTAAACTTGTCGAGCGCGTGATACACATTTTCTTTCAGTGGCGTAGGAACATCTTAGAAAACACGAAATGATGCTAACACCTCCACCCCATGGCCACTCCTCCAAAAAAAATAATTAATTAAATGTAAAAATAAAAAAAAATATTTATAAAATATGTGAATCTATATACATAGTAATCAAACCTGCACACTCAAACAATCATTTTAATGAAAATATTAAATTCCCCCCGTTCCGGGTGCCGGGAGTTTCAGTATAAATAGTATCCCCACTTTCTGGAAATTTAGTGCTTTAAATTCCCACTGTCGCTGTCTTTCTCCTTTGTTCTTTCTCATTCCTATTCTGTTCTATCAATCTACTATACTATCTTCTTCTTCGCTAGACCAGTCACCAACCTTTTTTCTTGAAAACTATTCCGGGACAAAACTCCTCATTTGTGTGTGAGGTCTGTTGGATCAGCTTGGAAATATTGGGCGCTTTCTGCCAGTTGGTCACTGGGGCTTCCTATGATGTTTTTATTTGGCAATGTAGGCATTTTGTTTGTATGCGTTTTGTTGATATTTTATAATTATGTTTATATTCTATTTTGTTTTTGTAAACGGGGGTTTGAAAAATTAGAGTATAGCCTCAGCGTCCCCCGCATGAGATGTCTTTATTGTAAATTGACCGGCTGGTGGAGTGCCTTCAGTGTTGCCACTGGGGTTGTTTCGCCAGACCTTTTATGCGGATCAGGGGGCAAGTCCTCTTTCAGCGAAGTTATGGTCTTGATTGTGTGGTCCTGATTCGGCTATACTGGTCCTGATTTGGCTCGGAAGAGTCCGCTGGACCTAAAGCAATAATCATTTAATGTAAATATTGTAATGTAATGAAAATATAAAGCATCAAACTTTACCAAGCAAATCCTGAGACGGCAAAAGAACCATGCAAATTGACGTTCACATTCACAAATATATAACCTTAAACATGTTTGATCTTATAACACAAATGTAAAGAGGCGTAAAATAAAATAAATAAAATAAATGCATATGCATAACTGTTGACTTCACATGACATCCAGTTTGACACAACAGAACATGGTACAAGGAAAATATATTAAGTAGTACTACATGATCTAAAAACAAGTGGGTGAGACGATGAGGAACTGTCATCAAAAACACATCAATCCGCGTTTCAGGACTTAGTTCTAGAAGTCATTAATTTTATGTCGCAAGAGCAAACTCCAAAGAACATTACACCTCTTTGATGACAATAGTTTCAGTCATATTATATACCACAGAACAAGGAATAGTAATGTTTAGACTCACGAACGCTATGAAGAACATGTGTGAAAAACTCTCTAGATAAAGTAGAACATAAAGAAGATCAATATGAAAAATAATATTTCAAAAACCTCCTTGAGAAGGGGTTGCCTGATTGGAAAGTAGCAGAGAGATTTTCTAGTCATAGTATAATACGACAAGTGTAGTAACATTTACGATTAGAAATACGACGAAGCAGATTAGATCAAGCCTCCTTGCCGTAATCTTAATGACGAATTTCGACGTGGCGGGGAGTTTTCTAACATTTTCATCGTCATCAACATATTCATGGCTAACTTTGTTTTGGAAAACGGTCTTGGTCTTAGATATAGCTGAGTGGTTAGATTGAGATGACTGTGGGGGAAAAGTCTCCGTGTCCAGTTCCTTGGCGTGGATCATCATAATGACGAGTGTAGCCACCAACACCAGCAGACTCTGCACCACAACGAAGACCAGCATCTTCATAGTGACCGGCATGCTGTCCAGTCCTCGGGGCATGACGTCGTTGAAGAAGCCGACAAAGACGGAGGTGGACACGAAGATGGTGACGAGGAAGGAGATCTTCTCCCCGGAATGTAAGGGTACCAGGAAGACCAGTGTGTTCATAAAGGACGTCAGCACCATGGGCAGCACCAAGCACACCGTGTATAATGTCGTCTTACGGCGAAGACGGAATAGGATCGAATCACTGACCATGGTCTGCTCCCCAAAGACACCCTCCACCAGATCCCACTCTGCGCTCAGTCTGAACAAAGAAGAAAAGTAATCGACGTGCAGCTCATGCCGCTGGTGTACAATGATTTTGTCGCCTTGTCCTAATTTGCCGATGAATATCGGGCAGTCTTGAGTGTCGTACGGGTAGTGAGTAAGATCCAGTTTGCATACAGTCCGCAGCAACACTCCCACAGTCACCCACACAGTCCCGTTACTGTATACTACCAACGGCCACGGCAACCCAGCACGGTCCAGCAAACACTGGTCTACCTGGCCGGAGTTGTAGGCATGTATTTTAGGGATCCAGATGAAAGCGTCAGGCAACTCGACAGAATCTACACCATTAAAGTCACTGGCGTTCCAGGCCAACATCTCGTCTTTCCAAGTAGCTTCCACCGCAAGGATGGTGGTCATCGTCTGAGTAGCGTCGTCCAGAAAGGGGACGGAAGAATAGGTCAGAGTGAGATAAACATGTACGGGTTTCAGGGTTGAGCCAGGGCACACCCTGTGCTTCACTTCCCATAAATTCTGCCAGTAGTTCAGCAAATCAGCCGTAGATTTCAGTTGCAGTCGGTGCGCCTGGTCTAGATCTTCAGCATCGTTCTCTGTGGTAGTAGTATTCATGGCCAAAGCAGCCCAACACACTTCAAAAGCAATCATGAACTTTAGCAAGAGCATCTTCGTCAAGGGGTTGTTGGGCACGGGAATAGATATGATCAACTTTAAACTGGTTCACAGGCTTATCGCTGGACTGTGTTTCTGTAATGTTTCTTTAATTTAACGCCTTTTCAGAATTTCTTATCGGTGGAAGAAACGAAGGAAAATCCCAATAAGGAAAATTAGGGTGACAACAAGAAAGTACACCATTTCATGAGCGACTTCAAATATTTTGTTCACAGATCACACAGCGCTGAAAACAAATAATGTGTTCGACAACTTCCTGCATGCTAAAGTCTGGTGGGATTAGTTGTGTAAGTACGATCCAGAACTGAAAGTTATAGACAGCTAAACTCGATCCTCATCCAATGATATTCCAGGCCTTTAACAATGTCTGTTAAGATTTGCTTGTGAAGATTTGCAATGCAAACACGAACGGAGTCTCCACTACAAGCATGCACGTTTTCCTAGCAGCTCTCTTCATATAGAAAACAAAAATAAAGACCTCCGCACACGAATCAACAATTGGTGTTGAAAGCCTTTCAATGAGTTTGTAATGGCGATCAACGATGAACAGCGCTTTCAGTGTAGTCGACGAGTGTAGAAGAAAAATAGATGGCTTTTCTATGTTCTATCTTTCATGCCCACGCACACCTTGGCCTGGACTAATATTCTCTTTTTCATTCCAATTGGACACTCAATTCCTCTTTTTTTTGTTTTTAAATTTTCGTTGGCGTCCAAGTACCCCTGATTGATATCTCAATGTGGAAACAGTCGTCCGCCATCTTTCGTTTCTACCACAACAGGGACCACGCTGCAATGAATTAGAATGTTCCAATTTTGACTGCCAGACAAGCCTGGCCAGACTGGATAGATTTTTTTTAAAAAAAGTGACACGGTCTACCTCACGACTAAGCAATCAACTGAGTTCAAGCATTAATCTTGTAGAAAGATGCGTCCAGCACTAGGTTTCTATCAACGATGATCTACGATGAAGGAGAACAGTGTGGGTACGCGTAATTCAGCGTTCACAATTATGACTGTTGTCCCTTCTTTTAGGTTTGCGATTTTATGTGTTTTGCTTGATAGGCGCCTAAATCAAATGTTTAAGGTCTACTTCACACCAGAACGATCACTGAATCATGTATTTGCAGACCACGACCTATGCTTTTAGTGGTAATTGGTGCCACCGAATAATGGTCATTACAAACATGTATTCCTTTCTCAAGCATTAGAAGGACAGCTATATGCTATTGATATCACCGTCATTATCGAATCGCTATTTTCGAAGAGATAAGCTAACTTAGACTTGGAGGATAGGCATTAAGATAATTATATCAATAAACAACAAACGTATATCTTTTTTATTGGACAGTAGAAATCTCCATAATGAGCTCAACGTTTGTGGCATTCATCGTCGATTCACTGGAAACACCCCGTCAACAAACGCTGATAAGCAAAAATGGCATATAATGAAGACATTATATCATTTTGTGGAAGAACACGAACACAAAATTATTGAAGATCCGCGCAATTGCATTAAATGGTATTATTATTATTATTATTATTATTATTATTATTATTATTATTATTATTATTATTATTATTATTATTATTATTATTTTTATTATTATTGTCACAATAGGCAAGTTTGAACCCAGCACTAAGGCTTCACTCCTCAAATCGTTCATTCTTCTTTGGCCTTTGTAACTTAAAGTCGATGCCTAGAAGATGACAGAAGTTAAAGGTTTTGTTTAAGCATGTGTAGGCTAACTCTTCACTAGGTAGGCAGTGACATCATCCCACTGACCTATATCCGCAACCCCCGCACAAGGGCGCTAAGGAATCTCGGGGGATCGCGCGTAAGCAGACCCCAGCGTTAAGATAAGTCAGTCATTGTCTAAATCTCACCCGAGAAGGACCCACACACTGATAGATCTCTCTCAGAAGATTACGCAGGTGACGGGTGAAATACAATTCATCGCAGTATAGCCATAGCTTGACATTGTCAAAAAGGTAAATGATTGATCTTTTGTTTCACCGCGATTTATTAATAATATTGTTGGATTATGCTTGTGAAGTCTTGCCCTGTTTTATAATTGTAAATGTTAGTAAAACTTTGCTAGACCACGTGGCTGACCTGCGACTGGTTTTCGAAACCACGAGATAGACCCTACTGTCCAACTGTTGTTTCTCCTATGTGTATTATTGCAGACCAGTGGCTGAACCGGAGAATGTGTATATTATTAATTACTTCTCCCTGTGTTTATGTAAGCCATGATATATATATACAAATTATATATATATGAGGTATGTTGTAGATTCCAGTGAACCACGGACTTAAAAAGTTTGTTCGTCTCTTATCTGTATAAGTGGACGTGATCACTGAGGGCTGTTTCTGCCATCAGTGAGACCCTCTGCACACCCTTTGTAAACAAGGCGTTTTAGAAACTCGTCTTATGTTTTGCAGACGAGCAGGTTGGTCCGCGGCAGGAGATAGAGAGACACGTGGCTTGCAGTGGAGCATCGAGCACTGAGCTCAGATAGCCCAATAGTCAACAAACAAGAAGAGGAGACACCAGCCCCGTACCTCAACGATACAGCTAAGTGCTCAATAAGAAGTGCACAAACACTGATCTAGAAGGACTGTGCGGTAGTCCACTCTCCTGAAAACGAACATTAGGCCAATCAGAACAAATAGCCCAATGATGAGATAGTAGCAAATACCGAGAACAGTAGCAGCATATACCCATCAAGGAGCGAACTACTCGAAGTCAATTTGGACTGTTAAGTTAATCATAGTTACATTACGTTTGGACATTTAGTTAGTGTAGTGAGAAAATTATGCATAGAGTAGAGGAAATAAACGTGTGATAGTTACTGTTAACAAGTGGCTGGACTACCTATGTTTCATAGCCGTGCGAGAGCTAGTGTGTCAGTGAATCTTTTAGAGATGAGTTTGCAAGTTGGATTTGAAAGTAGCTATGTTTGGAGAACTGCGAAGAGAGAGGGGAAGAGAGTTCCAAGTTGAAAGTCCAAGCACTGAGAAAGATCGACGGCCAGCAGAGGAGTGTTTGTAGCGGGGTATGTGAAGCATGAGGGTGTCAGCGGAAGAACGAAGATTTCTAGAAGGCGTATGGAATTGAATGTTCTGGGTGAGGTAGGAAGGGGCTAAGCCATGGACGCACTTGTAACAGAAAATAGCGATCTTTGGTAACGAGAAACTTTGTCAAGAATACCGTTACACATTACCAATAGACAATCTTCTTATTAATGTTTCATGCACATGAACAAGCTTTAACCTATACGCGCAAATGAGCGTTACATTTAACTATAACAAACACACAACACAATTACAAATTAAAAAAACACACACACACAAACACCGAGTCAGCAATAGAACGATGCAAATTAGGAGAAAATTTTACCAAATGTGGACACAATGTATTACACATTACATCATATTTCATCATGTTTCACAGAAATTGAAAATCAATTAAACGTGTCCAGAAAAAAACTGAGTAGTGGTTGAGGATTTGTCTTGAAGATCACACACCTATGCAAGGTACAAATCTCCAATGAAAATTGTTACAGTGAAAACAACCCACAGAATAAGGAGCCGTATAATTCACATTCACAAATTTCACGAGTCCACGAGGCACAGTGCAAGGAGGTAGAAGAAGAGGGAGACCGAAAAAGAGGTGGGAGGACAACATTCGAGAATGGACTGGTTTGACACTGAGCAAAACAATCAGGGTTGCTGAGGACAGGGAAAGATGAAGTACGCTGGTTAAATGATCATCTATGTTGCCCCTACGACCTCCGAGTTACGGGATAAGATAGATAGAAGATAGAATTCCACGAAGAAGATTTGTGGAAAATACTCTTGTCCGATAGCGCAGTGGTTGGAGCACTCGCTACTGTGTCGCAAGTTAAGCACCGTCCAGTGCGGTTAGCACTTGGATGGGTGACCGCAAAACGTGAAGCGACAAATAACAACGCCCCCAGTTGACTCAACTGTGACTGAGTACCTACTCTCTTAAGGGTGTGGAAGGTAAAGCAGCGAGGGAGTGAGATGGGCATCACCCTCATTACGCTGGCCCAAGATAAGTGTGATCTCCAACATCACGCTCCCCTACGGCCACAAGGCTATGGGACTACCTTTACCTTTACCTACCTTACTCTAGTCAAAGTATACATTAACCCGACAGGTAATATAATGACGAATACCACGAAGAGTTTTTTTTAATCCATAATGAAGAAGTTGGGTGGGGAGGAATAGTGATATTTTTAGTCAATGTAAAGTACAACAAGAGTAGTAACATTTGCTATCAGGAATACCACGAAGCAGATTAGATCAAGCCTCTTTGCCGTAATCGAGCGAGCACATGTCGAAATATCAGGGAAGCTAATTTTGATAACATTTTCATCGTCAGCGACTTTTTCCTGATTAACTTTGTTTTGGAAAACGGTCTTTGCCTTAGGAATGGCTGGGTGGTCGTTCATGGCGTGGGATTCCTTTCTGTGAGAAGATTGTGGGGAAGAAGTGTCCGTGTCCAGTTCCTTGGCGTGGACCATCATAATGACGAGTGTAGCCACTAGCACCAGCAGACTCTGCACCACCACGGAGGCCAGAAGCTTCATGATGACCGGCATGCGGTCCAGTCCTCGGGGCATGACGTCGTTGAAGAAGCCGACGAAGACGGAGGTGGACACGAAGATGGTGACGATGAAGGAGATCTTTTCCCCGGAATGTAAGGGTACCAGGAAGACCAGGGTGTTCATGAAGGACGTCAGCACCATGGGCAGCATCAAGCACGCCGTGTAGAATGTCGTCTTGCGGCGAAGGCGGAATGTAACCGAGTCTGGGATGTAGTTCCAATCGCCAGCGACCAGCCCCAAGAAATCCCACTCCGCGTTCAGTTTCAACAAGGACGTAAACAACTCGATCGCCAACTCATGATTTTGGTGCAGAATGACACTGCCGTCTTGCTGATTAGTGCTGATGAATATCGAGCAGTCTTGAGTGTCGTAAGGGTACTGAGTAAGATCCAGCTTGCATTCGGTTTTCAACTGCACTCCCGCAAATACGAGTACATCCCCGTCACTGTAGATGTCCAATGACCACGGGTTGTCTAGTATGTCGCCGATAAACGTTTGGGAGTTGAAGGAATATATTTTAGGCGTCCATATGAATGTGTCCGGCAGGTTGACGTAGTTCACGCCGTTGAAGTCACTGGCGTTCCATGCCAGAGCCTTGTCTTTCCATTTGGCGTTCAACAGTATGGAGGTAGTCATCGTCTGAGTGGTGTCATCCAAGGATGGAAAGCTAGAATAGGTCAGATTGAGGTAAACGTGTACGGGTTTCAAAGGAGAACACGGGCATACCCTATGCTTTATTTCTATTAGGCTCTGCAAATAATCCAACACAGCAGCCGTTGATTTTCTATGCAGGTTGAGTTCCTGGTCCATCTCTCCAGCATCATCCTCCGTTGTAACATGAATGGCCAAAGTAGTCCAACAAACTGCACCAGCTATCATAAAGTTTAGCAAGAGCATCATCTTGAAAGTGCTTATAGTAGCTACTAGCGACGATTATCTTTACGTTGCCTCACATTTTATCTCTGCAAGAAACGACGACTACCTCAGTAAAGGAAATAACGGTGACGACAAGAAACACCACAAAGGAGACCAATTTATATGCGACTTTAATACCACAGAGCCATGAAGCCATTTTCAGCAATTTCGTGCATGCTTAAATCAGGTTGGATTAGTTGTGTAATCATGATTCAAAGCATTCGTCCACATCAGATAACATGTATTTGTTAAACGTGCTTATACGAATGGAGTCTGCAGTACAAACATGCGCGCTCTCTCCTAGAAATTCTCAGCTACTATTACTATTCCTTTCTGTGTTTCCAAACTAATCTGAAAATACTTTAATATAGTTGGGAATCAGAATGAGTCCAGTGTCTGTCTGTCTGTCTGTCTGTCTGTCTGTCTGTCTGTCTGTCGGTCGGTCGGTCGGTCTGTATAGGTCGTTCCATTGCACGCCATGTCTTAAGAACCTTTGAACAAGTTTTGACCAAACTTCAAAGGAAGTTTACGTGGGTTGGCGGCCAGTCTTCCGTGCCTTCGCCTCTGTAAGTTCTGCCTCAAGGGGGGGTCAGCTTTGTTGCTAAACACGTTTTCACTGGTGACGGTGTGGGAGAAATAGTCCCCATTGAGGTTGCCAGAGGGAGCTTGTTCCTTTGTTGTCAGTCTGGCCACAGATGGTTCCTGCTGTGCAGCATCCTTGGATGAGCATTGAGCTCTTTGATTATATAGGACAAGATGACACGACATATGTTCTCCCTGCCTAGCTTTTCGCTTTCTTCTTTTAGGGGCGCAGATGAGGGCTTAATAGTCGGCTGGCATTCTGTGCAGGTTCGTGGCAGTGAGCTGCATAGATTGTGGTGGCACTAGTTTTGTGTACTCTCAAAACGCTTCCCGCTTTGCAAGGTAATTAATTTATATGTACTTTGTACGAGCAATAAATACAAAACACAGTTTGGTTTGGACTGTGTTCTTATAGTCGTGGCGATAGTCGGTAGTCAAATACTCTCTGTTCTGCTACACTCTATATCTCAAAAACGGCTTAATCGATTTTGATGATCTTTGGTATATCTTAAGGTACGTCTACACAATCCGTTTGTTGGTTAGTGTGTGTCACCGCCACGACTCCGTCCAAGCAGACGCCACAAACAAACAACTTCCACACGCAGACAGCCCAGACAGAATGACGATTTCCCGCAGACGCGAAGTGATGACTAACACAACAAGTATATATACAACTTTCAAACTATTTATTCATTCAAGCCACACACTCATACACATACAACATTTACACATGAAACGAAGAAAATGATGATGAAACAATCAACGGTCGATGAAACAATGAAATGGCACGTCAGGATGATCGAGGGTTGCTAGCCAACCTAGGTCCACGTATCGAACCGTGCACAGCCAATGTCCGTCCGCACGTACTAAACGAAGGGGGGGGGGGGGGGGGGGTCAAGTGTTAGGAGAGGGACAACAAAGAACGGGCCCACCTGGCGGGATGAAGTCCCTGTCGCCTCCCTGCAGCGTTGGCTTACGAAGTCCCGGTAACGGTATCCTCCCCCTGCTTGGTGATGTCGTCGGGTACGCGCTGACGATAACCATACGTGGCGGCGTCGCCGCCCCCACTCGCTGCTGACGATGGTGATGATGATGATGGTGACACAGCAGTCACGGGTCACGGCAGTCCGGCCACCGTCGACGTCGCACAGCTGGGCCCGGTAACATGAGAGGGCGAGAAAGGTCGCACGACGGAACGGCGTATGACGTCAAAACGAGTAACATGAAACATTTTGACCGTCGCCCGACGTGCTGTCGAACGACGGAATTTGGTAAGACCGCAGTCGTATGAACAGCCACGACCGTGACCGTCGGTAGGCCAGTTTTCGCGACGGTCGTGTGACGACAACAACACAATGGCTGCTATACACAGTTCACGCAGTTATAATTCCAAACAGTCACACAATACATACGTTTACATAATATGATTTACTCTTAGACTTGTTAATATAAAGCTTTACAAACACATTGTGTATTTTATTCATCTACTTTGTTAATGAAATATCCTACGTTTCATGCTTGGTAAAAAGCATATATAGTATAGCGTCCATTAATAAAATGCATTAATATAATCAATACTCGTAAATTACAACAACAAAACTAATAATAAGTAATTTTGTTTATTAAATAAATTAATTTATTAAAAAATTTGGGGGTTACTGCATTTCTATTCCGTAGCATAGAACCAGCGGAACAATCCCTTCATCTGCAAAAACAATACAAAAGTTTTATTGTCAAGTGAACGCACAAGCATTTAGTAAACGCTGCAGCACACTAAGAACTGTACACAAAATGCAGATGACCATGTTAAAAAAATGCTTTAAAAATATAACAACATTTTGTTTACAGGCTTATTTGGTAGCCAGTACTCTCACCCAATATCGTTAGTAGAAAGGTAAATTAAAAATAAAAAATCATATTGAAAAATGTAAAGTTTGGAGTTTTTTACAACGTGGATTCTCTATGAACTGACACGGCACGCTGTCACATTCGTCAGTCATGGATTCACATCCACCTGAGACAGAAGCAAAAGCATCTTCATTAATAAAGTATATACAAACAAGTTGCTTTAGCTTACACAAATAAAAAAAAATGCAATTACTATTTAAAAATAGTTAATTGTTGATTCAGAACAAAAAGGCAAATTGTGCTACAATCACAATTTCAGAAATAGTAATACTTCTACTATGATTGATAACAAGTGTTCAGTAATAACTGTATACATAGAAAATGCAAGTGGACAACAGTATAATCATCATGAGATGATACTGATGTTGCTATTCCGCCTCGTATTCTTCCTCATGACTACCTGAAGTAGTACTAATTAATATACGCATAAGATAAATCAACATTTAACAATGCTAGGAAGCGCTTTGTTTCTGTATACAATTTTTAAAAAATCCACATACTTACCCTTGATATTTGATAGTGTGTCAGAATCATGTCCAATAAGGTGATCTAATACAACCTTCACACACCGGTGGTTGACCGCCGCCTGTCTTTTGTGTAGTTTTTATCCATTTTCGAGCCACGCTCTTCATATCTCTAATTTTTTTTTGTAATTGAAATGGAGTTTCTTTTAACTCCGCCCGCACAAACGTGTGTCAAAATTTCATCCCATTTTTACCTTTTTTTTTTTTTGCATCTGTTACCTTTATGCTGTGCTTATCTTCCAACAAACTTTTGTTGGGAATATACATTGATAGTTGTTTTCTGTCATATGTGTCCACCATGTTGATTTCTGTGGAGGAAAGTTGTCGTGACCGAAAGGCGTCACTTTTGTAAAAAATAGTACCACAAATCATATATATATATATATATATATATATATATATATATATATATATATATATATATATATATATATATATATATATATATATATATATATTCCCCCTTCCCCCTCCCTTGAAACAACTAATTAAGAACAATTAATAATGTAAGAAAAAGAAAAACAATCACACTAACAAATCTCTTACAATAGACTAATAACTTAAAAAATGTTGTGGGTGGGATGTGGGGGAAAAAAATAAAATATAAAACTTGCAGTCGAACCGCATCCTACGTAATCCATAGGATGAAGCGTTCACCACTGCGCCAACTTCCATATACTGTTGTGATGAGTAAAATATCATTCATGTTTGTCTTCTTCTTCTCTGTCACAATCGTGTTATGTTTGTCTTCAACAAAGTGCTTGTACAGGATGTACAGAGAAAACTATTCATTGTATTATATATTACTATAACAAAGTAGTGAGGAACTTTTTTAAAACTCGAATAGTCCGGAAGTTGTTGCGATTCTAAACATAGTAGGCCTATCACGATAGTGCGGTCGTGCGACAAAACAGTCGCACGGCTGAGCCGTCGGTACGCCTGCTCATGTTACCCATTCATTGACGGTCAAGCGATCGGTCGACTGTCTTGTCGTTCGACCGTTTCGTCATGCGACTGTTCGGTGGCGACAGGCGCGCTCATGTTACCGGGCCCTGAACTCCTCCAGACAGCCTCACCGCGACGTAGCGTCCAGGCTCCGTCTATCCACGTTACAATCACCACGGAAATGGTGGGGTTGAGGAGTGATGATGAAGAAGTCAATGGTGAGGACGTGTAGACAAACGATGAACACGTAAACGTTACAGATGGCGATGATGATGTTTGGTCCACCTGACCAGGTGCTGTCGTCGTTGACGCACGACGCTGGTTGACGTTGAACAACGTTGACCCGTTGACGAACCTGTAACACGCTTGTCGCATCGTTAATATCCTGTCTGTCTACCTCTGTCCCCCTCCCTCCAATCACACCTCCCCCCCTCCTCTCTCTCAACTAACTTCCGATGCTTGAGGGGACACAACTGCTGTCCGCTTCCCCTTTCTTGACTCTCTCTCGCTTATTCCCCCTAGCTACTGTTATTGCCACTTGGAAAAAACGCATATCATAAAACACAATGAAATTATGAATGCAATGAAATGAGCAACGCTGCAAATGAATACATGTAAGCATCAACACATTATTCATATCAAGCGACCACAACAACAACAGCAACCAACTCCATCCTTACCTTCATTCTCCCCTTCATTCTCCACCCTCATTCTCCTTTCCACCGTGCAACCATCCTCATCCTTCCCTAGCCTTACGCACAGCTCTCGTACCTACACCCCAAACAGCCGGCACTAGGTTACCGGGCACAGTGAGGAAAATACCACCATTCCACTCACCCAACCTGTTCGAATGTAATCGCACTCCGTAGCCCCTCTCCACTGCCCTCCTACGAAAGTACTCCAGTAGGGTAATCCAGTAGTGCGTAGTTCCCGTAGTGGAAAATGCCTCAACACTACCTACCACACTAACACCAAACTTTGCTATTCTTTAGTTGCACTCCAAACTGAGTGGTAACACCATAAAACAGCAACTTCCACAACTAGTATTAACCTGGACAGGTTATCATATTCCGTTAATAACTGTCCTACCCCACTTTCCAGAACACACCAAAAACACCTTAGAGCACAAGACAAACACGTCTATACCGTAGCTCTCTCCAACCTGTTCTGACCTACAGTGAGTATTTCTCCCCAACTGGCTAACCGGCCCGTGCCGCTAATCACGCTCTGCACGCTTCAACTCTAATAATCACGCACTCCAAAACACGCAGTTACTACCCCTAACTCATTATACTCTCCCCCCACAGACTGCCCGGTTTCTACCACAGACTGCCCTGTGACAGTGTGTGTGTGTCGGTCAAACTATCGGAATAAAAACATGACTAGACCAAGTTAACTTATTTTTTACTGTGCTCTTGCTCAGCCTTTTATTTATTCATGTTTGAACTTTCCATAATGTCAAAGTCGTTGAGTGACATCATTTTCTAAACACATTTTACGCTGTATCCCAAAATTGGTTTAATATACTTTGATACTGTATGGCATGTAGAAAGTTCAAAACATGGCCAAGCGTTTTATGGTTTTATATTGCTTCTTTGGGATAAAACACACCAAAATTAACAGTTTTGAAAATGCTGATTTTCAGCTAAGCTATACGCCTGTGTGTCTGGAAATACATCTGAATGGTTTGTCATCTTGTTTATATTTAGATTAAATATATTTTAATTGAATGGCGTCTAAATCAAAATTACTGTTTAAGATACACTTCACTCAAAAGCGATAATGTGAACATCAGTTTGTAGACCACCAGTCATGCTTTTAGTGGTATTTTGAAGGTTCCCCAGAACTGCTGCCTGTAGAAACAGGATAAAAAGCCGATAGTTAAATCTATAATTATAATGGCCATTACGAACATGTATACCTTTCTCAAACATTAGAATCAACATTATGCTTTTCACATTAACTGACACCTCGAATTTCTTGTCCAAACTCATCGGCCACGGACGTATGACATTAGCATGATATTTATCCAATGAAACAACAAACAGTTATCTCTTTATTAGACAGTAGAAATCTTCTTAATGACTACGGTACACGCTTTCAGCATTTATTAACAACGTAAAGTAATCGTGGCTGCGTTACTGACAGCACAGCAAACATGCATGCCAATTTCTAATTTCTGTAGGAAATTATCTCTATCTGTCATCTGCTAGTATTAGCAAATATACCAAGGACAGTGGAGGTGGTGGTAGTGGTGGAGGTGATGATACCCCCGCGGGGGTACCGGTGTAACGTGCCGAAAGCGTCCCTGGCCCAAATTAACTCCCGGGAGTAAAACCAGGCCGTCCCAGATTTACTCCCGGGAGTTATTCTGGTCCTGGACCAGATTGACCCCCAGCCTGTTCCGAAATGACTCCCGGTAGTAAAACTGGATCACAGGACCAAAACAGCCCCCCCAACTTCTCTTGTCTTTTCAATGTATTCTTAGTTTTTAATATGGGAGTTAAAAACGGATAGGCCCAACATCGCCCCCTCAGCTAATCAACGTTAGTAGGGGAGTCAAACGGGGACAGGACCAAAACCGACCCCTACCGATCAGGTGCATCAATTTCTGCACAAGGGAGTTAAACGGGGACAGGACCAAAAACGCCCCCCCCCCCCCCTTACACATCAGATGCAGAAAACACTGCATAGGGGAGTCAAACGAGGACAAGACCAAAACCGCCCCCCTTACACATCAGATGCAGAAAACACTGCATAGGGGAGTCAAACGGGGACAGGACCAACACCGCCCCCCCCCCACCCCCTTATTCATCAGAAGAAGCAAACACTGCACAGAGAGTCAAACAGGGACAGGACCAAAACCACCCTACTACACAATTAGTTGTAACTACAAAACGCTGCACAGGGGAGTCAAACGGGGACAGGACCAAAACCGACCCCTACCGATCAGGTGCATAAAACACTGCACAAGGGAGTTAAACATGGACAGGACCAAAAACGCCCCCCTTACACATCAGATGCATAAAACACTGCATAGGGGAGTCAAACGGGGACAGGACCAAAACCGCCCCCCTTACACATCAGATGCAGAAAACACTGCATAGGGGAGTCAAACGGGGACAGGACCAAAACCGCCCCCCTTACACATCAGATGCAGAAAACACTGCATAGGGGAGTGAAATGGGGACAGGACCAAAACTGCCCACCTTACACATCAGATGCAGAAAACATTGCATAGGGGAGTCAAACGGGGACAGGACCAAAACCGCACCCAGCCCCTTACACATCAGATGCAGAAAACACTGCATAGGGGAGTCTAACGGAGACAGGACCAAAACCGCCCTCTTACACATCAGATGCAGAAAACACTGCATAGGGGAGTCAAATGGGGACAGGACCAAAACCGCCCCCCTTTATTCATCACATGCAGAAATCACTGCATAGGGGAGTCAAACGGGGACAGGACCAAAACCGCCCCCCTTACACATCAGATGCAGAAAACACTCAATAGGGGAGTCAAACGGGGACAGAACCAACTCCCCCCCCTATTCATCAGAAGAATCAAACACTGCACAGGGGGAGTCAAACGGGGACAGGACCAAAACCGCCCCTTCTACACAATTAGTTGTAACTACAAAACACTGCACATGGGAGTCAAACGGGGACAGGACCAAAACCGCCCCCATTCCCTCTTGCACATCAGATGCAGAAAACACTGCATAGGGTAGTCAAACGGAGACAGGACCAAACCGCCCCCCCCCACCCTCTTACACATCAGATGCAGAAAACACTGCATAGGGGAGTCAAACGGGGACAGGACCAAAACCGCCCCCCCCCTTACACATCAGATGCAGAAAACACTGCATATGGGAGTTATACGAGGACAGGACCAAAACCGCCCCCCTTACACATCAGATGCAGAAAACACTGAATAGGGGAGTCAAACGGGGACAGGACTAAAACCGCCCCCCCCCCCCCAATGTATCTGGAGAAGCAAACACTGCATAGGGGAGACAAACGGGGACAGAAAAAAAACGCCCCTCCTACACAATTACTTGTAACTACAAAACACTGCACAGGAGAGTCAAACGGGGACAGGACCAAAACCGCTTGCCTTACACATCAGATACAGAAAACACTGCATAGGGAAGTCAAACTGAGACAGGATCAAAACCGCCCCCCTTACACATTAGATGCAGAAAACACTGCATAGTGGAGTCAAACGGGGACCGGACCAAACCGCCCCCCTTACACATCAGATGCAGAAAACACTGCATAGGGGAGTTAAATGGGGACAGGACCAAAACCGCCCCCCCTTACACATTAGATGCAGGAAACACTGCATAGGGGAGTCAAACGGGGACAGGACCAAAACCGCCCCCTGCACTCCCTTACACATCAGATGCAGAAAACACTGCTTAGGGGAGTCAAACGGGGACAGGATTAAAACCATCCCCCTACCCCACCCCCCGGGTTTCATCAGAAGAAGCTGACACTTCACAGGGTAGTCAAGCGGGGACAGGACCAAAACCGCCCCTCCTACACAATTAGCTGTAACTACTAAACACTGCATAGGGAAGTCAATCGGGGACAGGACCAAAACCGCCCCCCTTACACATCAGATGCAGAAAACACTGCATAGGGGAGTCAAACGGGGACAGGACCAAAACCGACCCCCTTACACATCAGATGCAGAAAACACTGCATAGGGGAGTCAAATGGGGACAGGACCAAAACCGACCCCCCCCCCCCCCCCCATATATCTATCAGAAGAAGCAAACACTGCACAGGGGAGTCAAACGGGGACAGGACCAAAACCGCCCCTCCTACACAATTAGTTGTAACTACAAAACACTGCACATGGGAGTCAAACGGGGACAGAAACAAAACCGCCCCCTTACACATCAGATGCAGAAAAAACTGCATAGGGGAGTCAAACGGGGACAGGACCAAAACCGACCCCTACCCATCAGGTGCAGAAAACACGGCAGAGGGGAGTCAAACGGGGACCGGACAAAAACCCCGCCACCCATCTCCCTCCTACCCATCCGATGCATAAAACAGTGCACTGGGGAGTCAAACGGGGACAGGACAAAAATCGCTTCCGTAACAAAATGAATACAAAATCTTGGTCCTGGGGTTAAACGGGGACACGGAAAAAAACCGTCCCCCTACTTCTTCGGATGGAACAATGACTGAACAGGAGAGATTAAATTGGCACAGGGCTGAAATCGTTCCCCTATATATAGTATTTGCTTCTTGTGATAGGGAGGGGGGCGGTTTTGGTCCTGTTCCCGTTTTACTCCCCTGTGCAGTGTTTGCTGCATGTGATGGGTAGGGGGGGGGGGGTTGGTCCTGCCCCCGTTTTACTCCCCTGTGCATTGTTTGCTGCATGTGATGGGTAAGGTGGGGGGCGGTTTTGGTCCTGTCCCCGTTTGACTCCCCTGTGCAGTGTTTTGTAGTTACAACTAATTGTGTAGGAGGGGCGGTTTTGGTCCTGTCCCCGTTTGACTCCCCTGTTTAATGTTTCTTTCATGTGGTGGGTAGGGGTGCGGTTTTGGTCCTGTCTTCGTTTGACTCCCATGTGCAGTGTTTTGTAGTTACAACTAAATGTGTAGGAAAGGCGGTTTTGGTCCTGTCCCCGTTTAACTCCCCTGTGCAGTGTTTTCTGCATCTGATGGGTAGGGGGGGAGGGCGGTTTTGGCCCTGTCCCCGTTTGACTCCCCTATACAGTATTTGCTGTATCTGATGGGTAGGGGGGGGGGCGGTTTTGGTCCCGTCCCCGTTTGACTCCCCTGTTCAGTGTTTGCTGCATGTGGTGGGTAGGAGGAGGGGGGGGGGGCGGTTTTGGTCCTGTCCCCGTTTGACTCCCCTGTACAGTGTTATGTAGTTACAACTAATTGTGTAGGAGGGGCGGTTTTGGTCCTGTCCCCGTTTGACTCCCTTGTGCAGTGTTTGCTGCATGTGATGGGTAGGAGGAGGGGGGGGGGCGGTTTTGGTCATGACATCGTTCGACTCCCCTATGTAGTGTTTGCTTCTTGTGATAGCGAGGGGGGCGGTTTTGGTCCTATCCCCGTTTTACTCCCCTGTGCAGTGTTTGCTGCATGTGATGGGTAGGGGGGGGGGAGTTGGTCCTTTCCCCGTTTTACTCCCTGTGAAGTGTTTGCTGCATGTGATGGGTAGGGGGGGCGGTTTTGGTCCTGTCCCCGTTTGACTCCCCTGTGCAGTGTTTTCTGCATCTGATGGGTAACGGAGGGGGGGGGGCGGTTTTGGTCCTGTCCCCGTTTGACTCCCCTGTTCAGTGTTTGCTGCCCGTGGTGGGTAGGGGGGCGGTTTTGGTCCTGTCCCCGTTTGACTCCCCTGTGTAGTGTTTGCTGCATGTGATGGGTAGGTGGAAGGGGCGGTTTTGGTCCAGTCCCCGTTTGACTCCCCTGTGCAGTGTTTGCTGCATGTGTGATTGGTAGGGGGGGGAGGGCTTGGTCCTGTCCCCGTTTTACTCCCTGTGCAGTGTTTGCTGCATGTGATGGGTAGGGGGGGGGGGCGGTTTTGGTCCTGTCCCCGTTTGACTCCCCTGTGCAGTGTTTTGTAGTTACAACTAATTGTGTAGGAGGGGCGGTTTTGGTCCTGTCCCCGTTTGACTCCCCTGTGCAGTGTTTTCTGCATCTGGTGGGTAAAGGAGGGGGTGGGGGCGGTTTTGGTCCTGTCCCCGTTTGACTCCCCTGTGTATTGTTTGCTGCATCTGATGGGTAAGGGAGGGGGGGCGGTTTTGGACCTGTCCCCGTTTGACTCCCCTGTTCAGTGTTTGCTGCATGTGGTGGGTAGGGGGGGCGGTTTGGTCCTGTCCCCGTTTGACTCCCCTGTTCAGTGTTTGCTGCATGTGATGGGTAGGGAAAGGGGGGGGGGGGCGGTTTTGGTCCTGTCCCCGTTTGACTCCCCTATGCAGTATTTGCTGCATCAGATGGGATGGGGAGGGGGCGATTTTGGTCCTGTCCCCGTTTGACTCCCCTATGCAGTAATTGCTGCATCTGATTGGTTGGGGGGGGGGGGGGGGCGGTTTTGGTCCTGTCCCCGTTTGACTCCCCGGTTCAGTGTATGCTGCATGTGATGAGTAGGGGTGCGGTTTTGGTCCTGTCCCCGTTTGACTCTCCTGTGCAGTGTTTTTTGCATCTGATGGATAGGGGGGCGGTTTTGGTCCTGTCCCCATTTAACTCCCCTTGTATTGTATTTGACATGCGTTTTGTTAGGGGACCTGTTTTGGTCTTGTCCCCGTTTTACTCCCATTATTTTGTCTGATGAGATTACTGACGCAGTCTTCAATTGCTCCTTTTAATAGGCTAGAGGGGGCCAGTCTGGGCCTGAACCAATCTGACTCTCATCGGTTCTAGATTAGCCCCCCAGGGGCCGTTTTGGCACATCTAAAATTGTCCCAGAATGACTCCCGGGAGTGCATCTGGGCCAGTCCCAGACTTACTCTCTGTTGCAAGGGGGGCCGTTTTAGGACAGACCCATTTTAACTCCCGGGAGTCATTCTGGTACTGAAAAATGTGGGCCAAACTAACTCCCGGGAGGCTGATCTGGAACACAGTAGAGTGCATAACATCAATTGTTCCTATGTAATCTTCATTCCCCAGAGAGTGATTTTGGAACAGGCTGGGGGTCAATCTGGTCCAGGACCAGAATAACTCCCGGGAGTAAATCTGGGACGGCCTGGTTTTACTCCCGGGAGTTAAATTGGGCCAGGGACGCTTTCGGCACGTTACACCGGGGGTTTCAGTATAAATAGTATCCTCACTTTCTGGAAATTTAGTGCTTTAAATTCCCAATGTCGCTGTCTTTCTCCTTTGTTCTTTCTCATTCCTACTCGTTCTATCAATCTACTATACTATGTTCTTCTTCGCCAGACCAGGCACCTACCTTTTTTCTTGAAAACTCTTCCGGAACAAAACTCCTCATTTTGTTTTCTATTTTGTTTTTGTAAACGGGGGTTGATAAATTAAAGTATAGCCTCGGCGTCCCCTGCGTGGGATGCCTTTATTGTAAAGTGACCGGTTGGTGGAGTGCGTTCAGTGTTACCATTAGGGTTGTTTCGGCAGATCTTTTATGCGGATCAGGGGTGAGTCCTCTTTCAGCCAAGTTGTGGTCTTGATTTTTTGGTCCTGATTTGGCTCGGAAGAGCCCGCTGGACCTAAAGCAATAACCATGTAATGTAATGTAAGGGGGTGATGATAATGATGATGATGATGATGATGATGATGATGATGATGATGATGATGATGAATGATGCTGCTGCTGCTGCTGATGGTGATAATGATGATGATGAAGATGATGGCAATATTGATAATGATGATGAATGATGATGATGATGATGATGTTGTTGTTGCATCAATTTTTATTCATCAGATTAACATAAGTTGTACTGATGTAACATAAACAATTAACAAAATCTAACATGCGCACATCATAGATATTTTCCAAATGAAGTAATTAATTAATCAAACTATAGAGATCATCATACTACTAACATACACATACACTTTTAACAACATACATTCATTCCCTTGTAACAATTCATTGATTAAGAAACACACACACACACACACACACAATTTAAAAAAAAAAAAAAAACTTTCAACTTCACCTGTGAAGAACGAAGTACTTATAAATGTTATTTTGCGTCTTACAGAAAGTTGAAGTTAGGCCTCCAGGCCCTTACCCCCCTCCCCCTTCCATCCCAACCCCGAACTCCCCCTTCCCCCGCACACCCCATAAACAAATTAAAAGAAAAATGATAAAATAATCAATCAAAACTAAAACAAATTCATTTCATAAATAATTCCCCCCACCCTCCCTCCCTTCCATCCAAAAATAAATAAATAAATAAATAACATATATTTATTGAAACTAATAATGCTTAATTAAATAAATTAGGTACAAAGAATAAAAAGACAATTACTAAACTAATTGTTAGAAGATATTTAGAAAAAATTGAATAATTCATGACTTCTAAGTAAATCTATGAGCATTAAGCTCAATGACCAATCAGAATGATCTTCTGGATATACAATACTTGAGATTGACATAGGTAGCTTTAATTTATTTAATCTAAAGAGTAAGGCTGGAAATGGTTATAATTTTGTTGACATTCAAATATTAAGTGATTTACATTAAAAAATATACCACAATTACAAAGAACTGGAGAATTTATGAAACGAGCACGCCAAGCATTTAGCCTTAGTCTGTGAAATAAACTATTAATATAAAAAGATTTTGAAATAGATATAACGTTATTTGATACGGGTGAATTATCCAAGTAATGTTTTTCAATGACCTCTTGCTTGTATTTCTCATTCCATTGATTCCAAGCACATCGTTTTATTTGATTATTAATTTCATTTGTTGTAAGGTTGACAAATAATTTAATGGATTCGTCCGAAGATGCAGCACTCTTTGCTAAATGGTCAACAATGACATTTCCTAATATATTTAAATGACTAGGTATCCACATTAATGAAATATCCGATCCCCTGGTAATGATTTGATGACATAAAAGCTTTATTTCAGTTAACAGTTCCTGTCGCTCCTTACTAAACCAAGATGACAAAGCCGATAAAGCTGATTTTGAATCAGAAAATATTGCAATTTTTAAAGGAATACTAGTAAAATCAGTTATAAAAGATAGACTCATTAAAATTGCAATTAGTTCAGCTGTAAAAATCGTACTACCTCTCGGTAAAAAATATTGTCGGGATATTTTAAAATCAGGAATATAAAATGCTGCTCCAATATTTCCGTTTTCTAAAACTGATCCATCAGTATATATTTGTAACGAATTTTGAGAATATAAATGAATATACTCTTGTGCAATTGTTGCCAATAATAAAGGATTTTCTTTTTTAGAAATATCACCATAATCCAAAATTATCTCTGGAGCTAAAAGAAGCCAAGGCGGATATGGGCTGCATGGAATAACACATGGTGAAGTTGTGTCAATTGGTGTGGAGTCTGTTAAAGGAAATATATATTCATTAATTGACATAAAAACACTTTTATTTTTAAATCCTTTGTTAATTTCAATATTTTCACCTAGCTCAATTGTTGTAGAATTTACAACTGATCTTGCCCGTGTAACATATTGTGCAGTTTGTAACCGGTTTTGGTCAAGAAATGGTAGTACTCCTGCTTCTTTATATGTTTTTGAAGTTGAAGACCACTGGGGTATGCCAAGAGCTATTTTTAAAGACATGGAATCAATGCTAGTCAACCTATTTAAAGCTGATTTTGATGCTGTAAAATATACTTCTTTTCCATAACTTAATATAGATCTAATAGTAGCAATAGCTATAGAGATCAAACATGAAGAGTTGTTTGCCCAAGGTTGTTTAGATAGCACTTTTAATAAACTTATTTTTTTTCTTGCTTTATCAATTAGGTGTGTTATATGACAATTCCACAAAAGTTTATAATGGAAAACAATTCCAAGAAATTTAACAGATTTGCTTGGATAAACTTGGATATTGTTTACCTTGATTGATAAAAATGTATTACTATTAAAATCAATAGATTTGTTGGTAAATACCATAAAAACAGTTTTTTCTCCTGATAAACAGAATCCATTTTCAAACATATATTTTATAATAATATCAATGATGATGATGATGATGATGATGATGATGATGATGATGATGATGATGATGATGATGATGATGACGACGATGATAATGATGCTGCTGGTGGTAGCGGGGTTGATGAGGTGATGGTGGTGGTCATGATATCATTCTTATCTGGGAGTAAAAGCGACGGTCGGGGTCTTAAATGTTGAGATGGGCCACGGGGGCATTACTCAAGTAGAATCGACCCGAGATAGCAAAAAGAAAGTGAATCCTCGATAGTATAGCGGTAACAGTAGTAGCGTACAGCCAATTTGTCATAGCGGTAACAGTAGTAGCGTACAGCCCATTTGTCATAACGGTAACAGTAGTAGCGTACAGCCTATTTGTCGCAGCGGTAACAGAAGTAGCTTATAGCCTATTTGTCATAGCGGTAACTATAGTAGCGTACAGCCCATTTGTCATAGCGGTAACAGAAGTAGCATACAGCTCATTTGTCATTGATCACGCTATGGGCCCGAACAAAGAGCTTAATGATAGAAAGAGTGGGAACTTGGTACAGAACCGCGAGACGAAAGGTACGAGTTATGCTCCCTTGTCAACATGCTGAAAATGGCTCGTGGCAGAAAGTCAAAAGGCGACCGAGTGAAACAGGGCGGTGACTTTTGCACAGCCATCAATTGCCATAATGCCAGATACAAGAAAAGTTGTGTTGGCAAGTCCTTTTTCAAATTTCCAAGAGACAAAGAAAGGTAAATTGCAATTGAAAAACTTCATTTTTTTTTGTGTTTATGTAGGCCTAAACTAAGACCGCTGCAGTGTTGTTAGTGTTAAAACAATCGGAGAGCGGCTTGAATGATTCATGTTATACCTATGTGCTAAATCCAAAACAGTTTGCTTGCTGACAGTTTATGTTCAACAGGTCGCTCACTGTTTACGTTATTGCTAGGTTGTTTGACTATATTTGTGCTTATATTTCAAACGTAGATGTCAGATTGGCAGTTTGGCTTTGTCAAACTGCTTATGTTAACATGTTAAATTAGACTAAGTCTGTTTTCTCCTCGTGATCAAATACTGTGCAAGATAACCCCTTAACTAGGCACAAAAATGGTCCTTGATCTGTTGTAATCCCTTTTCGTTTGAGTGTAAACGGGAAAAAAAACTGTAATGTAGAAACTCAGTCCTTGTTCTGATCTGTGAATTTCTGCGCATTAGATCTATATTGCGTGGAATGTTGTAATCTAGGTTCTGATTGTTCTGTCTGATTAATTAATTATTTTCCATGAAGTGACTGATGTTATTAAGCCAGTGATGTGGGAGGTGAGAGGGTTGACTGGTAGGGGGACACCTGATATAAATTAAATTCACACTATTAGTGAAACATTTTGTTATTGTGCTTTATTGTGATTAATTGATTGAATGACAAAGCTCTCTCTTCCCCCAACCCCCCCCTCTCTCTCTCTCTCTCTCTCTCTCTCTCTCTCACGATTACGGATTTACACAGTTTCGGATAAATGAAACAGTCTGTCATGCATATTTTAATTTTAAAATATCTGTCGATTAAAAAATAATAAATTCCAGGGCAGAAAACGAATCTATGACATACACACATAAGCAGCATAAAAGCACCTAATAAATGTCAATAAGTAAACTTTTTTTTTTTAAAGACAGCAGTAGCGGAATGTTAATAATAATGATGGTTAAAAATATGGTTTTTGCAAACGTTGCCATAAAAATGTTCTTTTGCAATGGCATAGGCTCAATAAGTTACCACGCACAAATCATTCATATAGCAGATGATGAAATATAGCCAGCCCGAGCAAAGGGAAATAATCCGTGAGAGCGTCTCGCATTTTTGTATATGACATAATGGAAGTTCTCCCTCTTTCCGTAATAAGCTCTTTGGCCCGAAATGTGAAACGGGGCAAAGTGTAATAAAACGGGGGCGTCGCGTGCAACAACAAAAGGTTGTTTGTGGCATAAAAAAAAAACAAAAACAAACAAAAAAAAAAAAACCAACAACCTCGTTTGGCGCGGTATTCCTGAAACATACCAAGTAGTATTTATATTATAAATGGTAGCTAATACGACCAGTTGTCGCATGATGTACTTTTTGTAGCTTGGTTTCATGTAACGGACGACGTCAATTATTTTAGATCCAATTAGCAAATTGTATGGAGATTTTTCCCTTCCCTCATAAACCATTTCAAACATAAGCTTTCCAACAACCAAGCGACTTTTCGAAAATGTTACTGTACATGTTATCAATGGTCGATTCAGTCCCTGTGCATGAATCTTGTATAACTCGAATTAGTTCATTCACGCAGCCCGTTCACTCAGCAGCAAGACATGAGTCATCGTATACAGTTTTCCGAATTTATTCAGCAAACACCCACAACTGCATACAAGATCGCTTTCCAAAAATCAGTATTTGGATTATAAAATGAAATCATTTAAAATCTTGGTCAATACGCCGTCCTTCGAATAGCTACTGTGACGTATTTTAGTGTACATTTACATCACAGACGAAAAGGCATTACATACCAACACAAACGTGACGACAAAGTAATATCAAGGATATATAGTAAGAGATATAATCCTTGGTAATATCAGTCCATGTTTGTCAAAAATGAGATGTTCAAAACTGCAGTTTAATTTCACGCAGAATTAACATCCTATCCATCTTTGTTACGGGTAGGGGAAAAGTACTAGTTAAGTGTGTGGGTGGAAAGGATGACGCGAATAGCTGGACAACACTAGCATTATTCAATTTCAGTTAACGGCACTAAGCTGACAGAACGAAACACACACAAGAATGCAACTAGTAAAATAAGGAAATTATCCAAGGTTTGAAAAAAAAAAAAGTTTCCTAACTTATGCATGCTTCTGTGTTGACCCCTGGGCCCGGTAACATGATCGTAACTGTCGTCACCCAAGAAACAGTCAAACGACGATAAAGTCGCCCGACCGTCAATAAATGGGTAACGTGTTACAGTTGTTAGAAAAGCGGCAACTTCCGGGCTAAAGGGGGGTAACAGTCTATCGCTGTGTCCACAGACGCCCGTTTCTGGATGCGTCTCTTTATTGAAAGCGTCCCTCTCTGTACTATTAAGGCCTCACACTTTTCGAGCCGTGAGTTTTGAGTTGCATATTTCAACTTATTACTATAATTTCCTAAATATAAATTCCTAAATAAAATATTCAATGAACAGTGTTTAATTATATATATTTTCTTTGGGGTGTTCTGTTTCTTTTGCTCTTTGCCGTACCGTTTTCTTGATTCTACTCTTGTTTCATTGTTCTTTTTTTCTTTTCTGTTCGTTTCATTGTGGTTTTTTGAAAAAAGTAGTTTTATTTACTATTTATTCACTTGCATATGATTACAAAACTAGTTCTCGCGCACGAGTAGGCTATGTCAGTATGTGTGTGTGTGCGTGTGTGTGGGTGTGTGTGTGTGTGTTTTCATTTTCTTATTTATGTATTTGTTACATGTTTTGTCGTCCTATTGATTTGAGCAATTAAAAAAAAAAATTCCTGTCCTTTCAAATTGAGTTTTAACATTTCAGCTGTTTATACTTGAGTTTGTAATTGGAGTTTTGCACACAGCGCATAAATTGTACGATTGCTGTTGCGTGCTCGTGTTGGGAATTCTGTATTTTCAGCGACGTAAGCTATCATAGTGTGACACACTCAGCGTTACTTAAATTATACTAGACATTCTTCCTCAAGTCTCATCAGCTGTGTGAGCTAAGACAGGTGACGTCATAATGGAAACCAGCTGAAGTTTTCTATTCTATTTGAATTATTGACAAGATTTTTATTTCAAGGCGGGAAGGGAATGCGATGTCGATGCAATCTGCAGTGGGTAGAGCCTTCTCATCAGTTGCTGAGATTTGAGAAAGGCAGAAGGCCTCGCCTAGCGTCAGCTGCGCTGCATGTTTGCGACATTCTGTCCAGACACTTTGGCTCAATGGTCAGTCGACGCTCCTGTGCCGGTGAACATAAAGAGAGAGAGAGAGAGAGAGAGAGAGAGAGAGAGAGAGAGATGATTTGGTATGCCCCGCAATTAGTGAACGGTTGCTTGTTACCGCGCGCAACCGGTCGCTATTGCGGCGCATACACAATAATTACTTTAATTTCTACGAAGAACTGTAAAAATGTAGGTTACAATTCCATAGCAAACAGCAGTAAGGTCAAGATTCGGTCCTTGAAAGACGTTAGAAGTAATGTCGTGGAGATCAGGCGCAATGCAGGCTCTTGTGATCCGGAACAGGAGTACCTGCAGGTCTTGTGACCTCAGTTTTCGTATGCTCACGGTGTACGAAATACGGAGTGATAATGTTCCAACCATTGAGCCCCAAAAAGTATTGCGTTTTGTACTCTTCCATGCTTTTGAGTAGATCTAATTGAAATGTGATTGAATCAAAAACCTTTTTTTTTTTTTCGCATTCTGCTGGCGAGGATAAGGGGTCGATATATGTTTCTATGGACACGAATAATCCTATTGTGGAATTAGTTGTTTCTTTTTTTTTAATTGTCGATGTATAAACAACGAAGTTTTGCATGATAGTAGAAGATGTAAGACTAAGAGCGTTCAAATTAAAGCGCTGCAGAATGTTGGGTTTTTTTTTTTTTTGGCAATGGAACTGAAGAAAGTAAGGGTTGTTCAAATTACATGTGACTTCATAAAACAGTTATAACAAAAAAAAATTAAATCCATATACGCTCGTGTAAACTAATAAACTCAAATAAACTATAGCAAAAGTTGTATAATGCCAACATAAACACATTGACCTTGGGATGACCTTGACCTTTCGCGACCTCTGATGCTCATGTATGATCAAATACCCCAATGTTGTTGTATACTATGGGTTAAATTAACACGACCTTGACCTTTAAGATCAACGCAGGAACGGAACATAGGCATATATGAAATATAAATCTATTATCCCTAAATAAACAAGTTTAGACTTTAAATCTCCAATAGTTTGGGGTCAAAGTAATTTCAAAGTAAATATACGAACCGAATATGGACAGCTCCAGTGACCTTGACCTTGGAGAGAGGTATGTGGGTCTCATTGATATTTATCATGCTTTAAAAAAATCATAAGTTCAATAGTTATAGCTTAGGGAAAAAGTGAAATTTTGTTAACATGTTCATTTTTTGACTAACATTAATTTCCTGACCTTGATACCTTGATATTGAGGTGATTCATCACTGATCATGGTCAAGATTTCATGGATATAAACAATCTTACCAAATTTAGTGGTGAAAAATGAAATAAGCTCCGAGATATTAAGCCACTTGCAAGCGGCGGACGGGGGACGGCGGACAAGCAGACGGACAGTTGTTTTTCAAAAGTCAATTTTGGACATTTTAGAACTCATCTCGCACAGATTTGCGAAAAAATCGGCAAAATTTTTTGTTGTTGCTTTTTTTTATTTGGTGAATGCGTAGACTCACATTGCTGCACGAAGTTGAATCAAAAACTGACCCTTTTCTTTTGACCATATCTGCATATTCAGGATCATAAGCTTTGTTAGAATTTTCTTTAAACTGTTGAAAAAACGGTCATCTTATTCCCATTGTCGAATCGAAAAGGCCGGAAATCGAGTAAAATCTTATAACAAAAGTGCAGACCAAAAGAACAAATGTATTGTTCGCACATTTGGGGATTAGACGGCGCGGATTAATTGTGAGTATGCCACATTATATAGTCTGCTGAAACTGAATAGAGGAAGTAGAACTGGTCAGTTTACGGTTTGCTGTTTTTGCCAGCAGGTAGCGGGCTTCTTTGCATCAGTCAGCCTTCTTTTTCTTACCATTGATACACTTTCGATGCACCCAACGCAGAATCAGCACGAAACACCCGATCACTGCAAGAAGTAACAGCGCGAAAACGGCCAGCACGTCAAGACCCATGAACTGATAATATGGAACAACATGTCCGGCAGAACGCATATGAGCGGCGCCATATTTCATGACGTAATCCAACCAAAAAGCCGCTCTCTCTGCAGGCATGCCGAACTCTATCTTGAACATCTCTGACGCTTTCTGGATCTTCCGCTTGTACGAGGTGTCCGTGGCCACTTTCAGGATGGTAGTTGTGAGTTCTTCTACCGTCACGGTGTTCAAGTCTATCGTCTCCGAAAAGCCCTTGACGCGAGTTCGCTCGGCATTGTACCCCTGATCACCGAAAATGGGACTGCAGACGATGGGGACGGCGTTATAGAGAGCCTCGTACTGCCCGTTCTTACCGCAGTGGCTAACGAATACCTTGGTGGTGGGGTGGCCCAGCAGGTCGTTCTGAGGAAGCCACGGAGACGTCATGATCTTGGCAGGGTCCGGAGATGTCAGGTTGGATCTGAAGACAGATCTGAAGGGCAAGTTCTGCAGCGCTTGCATCACTTTTAAATGCAAAGCGTTAGGAAGATGTAACACGTAGCTACCGAAAGACACGACCACCACACCCGTTTGTGCGCCGTCCATGAAGGTACGAAACTCCTCAGGTAAAGGTTTGGCTGAACCTGTGCAAGTCCCTCCTATGAACTTTACGTTGGGCAAAGAGGGTTTGGGGTAGTCCAGGATATGATCCATCTCCACCAGCCAGATCTCGGCAAGAGCCACTAGGGCGTTCAGATCCATGTAAGGCATTTCTGGGGCGTATCGCGCTACGGCGTCCGTCTCCGCCACAATGTCGAATGCGCTGGAAATGCCAAACAGCAGCATGTTGGTCATTCGCTGAAAAAACAACATTCTGTCCGAGAACTGGAAGATGGGGATAGGATTAACGGCAGGGGCGATAGGGACTCTCTGGGTGACGGGATCGTAAGCAGAGCCGAGGAAGGCAAATGGTACGCCAAGCTTGTAAGCTAGCACTGACATGGTCTTGAGCATTGGGATGTTGTCGATGAGGATGAGGTCTGGCCCGATGTCTCTCACCTGTTGTACGAAGCTGTTGTTGCTGAGCAGTTCACGACAGACGTCTTTCATCAAATTAATGAACAGCATCCAATCTTCTCTCACACCTGATCAAACAAAACAATAAGTATGAAAATTAATTTAAAATTTAAACAAAATCATTTTGGATTTCTAAATTATCGTGAAATTTTAGAGGAATTTAAAGTGATCTGACAAGTTTCAAGCAAATATGTACAATCTGTTGATCCACTACACGATGTGCATTATAGCATTTCAAGATTTAACAGGAAATAATTTGAAATTGTCGGGATAGAACGAGCCCAATGTTGATTGTCTGTCGGACCGCTGCTCGCCATATCTCGATCAAACCCACTGAACAGATTTTGACCAAACTTCATAGGAACATTTAGATGGCCAGCCTCTTGGATCATCGTATTTGCTCTACCTCAACGGTCAAGATTGCTGGGGTCAATGAATTAATTGATAAACACGTTTTGCTCTATATGTTTATCTCAAAAAAGGCTGAACGAGTTTTATCATTTTTGGTATGCACAGGTAGGCCTACTTCAACTCGTGGCCAATCATTGAGTGTCAGTTTATTGGTCGGTTATTCGGTCTATCCGTCGCTCTGTGTCTGTTTAAATTTGACTTTTATTTTTCAAAACACGTTTTAAGTATATTTTCAAAATGATTTGACCTAATTTTGATTATATTTTACTATACATTCTTTAATTAATGGTAAGCCATTTATGTAATTCATTTTCCACTTTCTTAAAAAGGTGAAGGCCGCTGAGGTTCGTTATTTTCTAAACGCTTTGTGCGCTGTATCTCAACACTGGTGGAATCGATTTTAATAACGTTTGCCTCACAGATAGTTTAATGAGTGGTCAATCGTTGAACGTTTTCATTTTGCTTTTGTTAGGACATAACTGGTCCACGAAATTAGCACTCTTCAAAAATGCTTTTTTTTTTTACCTATGCGTGTGCATGTTTTGAATATTCATCGGAATAGCTTGCTGTCCTATTAATCTTAATCGAGTATTTTTCTCCGACAATACGTCGGTTTGTGTCCTCGGTAGAAGTTTAAAACATTAAGATACATTTTTTTAACAAATGTATGTGTTTTTTAATATACCTCTGATTGGATTGCTATCTTGTTATTTTTAATCGAATATTTTTCTGCCGAATACTCCTCGGCTTATACTCTCATTTTTAGAAGCTTAATAGCTCAGTTGATATGGAGCTGTTTTTTTTTTATGCCGAAGGTCGCGGGTTCGACATACCTTATGTGACTTCGGTACAAGACATCTAGGTCATCAAGGTTTCTCAGTGTACTCCGGTTTTTTTCTTCCTTTCAATAATAATATTGGATGCAGTCTACTTTTTTTAAATGTCAAAACAAAATTCATTTCCATTCCTTCTTCTAAAAGCGACTTGCCTTTACACAAGTTTGAGTGATGAATGTGAGTTTGTTGTGTATGTAGGAGTGTCTGTAACATCCATTATTATTATTATTATTATTATTATTATTATTATTATTATTATTATTATTGCTCGAAAGAGTCAGCTGGACCTAAAGCAATAATCATGTAATGTATTATTATTATTATTATTATTATTATTATTATTATTATTATTATTATTATTATTATTATTATTATTATTACAACACAATGGTCCACCACCCCCTCCCCAATCCCCCCTCACACAACTACCCACAATACTCGGACTTAGGCAATTACATTGCCCCCACCTAGAACCAAATCCCAGAACTGGAATCATAACCTGAGTGGAAACAAACACCAACCACACGACAAAAGCGCACACATGACAACAGCTGTATTCTATGCCAAAAACCGAAACAGCGAACTACCCACACTCGGGGTTATATATGTAGGATATATTATTAACGTGTATTTTCAATACCAGAAGTACACACTTATATACACAGGCAGTACTTTATTTATTCATCCTACTGCAAATTGCGTAACACGTCTAACAACAACAGCAACAATGATTAGATTTGAGTTATTTTTAATATAGAGTGGCGACGTGGTTCAATCGTGAACTTTTTGCCAAGCTTACATATGAACTTGAGTTGTAGATCTACATAGTGGCGGGATATGTTTTTCACATTAGTATTTGATGTGCTGTAACAACTCCGTATGCGGTAGAATACTCCCATCCACCCTCCCTCCGTCGGCGGCTTGGGAAACAGCCCGGTGACATCGTCAAGTGGCCGAGCATCGCCAGCGGACTGGAAGCGACTGGGTGCATTCTGATTGGTCGAAATTTAAAACGCATTACAAAATTCGACGCACGTGCACAGTGCTATCGTAATACGACCGAGCATTGCTTCATTTATTCAAATCTGGCAGTGTTAACGAAAAAGGGTTAGGGTTAGCTCGGCCAATTTACGACGCCTAAGAACATCGTGTAAAGGTCGGCCCGATTTGACCTAACGCATTCGCAAAGACGTCCGGCCAGGCTACGATATTCGATCCACCTGCGATGTTACACCTGTAATTCGCGCAAAGCAATAAGAGCCGGGTTCAAATAAACAAGGTTACCATCAATTGGTTCGCTGGTGTCAGAATACTATGACCAGTAGTCCCATCCGGTGTAGTGTGACCATAAATTATAATCTACAATTAACCTTAACCTCCATTATTTTGCGGAAATCAGCTTTTGACAAGTACTACGCTTGTTGGTATACACGTTGGTCAGACCTCGGTTGTTGCCAGGGCATTGGTTCGAGCAGCACTTTGAGCTGGTAAGAGGGCTAAATAGATAATTTTTTATTGACTGACTTAGATATCTTACCTTTAAAGTAATTGTCCTTAAAGCCTTCCATAGCCCTGTCCTCTAGGTTGCCCAGAGAGGGTGAGTACTCGATCACCACAAAGTTGTCAGTGTTCAGCACGCCTTTGGTCAGCAGGAAAGCTGGCATGGTTAGCCACACGCGATGTCCTAATCTGACCAAAGCCTGAGCGGCTTGTATATGGTACTTGGTGTGGCTGGTAAACGGCATTGGGATGACCACTACCTAAAAGACGGACAGTCGTAATAAAGATAAGGAGTTCGATTCTAGGATGTAACGTTTAAACTTTAAACAGGAGATGACCATATGAGAGAGAGAGAGAGAGAGAGAGAGAGAGAGAGAGAGAGAGAGAGAGAGAGAGAGAGAGAGAGAAAGAGAGAGAGAGAGAGAGAGAGAGAGAGAGAGAGGGTGAGAGAGAGAGGGTGAGAGAGAAAGAGGGAGAGTGAGAGAGCGTGGGAGAGAGAGAATGTCGTCTAAGTATAGCGACAACAGGAGAGTGGCAGCTAACATGACCCTGATTGTCGGGCAGAGCAGTGCCCCTAATCCTTGGAACGAGGGTATAAACCGAGGTCTAGTCTGTGCAAGCATGCATTCCTTCTCACAAACGTGAACACTCCTTACGATCATATTTTTTTTTATTAATACTAGACTGACATGAACACCCAACACGTACCACCCGTGCCTTAAACACCTATCTAGGTTGGTAATGCGTACTATAAAGCTATTCAGTTTAAACAACAATATCACTGTATGCAGATTCAACCTCAGTCTCTTTACTGACAGCCATTTGACGTTATCAGGTAACATCGTTTCCGTTGTTAGGACATATTTGTACATCAGAATGCTTGGTACACCCTTGTTGGTATAAGTTGACACGTTGGTCAGACCTCGATTTTCGCCAGGGCATTGACCCGAGCAGCTCTTTGAGCTGGTAAGAGGGCTAAATAGATCATTATTTATTTACCTATGATGATAAGACAGCACATGCCGTGATCGTTACTCCTATCTTCTCTAGACTAAATTATTGCAATGGCTGCCTTTAGGGGACACCGAAAAACCAGGTTCAGAGACACCAGCGTGTTCAGAATACAGCTGCTTGATTTGTACTGCCGGTGAGAGGGGGAGGGAAGAGAGTGAACACATCACTCCTGGCCTGCATTCCCTGCATTGGTTGTCAGTTGAAAAATGGCTGTACTACAATATGTTGACTTTGGTCTAATAATAGGCTAATAATAATCATCATCATCATCATCATCATCATCATCATCATCATCATCATCATCATCATCATCATCATCATCATCAATATCATCAATATCATCATCAATATCATCATCATCAATATCATCATCAATATCATCATCATCATCATCATCATCATCATCATCATCATCATAATATGCTATCACACGCTTTTTTCTTCAATTGAACACAAAATGCGACGATCTGACGAGATCGCTAAAAAAGAAGTCGGAATAGAAATGAATATTTAAAATTTTGAAATGTTAGATTGACTGCATTCAGTACCATTATGGAAGGGAGGGAGGAAATGGCAGTATGCGGAGAAAACCCTCAATGTCCTAAAAAGTCGCGAACCTAAGTCACGCAAGTTCGTCCCACACGGGGTTCGAAACCGCGACCTTTGGCATAGGAAACCAGTTCACTATCCACTCAGCTACAGTGTCACCCTAGGTGATCTATCAATGCATCAACAGTTGTGCTCTTGCTTATCTCACTGAGCTGATTACCTGTCACCAGGCCCGATGTAGGCGCCATTCTGAAAGTCAGTGCCGGCTTGGGTTTTTCAGTATCCGCACAGGTAACGCCAATAAAAAGACTAGTAGTGAGCTCTTTCATAAATGCAGAAACTTACCTCTGGAATTCTCTTCCAATGGACTTGAAGCAGAACTCCTCCTTGGAAAGCTTCAGGAAGGGATTGAAAACTCACTTGTTTAAGTATTTGTGTTCTTTTTATCCCTGAAGGCTGAGGCACTATTTAATGTGCGCATTGAGCATGATCCTGTGACATGGAATTCGGCGCCCTACACGTCTAAATCGTCATCAACATCATCATATATTACTACAGCCAATAAGATACAGATTCACACATATTTAGAACACATACTGTCGAAGACTGGCGAGTACCAGATGCATGAACACTCAGCAAGACTATGTCCTGTCCGTGCGTTGAACAGCTAACTTGGCTGGTAAGGCGTAATATAAAAGCTATTCATGTTCAATAACAATAATGACAATAACACTGCATACGTTCCTGGGTATACAGCAGCCAATAAAATATAGAATCACACAGTTTTAAAACATATACGTTCGAAACTCATATAAAACCTTTTTTTTTTTTTTTACAAATCTAAATATCATTTACCTTCTTGCTGATGGATTCCGCGGAGCTGGAACAAGTTGTCAGTAACAGCAAAAGCAATAACAAAATCCACTGCGCTGTGATCCTGGCAGCCATGGTTCGTCTGTGAGTGATACAATGTATAAGGTTATTTGTAGATCATAGTCACACGACACCGGAGCGTATATTGGTCACATTATTCTGACACCAGCGAACCAGTTGATGGTAAGGGGACAATAATATAATCGCACGTTGACCAATCCAGGTACTTTTCAGTTACTAGTAAGCCGCTCTATCAACTGAATTACCCGGCTACTCTAAAGTAATAGCCTTAGTTAACTACACTCATTAACCTCTGGATACTGCAACACCTTTGGTTACATTACTCGTCAAAAATATCTGGCAGTCTTTCTTCAGTCCTGACGATGGCAGTCTATAATAAAGAGTTTGGTTTACAAATAACACTGGGGTTAACAGCCATACTGTTGCTCTTTGCAGTCCGCTGGACTCTATAAACGATGATTAACTAACTAACTAATTAACTAACTAACTAATTAACTAACTAACAGCCATACCGAATTCCAAATCCCGTAGGGAATGGGAGCATAATAAGAGACTATAAGTTCAGACAGAGCAGAGCAGAGCAAAGAATTTTCTTGCCGAGGGTCCATTTTTCTTGGGACAGAGTAAAAAAAAAGGAGGCCTACTGGGAGGAGAATAAGAAAAATATAAGGGTGCAGAGTCCCCTTTGTGCACGTACACACACACACACAAACACACACACACACCCACTTCACCAAAAGACCTATCCATTTAAACTTTACTGTGACGGTTGCGTTCACGCTCCACTACCCTCATACAATATGTAGAGGCCGCTACAGTGTGCGCGTGAACCGTGTGTAGCGCAGCAAATTTACGCGCATGCTCACAGAGTCCGGGAAAAAAGAATGGCTGTCGTCAGTGTCGAAGAAAACCTAAAAGCTTTACTTCAGACTATTATGTTGGAGTTAATTGACGATTCGGACGAGGACGAATGTAGAGGGGACTCGTTAAAGACAATTTATGGACAAATAAAAAAAAACTGTGGCACATACCTTTCGCTACCGCCAGCGTCCGCCATTTTTGTATGAGCTTTCATACAATCCACTGCGCGCTCGAGAGGTGTAGGAAAAAGTAGCACTACGTGTTCATACGCAGTGACCGTGAACGGCTGCGCAGCAATACATAGTCATACATAGTGCCATCGTGAACGCAACAGTTCCTCAACTATACTGGCTACTTGGCTGAGCCATCTAGCTGCAACCTGCTTCTCAGTTTAATGAAAGGGAGATGGAGGAGGGTGGGGGGTGAGGGAGTTTAAATATTAAAATGAACTAAATTTGTGTAGTCTGCTAGGGATCATTGTGTTCTAACTACATACCAAGTTTCAAAGAAATCCGTTATTAGTTTCAGCGAAAACAATAATTTCCCAAACTTAGCTCCGGGAACTAATAAGTTCAGACAAGGAAAAAGATGGTAGACCTACTTTCCACAGTCGTTGCGGTATACCATGGTTGGTTCCATGCACTAGACTGTCGCGTCTGCTAGAAATGCCACAAGTTTACTGTCTTACTAGAGCCTAAACATGGGTCACATCAAAATAATGGTAGTAATACATGTATTCACCGCCCATCGACAAAATAGACTACTGTAAGTGCACAAAGGTGTTCACAACATGCACCGAAACATTGCCTACGTGATGCTAGACAGTACACAGTGACACATAATGGTGCATTGCTAAGGATTGACACGCGCACGATAATCACGACCACATTTGTTTTTGTTTGTTTAAGCGAAGCGTGCAATGATAACCTTTATTTACATTTGATTAGGTTCTCAGTATGGGGCGCCATGTGTCCATTTATTCTATGTGACCATTCTATACATAGAATAAATTCTATGCACATAGAAAGCATTCTATGCACACAAAAAGCATTCATTAGTTGAAATAGAATAAATGGACACATGGCGCCCCATACAGTCGGCCTTTGCCGTGTAACACCTGCCAAGGTAAAATGATAACAGCTAGGTAGGATACAGAACGGTGCGCACAACACAATCTATAGCCCACATATGCCCGTATCTAACCGTTAGCATCTCTCAAGAGAGTGTCCCTCTTTGAGGTAACATTTTAAAAATTTATCTTATATAGATAGATAGATAGATAGATAGATAGATAGATAGATAGATAGATAGATAGATAGATAGATAGATAGATAGATAGATAGATATAGATATAGATACTCAAGTATACTTACAACTCACACTTTTAAGACTGGGCTAAATCGATACATTTCATACTTATAAACATAAATTCTACATTAACGTAATAGTGGAGTTATAAGGGGGCAAATGCAAATGTTTCCCTAGTAACAAATGAACTGAAAATTACAATAATTAAATTATTTACTTTTATTATTCTTTCATTCATCTTTATGTCTTTATTATTTTACCGATTCCAAACCATGACTTTGAATTATTATTAGAGGGGGGAGAGGGGGGAGAGGGGGGGTTAGGGGAGAAAGAGAGTGGAAAGAGACAGATCTCGCCCATGTCTAAGTTAAGATGAGCTTACTTCATTGCCAAAAGATTCATATACATGTACATAGGATTTTGTGTTGGTATTGCGATTTGAACTGACAAAAGCTCTGCAACTTCTTGCTTTTCACGTGCTTTCTGCAAAACTAACTCGTTCTGCCGTGCGATAATAAAACAGTGTAAGTCCTTTTTGTTTTGCTTTGTTTATATCCTCGATGATGATACGACGCGCGACTAAGCACATCTTCAGTGTGAAGTTTGAACGTTTGGTGTCTCTAAATAATATTGCATGATCCAGATTTAAAAAAAATCATAAAATACAAATAAATTAAGCAATAAATTGGTCTACTCAAAATGTCAGTTTTGTATCCTTGATTTGTATTTTGTAATCACACGGCAGTGGTTGGTACAACCACTTTCCTCGTGCCTTCATTAGTGTTAGTGAGATCGATTTCAAACATTCTCACAAAATGACACAGTGTACTCTGCAGGCTAAGTGAGTGTTTTTCTGAGTCATTCAGTCATCGCCAGGCCTGGAGTCAACACCGCCGAGAGGGACAGCGACGACGACAGCCGCTCAGGACTTCAATGGAGGAAAATGTCGGTGTAGTATTTTCCTATCTTACGAAAATGGTGAGGTGTTGGTAAATGGTGTAGTGTTAGGGTAACTCTCCCTGTAAGGGTTGACATCAAAGTTCATTTAGAACTTCAGATGTTCGTTCTTACAAACCAGGAATAAAGGACCAGAATAGGCCTCTCACTCATGTTCTTGATTTCTCCCATTTCCCAGTAGTTAGAGCTCTGCTGAAGTCTGGCAGCGGGCAGTAGACACATACGTATCTGTGACGAGGGTAGGCGTCCAGGCCTCCACGAGTCGCTAATTCTGCCATTACACTTTTCAGTAGATACCGAGGTCCACAGCACCGCAGATAAAGGGCAGCCAGCTCAGGACCGACGTCTACATCTTTAACTTTCCATAGTCTACTATGTCGTGGGACATGAGCCCACATTACACTTCTTCACTACTATCTTACTCTAGACGGTACCTTTATCAAATCTATCTTCCCACCCCACTGGTTGCCCAAAATTTGTTTTTGTCCCACAGCCCTCAGATTCAAGATAGTATTATCATTTTCGATAAAGATTCTATTTTTTGTATCCGCCATTTTTTTCCCCGGACACCAGAACATTCCCTCGGGTGAATGTTGAATACTTTTTTGTCGACTCACGAAGTCTGTCTGTCGATCATACTTGTTTTTCTTTCTTTCATTCATATTTACACTGCTTGTTTGACACATTTTAACTTACTTAATTTACGTGCCCGTCCCTCGGACGTTAAACGATGCCTAGAGGCACATTATCTGGCTCCTCCTCGGATGAGGAGAGCCGCGCAACTGGCTCAACGGGTGCCCCTCTGGGGACAAAAAAATATAGTATAACAGCCTTTATGAAAGGAATGAACACCATCAACAGAGCGCATTCTGATGCTGCCGAGATCTAAATGATCGCATAAAACGCAAATCCAAGCGCAGAAATAAAAAAGACAAACCAAGGGCTTCCAGAAGCCGATCTAGGTCATCCTCTGCTTCAGAGGCCAGCTGTAGCCACAGCGTTGGATCTCACGACCATATCATGAGTCCCACTTCGGACGTACCTGCCTCTTCCTCGGTGCCTGGCACCCCGAGGCGCTGTGCTGGGAACAGTCTGGGGCCCAGTGTGGAGGACCCCGCAGTTTCGCGGACTCCCCCCTTGGTCCCCGAGACTGCCAACTCGCCGGCCGTCTCCCACCCTGGATCCGAGAGAGTAGACGACGAGGTGATGGCGATCTGGGAGACGGTTGGGGACAAAAATAAAAATAAAACCAAAAAATCAAATTCTGATGGGCTCCCCGGCCCTGGCGACGTGGCGGGACCAACGAACTCAACGCCTGTAACTATTGATCTGTCAGCCCCATAGGCTTACATATGCAGAAAAGGCAAAGCTGGGACCTGGTCCCACGAGAGCAAATCGACCCGTTCGGCTCCCGACCTCCAGGGGAAGGGCCGACGTGGTCGACTACCCGGTTATCCTTAGGGACCTGGGTGGAGGTCCCGCCACGTTCGCTGGGCTGGGACCCTTTAGACAACACGGAATGATGAAAGACCTCTTTGGTGAGGTAACCAATATTAGACAAACGCCATCGGGGGACTGGTTGGTGGGCTGTACATCAGCCGCACAAGGTAAAATCTTCGGTACAAAATGTTTTAGTGGCATTCATATGTCCACCACCATTCCTCAGTCCTCCACCGTTGGGGTCGTTCGGGGCCTCCCGGGCGATGGCGATGACGGCACCTTGCTCAAAGAAATCAAAGACGAGCTTAGTGGCCAGGGCATTCCGGCGGTGTCCGTCACTCGGCTTCAGCGCTCGGGGGGTCACCCTTCGGCCGCCATTAAGATTGTTTTAGAGTTGAAAGATCTTCCCACTTCCGTTCGTCTGGGCCGCACCTGGTTCGACGTGGACCCCTTTGTGGCCCCGGTCCTGCGCTGCACGCGCTGCCAGCTTCTTGGCCACGTTAAGTCGCAGTGCAAGCGCAGGACTAATAGGTGCGCCAGGTGCGGGAAAGACCATAAAACTGCTGCTTGCGACAGTAAATCCTTGATTTGTGTCAATTGTAACGGAGCCCATTCCGCCGCGTGGGGAGGGTGTCCTGAGGTGGATGTCCGCCGTAAGGCCAATAGGCTCAGGGGGGCCACGTACATGCCCTTTGCGACTGCTGTGGCAGAAGCGAGGGCTTGTTCCGACGCCACTCCTGCCTTCGCGCGGCTGTAGGTATCCCGACCCACGGGAGGGGCCCTCTGCCGTGGCCACTGCCGTCTCCGTGCAAGGAGCCAGAGTTGGCTCCGGAGCCAACACCATAACACAACGCAACACCACATCTCAAAACCCAGCGGCCCATGTCGCACCGACTCATGTTTCCCGAGATGGTCACCAAGCCTGCCAACATTCAAAAAAAGAAACCGACAGTGGACAGCACGCCTCCTTCCATCCCGAACATTTCTACCTCTCAGGGGATCGTTGTATCCCCGCCGGACGTACCGGTGCCCACCCCGTCCGAGCATGCTCGTCCTGACTTCCAGGACGAGTACAAGCTAATTGAAGAATCGCTGGAGGAGGGACTCCGGGATCTCCCGCCGGAATGCAACCCCCTAAAAAACATGGTCCGCCTGTTGATGGCACTATTTAAATGCTCTGCCGATCACTCCATGGTGACAGACATTAAATCCACTATTACTTTGGCCGCCGCCGCCGACTCTATTTTTATCCTGCAGCTAAACTGCAGGACCGCTAATTCTTTCAACGACTCCGTCCCCCTATTGGCCGAATCTATCTCTAGGGCAGACGTTTTATGCCTGCAGTCGCTATGCTGCGATAGATTTGGCCTACCCGTGGTCCCGGGCTTTTATTACCTGGCGCCTTTCTCAAACATTTTGTCTCCGTCAGCGACGGCAGTCAGCTACCGCTTGGTGAGGCTGAACGCCGGCGCGCATGCGAGGCCAACTTCGGCCCTGCACCCCCTAGGGCACCGTTGGTACCAGTTACCATGCGCGAACTAGCCCGTGCTCTACTCAGCTGCAAAACTAGTCAAGCCCCTGGTCCGGATGGAGTCCACTACACTATGATTAAGAGGGCTCCATTGGTCTTTAAAAACCATATTCTTCATATCTTCAACCTCTGCTACTCCTCTGGTACCATTCCCGATTCCTGGAGGTTGGCGACCATTATACCCATTCCTAAGGGCAACAAATAAAAAAAAATTCATTCAAAACTATCTCTCTAACTTCTCATCTCTGCAAAATCTATGAACGCATTATTAAACTCAGACTCGAATTCTTCTGCGAGCAAAAATCTATCATCCCCCAGTCCCAGGCCGGATTCAGGAGGGGCCGTGTGATTACCGACCATCTGGTCCGCCTGAATGAGCACATCAAGCGGGCCAAGAACAGGAGGCGCACGGTCCTTGCCTGTTTCTTCGACGTCTCTAAAGCGTTCGATACGGTCTGGCATGCGGGGCTTATCAACAAACTCAAACTCTATGGTCTCGACTCATCCACTCTTTCCTTTGTGGAGTCCTTCCTCAGCTCAGGGACAGGATGGTGCGGATTAGGTGGGGCGGGACCCTGACAGGGTCGAGCAGGTTGACCATGGGTGTCCCCCAGGGGTCGGTGGTCGCGCCTCTCCTGTTCTCGATCGCTGTCTCTGTGGTGGTGACTCCCTCTACATCTCCCACTATTTGTACTATGTATGCTGATGATATTGCTCTGTGGCGGACTACACGTGGGCGCCATGCGGGGGCCAGGACGTCCACCCTTTGTTCAGGACGTTCGCGCCTTCCAGTCCGACATAGACCACATCGCGGCCTCCTTAGATGAGATAGGCCCCTGATAAGACTGTTTAATACCATTTGCTTGTTATCCGCATCAACATTTCAAATCCATCAGCATCTCTGTCAAAGGGATCTTCCCGTCCACCCAGGTACGTTACCTGGGTGTGATCTTTCAACAGAACGGTTCTTTCAAACTTCATATAGACAAAATCATATCGAGCGCTAGGAAGGCCGCCAACGTGGCCCGGGCCGTGGGGAGTGAGCCGTGGGGACAGGATCCCAGGAACCTTGTCACCTTGGTTCTCTCCATGGTGCGGTCCCGGCTCCTGGTTGGATCCGAGCTGCTATATGACCTTTCTCCCTTGCAGCTGAGTAGGCTAGTCGCGACGGAGTGCATTGCTCTCCGACGTCCCCTCTCTCTTCCGAGATCCACCCCCACCAACATAGTTTATCAATTAGCTGGCGTGCTGCCATTACCCCAGCAAATCAAGCGGAACTGTGCCGCATATATCTGCAGGGCCCGGCGGGTCCAGAATTCCATCGGGGAAGAACTTTCCCCTAGGTTCCTTTGGCCCGAGGGACGTAAACACATCACAGGAATTGGTGAGAGTGCCTCTCCCCTTCTTGGGTGCGGGGACGGGCCCATTGGGCCCGTGGAGATGGTCCCCCCTCTCCGTCCGCCGTGGGAGCCGCAGTGCTTCGTGGTACTCAACGCTCTTGCGGGTCTGACGAGGGGGGGGGGGGGGGGCCTTCCCCTGATCACCCAGCTGGCTAGGGAGAGGATCGACAACTCTCCCAATAGCATCCACATTTTTACTGATGGCTCCGTGTTAGAGGACGGCAGAGCTGGATTCGAGTTTGTCATACCCACCGTAGGAACTAGGGCGTGTGGCGCCCTACCTGGCTCCAGCACTCTAACCGTAGAGTTGCTGGCCATTATCTATGCCATTAACACTTTCCTAGAGACAAACCCGCCGCCCGGCCTGGGAGTCGCTCTGATTACGGATTCCCAGGCCGCCTTGACTTACCTGGAGAGGGGCCGCTCCGACGCCAGACCTGGTCTGGTGGATGACGCCCTCAATTCGGCGGCCGCCCCGGCGGCAAACTTGTTTTTTCCAACCTAGTTCCAGTCATTCGCCCAAAAAGGTAATCACCGAAGTCGAACGAAACTCTCCGATGTGTTACGAAATGATGCTTGCATGACTACGACTAGTTGACATTAAAAATGATCGCTGTTGCTTCTAATTCTGTTCGATTTACACAGATTTAGCATTTCGCAACGGTATACTTTGTTAATATGAGCATAATTATTATCGACCATATTTAATAGTTGCGTTCCTTGATTTGCATTTTGTTAGTTCTCAGCAGTAGGCTAATAACAGCATTCCCCATTTCCTGTCTAGAACGAAGTAGACACTGTTATACAGTATACATAGGCTTAATCTACATTATATATTATAAGTCAGTCTCCGCGCAGCGAAGAAGCTCACTAGCTGAATATAATTATTAGACCTGTATTGTTTGTTTTATACGTAAATAAATGTATAAACTATATCTATTCTAATTAATAATATTTAGGCCTATACTTTATAATATTCGAATCTTTAAATTTCCGGAGAAGGACGAGTAGGCTAAGCGAATTTTTTTTTTAAATAACTCGAGATCAGAGTTAAATTAATAGTTAGTTAGTTATTCATTGCTTACAGAGTCCAGCGGACTGCAAAGAGCCGAATCAGGACCACAAAATCAAGACCACAACTTCTCTAGTAGTAGTAGTAGTAGTAGTAGTAGTAGTAGTAGTAGTAGTAGTAGTAGTAGTAGTATAGTTATTTAGTTAAATCTTTAATTTATTTATTTGTTTGGTTTGTTTGTTATTATTATTATTATTATTATTATTATTATTATTATTATTATTATTATTATTATTATTATTATTATTATTATTATTATTATTGCTACTTAAAAAAATAAATAAATAAAAGAATAGTGTGCTGCTGTGCGTGCTCAATGGTGCAAATATGGTCAGTGACGTTTTGTTTGTTTTTGCTGAAGTTGGGTGTAACCCGAAATATTCAGATGGTGTTACAGGTTATTTTTTCTTATAGATTTACCAAACTTTTCAGATGATTTATGGAAATTTCCGCCTGACACGCAACATTTTTTTTAATACGTGTTTCTCATTAAAATACATATCATTGAAATACATATAACAAATTTACTGTATCAGTTAAAAAGAATAATATTAGTTAAATAAATAATTGCTTTGGTGCTTGCCATAAAAATGTCACTGTTTTTTGAGACGATTATAAACTTGCTTGCCTTGTTGTGCTGAAGGGACATCAACGTAGGCCTATCCATCGCGCTTTGAAGTTTTGTCATGGTTTTATTGTTGATATAGATGTGAAATCGTTGTATGTGTGCATTATGTGTTATGTATTACTTTTACTCTTTATTACTAATGGTGTCAGTATATTAATCATCATAAAATAATAATAATACCAACTGCTTCAAAATGCGAATTTCGACTTGACTTGACTTAAGCTTGAAGCTGTGCAGATCGAAACAGAATTAGATCTAGAAGCAACAGCGGCTATTTTATGCACGGATGTTTCACCACAGGCTCTGAAATCTTTTCTTTTGTCTTTGTAAACTCGTGGGCCTCCTACATACGTACGTAGTATAGTATGTAATTGAGGCCTACGAAAGACGAGACTTCCCAGCCTGTGGTTTCATGTAGTCCTGCCAGCATTCGTTCGTAAAACATCGGATAGCTCGACTCGGAGAGCTTCGTTCGACTTCGGTAATTGCCTTTTTCGGCGAATGACTGGAACTAGGTTGGAAAAAACAAGTTCGCGCCCCGGCGGCTACCGGCAATGACCTCACCTTTTGCTGGGTCCCGTCCCACGTAGGCTTTGCCGGTAACGAGAAAGCTGACAGGGCGGCCTCTTTGGCCTCGGCAGGCCGTTTTATGTTTTAAGTTTTTAAAGAAGCTAAATGCCATTTGACTGCTTTATGGAATATCAGTTTTGGTTAACTGCTTCTAAGCATGTTAGATCATCAGTATTTGTACTTTCTGTGTCAAAAAGCTGGCTGAGCCAATTTTGATAATGTTTTGCTTGCAGACAGTTCAGATGTGAAAGGCTCGCCAGTTTGTTTCATTTTAAAATTACATTTTTATAGGAATTCAATTTTATACGATTTTTTTTTTTTAAAGTAGCTAAACGCCATTTACAGTTTTAAATGGTACAGTATAGTCATCCGGCTACATTTCTGTTAGTTTTGAGGTTTTAAATCCATTCTTGTGTTATTTGGAATATATTTAGTACATCCTATCCCTATCCTATCCTGTCCCGTAACCCGGAGGTCGTAGGGGCACCACAGATGATCGTTTAACCAGCATACTCCATCTTTCTCTGTCCTCAGCAGCCCTGATGGTTTCGCTCAGTGTCAAACCAGTCCATTTTCGAATGTTGTCCTCCCACCTCTTTTTCGGTCTCCCTCTTCTTCTACCTCCTTGCACTGTGCCTTGCAGAATGTTCTTTGCAAGGCCTGATGATCTGGTGACGTGCGCCCATATGCTCACAATGACCATGCTGATGCATCCAGGTGATGATTTAGTACATATATTTTCAATTAATAGACAATGATGCCCTTGCGAGCCACCGATATCTAATAAGCTAAATATTTGTTATGCTGCCTAAACAAACACCGCCTCAGCCTCTTCATTTTCATTCACTCACCCGACGTCCACGTCATAAACCGCCCCTATTCAATGTTGGTCAGTTGACAATTCTTGCTGTTGCTGTAGCTATTGATCTGCTGCTGCTGCTGTCACTCTGACAGGCCACAATTCTCTGCAGATTGGGGACCTTGCATCCTCAGTGCTTGCAGGGCCACCATTCGTGTTTCAGACGTCAACCCTGTGGCTGCTGGTCTTGATGCAGCTTGTTGGTTGTGGTAGATCAGTGCAGTTGTCTTGGTTGTGTGTCCTGCTCTATGGTTTGCGTACAAGCATCCTTGTTTTATTGACACTAGATTCTAGATTGTAGTGATATAGGGTTAGCATGGTCATTGTGAGCATAAGGGCGCAGGTATGTGCGTGAGCGTGGGCGCAGGTAGGCGTGTGTGTGCAAGAGGGCGCAGGATGTAAACGTGTGTTTGTGAGTGTGAATGTAGGTTCGCATGCGTGTGGAAGTGCATGAGTATGTTTGTTGGTGTGCATGCGTGTGGTTGTCAGTGTGAATGTGAGCGAGTATGCATACCCGAGTGTTTTTATTTTCTCGATCATATTATATGCATTCACTAATACTCTTTCTTAAGTTGCAGTGCCGGACCGCTACCCGACCACGGCAAGACGGAACCGACAGAAGACAGGACCAGGACCAAACGGAGCAAAATCCAAATGACCAGGGGAGTTACATTTTTCAATTGATTGCGTGAGATTGTGGGTTGTGGGTATACTTGCGTGTTTATGGAAGAGTGCATGCATGTGTATTGGTGAGTGCGCATGCCTGTGTATGGGAGAATATATGTGTGTATGGGTGTGCATGCGGGTATGCAAGCGTGTGATTGTGTGTGTAATCATGTTGGAATGCATGCGTGTGTGTTAGAATGAAGGACATGAATGTTTTGATTTCCTGTAGAACAACCGGCCAGTGAGAGATCCTAACATTCGATATGGCTCCAAAGCAAATGGTTATTGTTGTGGGAACGAATGTGGGTTGTGAGTGTGCAGGAGTGCATGTGTGTGTGCGGGGAGGGAAGGGGGAGAAGGGAGGGAAGGGGGAGAAGGGAGGGAAGGAGGGGGGGGGTATGATTGTGGGTATACAAGCGTGCGGTTGTGAGTTTGAATGGTAGGTATGCTTGCGTTGCGTATGATGGTGGATTTGCATGCGTGAGATTGTGAACGCCACAGTGATGATTTTTTTCTACTCCATTCTAATTATATGCATTCACTAATTCTCTTTCTTAAGTTGCAGTGCCGTACCGCCAGAGACCACTAGATCCTGGCAGGACTGAGCTAACAGCCAACAGGACCAGGACAAAAGGGCACAATCTAATTAAATGTTTTAATATAATAGGAATAAAAAGTATTTAATTAAAGCAAAATAAAATAAATAAATAAAAATAGGGTAGTGAATAAAATAAGAGGGAAATGATGAAAAGGTAGAAAAATCTTATCAAAATTATATTTGATAAAACTAGATATCATAACTTTAACTTTTTGGAAAATGTAGAATTATATCATAAACTGCTCCAAACACCTGTGGGGGTGCCTGGGGTTTCTGTATAAATAGTATCCGCACTTTGTGGAAATGTAGTGCTTTAAATGATTACTGTTTCTTTCATGCTCATTTCTTCTTTCTCGTTCCTAATCTGTTCTATCAATCTATCTTCTTCGCTAGACCAAGTCACCTACCTTTTTTTCTAACTCTCCCAAAAACTCCTCATTTGTGTATGGGGTCTGTTGGGTCAGCTTGTGGCAATCGGACTCTTTCTGCCAAATGGTCAATAGGGTTTTGTATGGTATTATTATTTAGCAATGTAGGCATTTGTCTAGGTATGTGTTTTATTATTTTATAATGAAGTTTATATTCTATCTTGTTTTTGTAAACGGGGAGGAAGGAGGGGCGATGGGGGTTTCGATACATTAGAGCACAGCCTTAGCGTCCCCTGCATTGGATGCCTTTATTTCTTTCTTTTACATTTTTGGGGGGATATTTTCTAAATTTAGGTCAAGTGACTTATTAATGTTTTCAAAATCGGTTAACAAATTTATTTAGCCCGAAGAATATGAACGAATAGACACACCAAAAGTAAATGGCAGATCTAATAATAAATGTAAAAACCCAACTAATAAATAATTAATATAATGAAGTATTAACTATTAAACGAAACAAAAAAACTAAAAAAGTCTAATTTTAAAAAAAACACTCATAATACATAATAAATAAAACGTAATGCCAAAACAATATAATAAACTACAATAAAATAATACACTTCTATTATAGTGAAATAAAAGTCTGAAAGTCCGAAGTCTGAAGCTCTTACTGTTCTCCAATAAGTCATGATTTAATATGATGACAACAGGAGGCTAATCTGATCCCTCACTAAAAATAATAAACTAATAAATATACTAAATTAAATTAATGTATTAAATGTCGTTTGATTTAGGCTTATAACTTGTTTCCACATGTCCAGCGCTTACTGTACTATGTTGCCCTTGTTAAATAAAATTCTTATCTTGTGATTTCTTCTTTTTTCTTTTTTTATAGTTAACTTCTTTTATCTAATAGTTTAATTTTCTTTTTTCCTTCTCTCTCTCCACTATTTAGCTTATCGTGTCTTTCTTTGTGTATTAATTTTGACTCTGCTTTTTGTCTTTTGTTTTCTGGTGATAAACCTTCGTATTCTAATAATACATTTTCTTTTTAGTACAGATGTTGTTTTTAAAAAAGGATATCGCATTGATAATTATAGGCACAAATTAACCACGCATACACACTCGCCCATACACACACCAAAGCACATGTACACCACTTGCCTCCACACACACATCACACCACCCAACTCCCACACCTGCCCTACATGAACGTTATTGTTTTGACTAAAAGTGAAAGTAAGAGGTTGTCTCCCTTGCCTTGCCTCGTAACCATTCCCACGAGCACCCGCGCAAGCACACACGCGTTGCTACACAGACACTTACAAGCACATTAAAGCCTAACAAACGCCGAACATGAAGAATTATTAACACGTGAACAAATTCCACAGATAAAAATCATTTTCATTTGAATGTTATGGTAATACTATTCCTATCATATCCTATCCCGTAACTCGAAGGTCGTGCCCTATTATATTTTAATCAACATATTAATCACAACATTGCGTACACAAACTCGAATTAAAGTACACAATATTTGAAATAATGTACACAAACTCATGAATGCATCCATACATTCACACATACATGAATTAGTGTACACAAACTAAAGAATGCATATACGAATGCACACTCACGCACATATAGCAATGAACCGTGCGTTTATCACAAATGAAATCCTCATTTCATCATTAGCCTGATATAAACTTATTAGTAATACTTGATTATATTTAAACGTGATATATTTTAGTAGCACCTCTCTCACCCTCTCCATCTCTGTTCCAAAGATTTCGTATCGTTGTATGAACACAACCTGTGTTTAAAGATAGAATATAAATTTGTTTAGTGTTATCGCACGTATTGTAAAAACGCAATGTGAAATCTTATTATTGTAAACAACACTAATTGTAGTACATATGTTTTTATATATTAGGATTGCGTAGATGTACTAATTATTAGTAATCGTGGATATGATATTATAGTACAGTTAACGAATGCACACATTTCTCAAAAGCAAGGATTATGTAGGCCTACATCATACTGTCATGACAACTCGGAACCTTCACAAATTATTATCACTAATTAAAGCAACCCGATAAAAAAAAGAAGAAACACACACACACCCTCACGAAGATGTCCATCCATCTTATATTATGGAAAATACTCAAAAAGCGTTTACAGTCGGCAAACATATAGATCCAGGTATAATTACATTTAAACACACACACACACACATGCACCCACCATTACACAACACAATACCCAAGCGCGCTCCCACACATACAAAACCGGTGTGGCGTCACCTCTACGTGCGCCTGCTCCCTTCTCCTCTCCGCCTCTTCTCCCATCCCCTTCTCCTCTTTTGCCTGCCCTAGTCAGAACAAGACTTCCTAAGCTGTCGATGTCCGTCATTGCGCCTGTCCATGATAGATTACTTCCCCTGAAAGACACTGAACGCGAGTGGTTATGCGGGGCTGCAGCTCTCAGTTGTTTCTCCCTTTCCCATGATGTTACGCAAGAGAAAATATTCTCCGGGTATGATTTGAGAGAGTCCAAATTTGACTATGAGCGTTCGTTCAATTACTCATTATTTATTTTTTTCATGAAATACTTTACATATAGCTCGAGGTATAATTACATTTACAAAGGCATGCGCACGCCCTTCCCTCCCCTCCCTCCCCCCCCCCCCACACACAACACAACACACACACACACACACATAAGCGCACCTGCACATACAAACACAGGTCAAAACCTGGTTACGTCACTTGCAGAATGCAGACCCTCAAGAACCACTCCTTGGCATTGTGAAGAGGAGGAAGCTGCAGTGGTTTGGCCATGTCACACGGCACGACACCTTTGCAAAACTTATCCTGCAATAAACAGTGGAAGGAGACAGGTGCAGATGATGACACAGAGCTGGACAGACGATGATAGCAAAACATGGACGGCGCTGTACATGCCACGCCTCCTGCCGACAGCTGCAGACACATCAAAGGGGCGAAAATTCTCTGTGTCAGTTTTTCCCATGTCTCCCCAACTGCCTGACTGGCTGCGGGACTGATTGATGATGATGATGATGATGATGATGATGATGATGATGATGATGATGATGATGATGGTGATGATGATGATGATGATGATGATGATGATGATGATGATGATGATGATGATGATGATGATGACGAATTTACCGTGCTTTGCCATGGGCGTGTACTGTTAACAGAATGAAGAATTTTGAAGCAGAAAACCAGAGAGAATGTAGTTTAACAACTTCGAAATACGTCCCACTCACATATTCTTATAAAAGGAAAACATTTAAAGTAGCGAACCTCCACCAACTCTGAAATGTACGTGGCAGTTGTAATTAATTATTATTATTACTACATATTACTCAAGGGATCATTTGGAGACACCAATGTTTCTGCAGTTGTCATTCTCAAAAATTCAGTTTTTTAAACAGAGGTCGGTGTGAATAAAATGACAAGTTAGTTTTACTGTTATTGAAGCCATATATCTAATCTTTTCTATCAAAGATCCGTTCGACTTGTGCTAGAGCTTAAAATGTTAATGCGTCTAGTCTCTGCACACAAACCCCGCTAGAGCTCAACATTTTCTTGCGTCTAGTCTATGTACACAAACCTCGCTATAGCTCAAAATGTTACTGCGTCCAGTCTCTGCACACAAACCTCTCTAGAGCTAGAAATGTTTGTATATAAATAATATTCTCGACAATCCTCGCTAGAACTCAAGATGTTAACTGTGCGTACTCTATGCTCCAGATGTTATTGAAAACGAATGAAACGTCAAAAGATTAATAACAAAATATATAACAAAGTATTGTTCGCAACAGCACAAGACGTGCTTTAAATAAAATAAATATTTAAATGTCCAAAAGGTTATTTCGTAACTAAAATATTTAGCGACAAAATATGGCATCTTCTGATCTGAGCTGCAAAACACTAATTGTGCTTGTGCTTGTGTCAAATAAATAAATAAAAGTTTCACGAAGCAGTACGCGTGCACCAATTAACGTTGAGCAATATGAACGCACCCCACTCAGCTGCATAGTAAAATACCAGAGTAACATGAGAACAAAGAATAAAGTGGATACTCTTTTTTTTCTTCACAAAAGGTTTGCAGTCTGACCTCATTCCTTCCGGGGATTAGGGTATAAACCGAGATTTAGTCTGGGCACACACGCATTCCATCGCCTAGATTTTAAAGTTAGCTAGTTAGTCATTGTTTATAGGAACAATGCGTGCTGCAAAGAGACGAATCAGGACCACAACTTGGTTGAAAGAGTCATTGTTTATAGGGTCTAGCGGACTGCAAAGAGCCGAATCAGGACCACAAGGCTGAAAAAGAGCTTACACATGACACCTATAAAAGATCTGCTGAAACAACCCTAACAGTCACAGTGGAGGCACTCGACCAAGCCGGTCCCTTTACAATAAAGGCATCCCATGGAGTGCTCTAATTTATCGAACCCTCATTAACAAAACCTAATTAGAATATAAACATCATTATAAAATATTAACAAAACACATACATATAAAATGCTTACATTGCTAAATAATAATTCCATAAAAAAACCTTAATGACCATTTGGCAGAAACATCCAATATCCCCAAGCTGACCCAACAGACCCCACTCACAAATAAGTTTTGGACGAGTTTTCAAGAAAAACGGTAGGTGACTGGTCTAGCGTAGATTGATAGTACAGATTAGGAACGAGAAGAACACATGAGAATGACAGAGAAACAGTGATAAATTAATGCCCTCAACTTCCACAAAGTGGGGATACTATTTATACAGAAAACCCCGGCACCCCAACTGGGGTCCTGGATTTTTGTCATAGACGGGTGAGTGCCGGGAACAATAAAACACCCAGCACGCACTAGGTCCTTTCTCCCCATCCCCGGTCACCCAAGAATGTGCTCAGTCGTCTGGGTGTGACTATGCGCCCAAAGGATGCAATGGGCGCCTCGGGCGGCTTGAGTTAGATTTTGTATCGGCCAGCGCCTTAAGCAGCTCTTGAGCTGGAAAGATAGAATTAGGAAAGTAACAGAATTAGGAAGGCGGGATGGGGTAATAAGAAAAGAAAGATTTTGTAAAGACTGTAATATGGGTTCTATTGGGGATGAATTTCACTTGATTTTTGAGTGTAGAAAACATAAGCGCATTCGCCTAAGGTTTATTCCTAGGAAACATTTATCGTGCAAGTCAATGCTTAACTTATGTAATTTGTTTCGGGAAAGAAAACCAGTGTTACTAAAATTGAGTAAATTTATAAAATTAGGAAAGGGCATACACCAATAATATTAACAATATTGGCAGGCTGTTATTATTTTGAAAGTTACAGTTGGAATGTTAGTAACATTATTGGTTGTTTTTATTACAACTGAATTATGATTGTTATGCATATGTTTTTGTATCCTCCACATTCCAAATAGGGCGAGTAACGGGATTAAATCTTATTATGAATCTTAAATCTTTATAGACGCTTTATAGAAAGAAATTAAATAAATAAGAATGGTTACACAAATAAATAAAACACATTAGTTTCTGACGAGAGAGAGAGAGAGAGAGAGAGAGAGACAGACAGAGAGAGGGAGAGAGAGAGACACACACACATACACTTTTGAACTTTAATAATGAACAATGACCTTAGGCCCACTTCATGGCTGACAATCAACAAGCGAGCTTTCAATGAAAATCAAAATTACACATTTAATTAAGCCTATGAAGAAAAGGCGCATTGCAATCTTACTTCATTCATACGTATCTCATTCCATTTCCAATTTCGGTCTTAAGTGTCAACGCCATATAATCCTTTAACTTGCCCAATGCATTTTCGTTAATTTATAATTGTTATAGGCCTATTTTACTCGTTATTTAATTAAGCACTTGACATACCAATCTCTCTCTCTCTCTCTCTCTCTCTCTCTCTCTCTCTCTCTCTCTCTCTCTCTCTCTCTCTCTCTCTTCCCTCCCCCTTCTCTTTTTTATCACCTATTATCATTTTCTGCATCGTCACTCTTCACTGATTATTGTCACTTCATTTCCTCTCTCTCATTCACGAGAGAGAGAGAGAGAGAGAGAGAGAGAGAGAGAGAGAGAGAGAGAGAGAGAGAGAGACAGAGAGAGAGAGAGAGAGAGAGAGAGAGAGAGAGAGAGAGAGAGAGAGAGAGAGAGAGAGAGAGAGAGAGAGAGAGAGAGAGAGTCCCAAAGCATAAACAATGAAAGCTTGTTTGTACTACAGTCGTCGGAAGCAATTTATTTTACATTCGAAGAACAATCAACTAAGCATTTTAAATGACTACCGTGAGTTTATTTTCTTTAGAACTATGGATGTATTATACAATTTTTGGTCTTATTTGTACATACAATTACACAGTCTGTTTAAAATAATAAAGAGAAAGGAGAAGAAGAACAAGAAAATGCAATCGGATTTTTTTTCTAGCATGTGGAAACGCCAGGTAGCATTCAGCGTAGTTAAGAGACTGACGAAGCCTACTCCAACTACTCAGTTCCTCATCTGGTCCTGTGGAATGCTACGAAGCGGTGAATCTGTATAGTAATACACGAAAGTAAAATGTTTCCTTGCACACAGAATGCATCTGTATAGATGCAATATTTTTTTATAGCCTGTCGGAAAAAGGCAAGGAGGCAATTATATCACCCTCTTCTTCTTACAACTTTTACAACTATCCTTTGTGTTTTAACATTATCTGCTTGGTTTGGATCATGACCTATGCTAGAATTTTCTCCAAGTTCTATTGTTTTACCGGCCGTCGTATACCGAAAGTGCAGACAAAAGCATGTTGCCACATTTAGGTACAGTATAAAGATGGCGAGGATGACATGAATTGCTTGTATGCCTCATTATCTGGTATGCTGAGAAATCTGTTTCGTCAGTTTAAGATATGCCGTTTGGCCAGGTAATCGCCTTCTTTGCATCAGTCTGCCTTCTTTTTCTTACCATTGATACACTTTCGACACACCCAACGCAGAATCAGCACGAAACTCCCGATCACCACAAGAAGCAACAGCGCGAAAACGGCCAGCACGTCAAGACCCAGGAACTGATAATATGGAACAACATGTCCGGCAGACCGCATATGAGCGGCACCATATTTCATGACGTAATCCAACCAAAAAGCTGCTCTCTCTGCAGGCATGCCGAACTCTATCTTGAACATCTCTGACGCTTTCTGGATGTTCCGCTTGTACGAGGTGTCCGTGGCCACTTTCAGGATGGTAGTTGTGAGTTCTTCTACCGTCACGGTGTTCAAGTCTATCGTCTCCGAAAAGCCCTTGACGCGAGTTCGCTCGGCATTGTACCATTGATCAGTGAACATGGGACTGCAGACGAAAGGGACGGCGTTATACAGAGCCTCGTACTGCCCGTTCTTACCGCAGTGGCTAACGAATACCTTGGTGGTGGGGTGGCCCAGCAGGTCGTTCTGAGGAAGCCACGGAGACGTCATGATCTTTGCAAGGTCCGGAGATGTCAGGTTGGATCTGAAGACAGATCTGAAGGGCAAGTTTTGCAGCGCTTTCATCACTTTCAAGTGCAGAGCGTTAGGAAGGTGTAACACGTAGCTACCGAAAGACACGACCACCACACCCGTTTGTGCGCCGTCCATGAAGGCACGAAACTCCTCAGGTAAAGGCTTGACTGATTCCGTGCAGGTCCCCCCTATGAACTTTACGTTGGGCAAAGAGGGTTTGGGGTAGTCCAGGATATGATCCAACTCCACCAGCCAGATCTCGGCAAGAGCCACTAGTGCGTTCAGATCTATGTAAGGCATTTCTGGAGCGTATCTTGCTACGGCATCCGTCTCCGCATAAGGGTCGAAAGCGCTTAAGATTGCAAACAGCAGCATGTTGGCCATTCGCTGGAAGAACGACATTCTGTCAGAGAACTGGTTGACGACGGCGGGGTTAACGGCGGGGGCGATGGGGACTCTCTGGGTGACGGGGTCGAAGACAGAGCCGAGAAAGGCAAATGGTACGCCAAGCTTGTAAGCTAGCACTGCCATCGTCTTGAGCATTGGGACGTTGTCGATGAGGATGAGGTCTGGCCCGATGTCTCTCACCTGCTGTACGAAGCTGTCGTTGGTGAGCAGTTCACGACAGACGTCCTTCATTACATTAATGAACAGCATCCAATCGTCGCTCACACCTGTGACATAAAACGAACAAAACAATAAAAATATGAATGAATTAAAATTTTATCAAACTCATTTTCGATTTTTAAACGATCATGAAATGTGTCGCTGTGACGAGATGACTAGTTTTACCCTGCCTATTTACTATTTAGCCTTGTTTAGTCATTGTAACCTTAGAACGTTAGTGTATTACACAGCAGACGATTACAGATACGGAGGTACACACACCGCGAGCTTGACGCAAACAGTGCAGTGACGTCAGCACTGTGTGCCTTGAATCATAAAGTTTCATCCAATCAGGACTCAGGCTGAGCGGCTAGATCCAGTTCTGGCGGATTCAGTCCAAACCAGGTATTAGGTCAGTTGAGAGTAAGACGCCACAGGGTACACAGCTACACCTGAATAGAGCAATACCTCCACTGAATAGACCAGGAAGCAGGACTTGAGAATCTTAGAATTCACTCAAGTAGCCACGAGCCTGACATTGTCAAACAGGTAACTGAACATACTTCTGTTTCATCGTGATATATTTATATTATTGTTGAAATTATGTTTGTAGAATTTGCCATGCATAGATGTGAATTGTTAATCCGACTTTGCCTGAACATGTGGAGAAGCTGACCACGAGGCAAAAAGACGACCGGCCGACGCCATCTTGAATTTTGTACGGAACCACTGTTGTTTAACTTATATGTGTGCTTGCAGACCAGTGGCTGTACAAATGAATGTGTATAATATTATTAATTCTTGATGTGTATAAGTAGCCATGTTATATATTTATGTATGTATAGGAAATTAGAGTTGAGATTCCAGTGGACCACGGACGTAGCAGAATGTTCGTCGCTTATGTATAGAGATGTGGAGCTATCACTGAGGGCTACTTTGGCTTTCATTGAGACGCTCTGCACAAACCTATTATTCAAGGTGGTGCAGAATTTCGTCTCTTATATTACAGACGAGCAGGCGAGATATCCCGTGCGCCCAACTCCACAGGAAAACCAAGTTGGCTGTTTAGCCTCTACAGCACAAGCCTGAGAGAGCAACCCTGGAAAACACCCTGCAAGACCCCACAGCGTGGCAAGGGACCAAACTACACGACGACACATCGTGTACCAGAAGCTACCTCAACGAAGGACTTCAAACCCACTACGTGACAGTTAAGTGCATAAGCAAAAGTGCACCCAAACTGATAGCAAAAGGACCACAGTAGTCCACTCTTCAGAACTATAATAAAACGGACCACAGTAGTCCAATCTTCAAGAACTTTAGTAGCCAGTGCCCGATGAAGACATAACAGCTGCCTAGACTATCAGCGATCGAATTATTTGCATTGACTTGTGACTTTTTAAGGTAGATTAGTACATAGAAGATCTTGTATAGAGTAGAAGAAATAAATGTGTGATTTTAACTGTTATGAAGTGGCTGGACTACATATGATTCATAGCCGTGTGAAAGCTAGTGTGACAGTGATCTCTTACAATTTTTCTATCTATCTCTGTATCCCAGCCTTAACACAGACCGAGCTAAACAAATAAATTTATTAAAGTAATTCAGCGGGTGACTCACTAGCGGTTCCCATCGAATAAAGCGTGAGGGTTACAGCATCCATTGTGCAGAGCCCAGTAACAACTAAAACCCCACGTGACAGTCGCTGTCTTAAAGAAACCCTCGATTTTTCTTATGACCTTCATTCTGCTACGTTCAGAGGAATTTAAAGTGAACCGACACGCTTCAAGCAAATAAATACAATCTGTGGTACCACCTTAAGCTCTTTGGTTCCACTACACGGTATGCATTTTTATATTTCTTGACTTATCTGGAAATATTTTGAAATTGTCGGGAATCAGAACGAGCCTAGTGTCGGTTGTCTGTTGGACCGCTGCTCGCCATAATCTCAAATCCAACTGAATAGATTTTGACCAAACCCTTTAGGAGCATTACCTAGGTTAGTGGCCACCCTCTTGTGTCATCGTTTTTGCTCTATCTCAAAAACCCAGATGGCTGGGGTCAAACAGTTAATTGATAAACATGTCTTATTCTATATGCTTATTTCAAAAACGGCTGAACGTGTTTTATAATTTTTGGTATGCAGGTTTTTCAACTAATGGTCTATTATTTAGTGCCAGTTCGTTATTCAGTCAATCGGTCTGTCCGTCCCTTCGTGTATGTCCACATTTGACGTTCTTGTTCAAAACACGTTTTAAGTATTATCTCAAAATAATTTGCATACTTAAACTCAGCCGTTTATGCAATTTATATTTCCACTTTCTCAATTGTCAAGGTCGCTCAGATTCATCATTTTCTAAACACTTTATGTGCTGAATATATAAAAACAATGTCTGAACCAATTTTAATAATAAAGTTTAATGTCAATCGTTCAGATCAACGTTTTCATTTTGCTTCTGTAGAATAAAAGTTGGACAGAATTGGCTTACGAAATTAACACTTCTGAATTTTTTTTTTTCATATATAAATGTGAGTGTTTGCAAATACATCTGAATGGCTTGCAATGTTTTATTCTTAATCGGGTATTTTTCTGCCGATTAAACATCAGTTTAAACTCTCATCCATAGTAGTCAACAACAAAATTAATATCACCAACATACAATTGCACACGGCGACCCACGGGATACTCCACACTCAACACACGGAAACAGACCTGTTGGAAAGATCTTGATTTTTGCCAGCGCATTGACCCGAGCAGCTTTTAAATCTGTCAGTAGAGAACAAATACATTTTTGTTTACTGACTTAGATCTCTTACCTTTAAAGTAATTGTCCCTGAAGCCTTCCATGGTCATGTCCTCCGGGTTGCCCAGAGAGAGTGAGTACTCGATCACCGCAAAGTTGTCAGTGTTCAGCACGCCTTTGGTCATCAGGAAATCTGGCATGGTTAGCCAAACGCGATGTCCTAATCTGACCAAAGCCTGTGCGGCTTGTATATGGTACTTGGTGTGGCTGGTAAACGGCATTGGGATGACCACTACCTAAAAGACGAACAGTCGTAATAAAGATAGGAGTTCGAGTCTAGAAGTCAGGTTTACACTTTAAAAAGGAGATGTACAACTCTCTCTCCTCTCTCTCTCTCTCTCTCTCTCTCTCTCTCTCTCTCTCTCTCTCTCTCTCTCTCTCTCTCTCTCTCTCTCTCGTTCTCTCTCCGCCAATGCTTTTTTCTCTCTCTGTGTCTGTCTCTCGTTCTCTCTCCGCCAATACTATTCTCTCTCTCTTTCTCCTTCTCTTTCTCCACCCTCTCTCTCTCTCTCTCTCTCTCTCTCTCTCTCTCTCTAACCGAGAGAGAAAAAAGCTGCTAAGCATTTGGCGGAGAGAGAGAGAGAGAGAGAGAGAGAGAGAGAGAGAGAGAGAGGGGGAGAATGTAGGCTACAAATAAAGAAAACGGTTTGAATCACCGAAAATGACGACTTGGCGTGCCCATAACATGACCCTGATTGTCGGGCAGCGCAGTGCCTCTACTCCTTGGGACGAGAGTATAAACCGAGGTCTAGTCTGTGCCTGCATGCATTCCTTTGCACGGAGTTTAACACTCCTGACGATCATATCATAGACTGACGTGACATTAACACTCGACAAGACTGTGTCCTGCTTGTGCCTTGAGCAGCTAACTTGGCTGGCAATGTGTAACATACAAGCTATTCATGTTCAATCTGGTTCTGATTTGGCTCGGAAGAGTCCGCTGGACCTAAAGCAACAACCATGTAATGTAATCACTAATGTAATGTTCAATAACAATAATGACAATAACACTGGGTACATTACTGGGTATACAACAGCCAATAAGGTATAGAACCACATATTTTTAAAGCACATAAACTACAATGGAAAGCTGATGCAAAATCTTTAATTCCTTAAAAAAAATCTAAATATCAATTACCTTCTTGCTGATGGATTCCGCAGAGCTGGAACAAGTTAACAGCAATAACATCAACCACTGCGCCATAATTCTTGCAGTCATGGCTCGTCTGTAAATGATGAAATGTATTACATTACATTACATTATTATTGCTTTAGTTCCAGCGGACTTGTCTTCCGAGCCAAATCAGGACCGGACAACGCCCGATCCGCATAAAAGATCTGGTGAAACAACCCTAGTGGTAAAACCGAAAGCTCTCCACCAGCCAGTCACTTTACAATAAAGACATAGCAATATCTTTGAATACACTCATTAACCTCCGGATACTACAGCGCCTATGGCTAATTACTCGTCAATATTATTTGGCAGAGTCATCTTTCAGTCTTGTACTTTGGCAATCTGTAATAACAGCTTTGGTCTCCAAGTCAATAGCCAAACGGAATAACAAATCCACCTGAGTCTCCGTTTCTCCACTATTGTGAGCGTGTCATCGTGTTGTGCAATGGCTTGTGTGAAAGTCTGTCGGATTTCTTCGTTGGTGATGTGCTGTGTATAGGAAATGTCTTCTGTAGCACCTCATCTCCATGCTTTGTATTCTTCGTTTTAGATCTGCTGTGAGGGTCCATGTTTCGCAAGCGTATACGAAGACGGAGATGACAAGGGAGTGCAGAAGCCTTACCTTAGAATGTAGACTGATGGTCCTGTCTTTCCAAATGGGTTTCCAAACTTGTTAGGGCAGCAGTTGTTTGTGCGATCCTGGAGAGGACTTTCTGTAGGGACCCATTGTGTTGAGGGATTGGCCTTGGACTTTAATATCCTTGTTGATGCCATTGGTGTTGTTGGTCATCATTTTGGTCTTCTCTGCACTTATTTCCATTCCATAGGCTCTGGAGGTGATATCAAGCCTCTGTACCAGCTGTTCAAGTTCTTTTTCTTCTCTAGCCAATTCATCAAAGCCATCCGCAAATCGGAGGTTGGAGATTGCTCTACCCCCTATGCTGAATGTGCCTTCGTGATCTGCAAGGGCATCTGACATGATGCGCTCTAGGAAGATGTTGAAGAGTGTTCGAGAGAGTAGCCATCCTTGACGTACGTCGATTGTAGTTCTGAACCAGTTCCCGGTGGTGCTTTTGTGGAGGACTGCACTATTCATCGTTATTTGAATGTATGAAAGAGAGAGCTATCAAAATATGAAAAAGCATATTTGTGTTATTATGAATTTCTTCTGCTACTTATATGTTTCTAAGTGTTGTGACATTTCTATCTCGCTCAACTTGAGTGAACAAGGAGGTAGAGAAGATGTTTGTGTGCGTGTATGTGTGGAATTGAAATGTTAAAAACACTGTTAGCAAACTCGTGTGAAGTTTGTATAAATCTTCTGGTAATACTGCGATATCGGATGCATAAATAGTAAACCACGCACGGAGGTTTATGACATTAAGGAATAGACCTATTGGTGTCACGAAATGAATCAGTAAACATTTATATGTGTGTATACATCACGTTTTTATATAGTAAATACACAAGCGACGGCTGTTGACATAAGCACGTGGCGTATGTATACGCGATGGGTCGATCCTATCCTATCCTATCCTATCCCGTAACTCGGAGGTCGTAGGGGCACCACAGATGATCGTTAACCAGCGGACTCCATCTTTCCATGTCCTCAGCAACCCTGATTGTTTCGCTCAGTGTCAAACCAGTCCACTCTCAAATGTTGTCCTACCACCTCTTTTTTGTTCTCCCTCTTCTTCTACCTCCTTGCACTGTGGGTTGCAGGATGGTTTTTGCAAGACCTGATGATCTGGTGACGTGGCCATACCATCGGAGTTTCCGTTTTTTCACCACTGTGAGCAGGTCATCGTGTTGTAGGCCTACAATGGCTTGTGTGATGGTCTGTCGGACTTCGCCATTGGTGATGTGCTGGGTATAGGAAATGCCCAGAAGTCTTCTGTAGCACCTCATCTCCATGCTTTGTATTCTTCGTTGTAGATCTGCTGTGAGGGTCCGTGTTTCGCAAGCGTATAGGAAGATGTAGATGACAAGGGAGCGCAGCAGTCTTATCTTGGAATGTAGACTGATGGTCCTGTCTTTCCAAATTGGCTTCAACCTCGCCAGGGCAGCAGTTGTTTGTGCGATCCAGGAGAGGACTTCCTGTCGGGACCCATTGTCTGACACAATGGCTTCTAAATATTTGAAGTTATGCACTGTGTTGAGGGATTGGCCTTGGACTTTGATGTCCGTGTTGATGCCATTGGTGTTGTTGGTCATCATTTTGGTCTTCTCTGCACTTATTTCCATTCCATAGGCTCTGGAGGTGGTGTCAAGCCTCTGTACCAGCTGTTCACGTTCTTGTTCCTCTCCAGCCAATCCATCAATGTCATCAGCAAAACGAAGGTTGGAGATTGCTCTTACCCCTATGCTGACTGTGCCTTCGTGATCTGCAAGGGCATCTGATATGAGCGCTCTAGGAAGATGTTGAAGAGTGTTGGAGAGAGTAGGCATCCCTGACGCACACCGATTATTGTTCTGAACCAGTTTCCGATGGCGCTGTTGTGGAGGACTGCACTGGTAGCCTTGTCATACAGGCTTTTGATGACTTCAATAATTTTAGGGCTGATGTTGTACACTCTCATGGTTGCCCACAGAGCTGCACGCCACCCTCGGTCAAACACCTTTTTGATGTCTACGAACACATGATATAGATGTTGTTGATGCTGTAGGTATTTTTCGCAGATTATTCTGAGGTTGAAAATCTGTTCTTCGCCCTGCCATGAATCCTGTTGTTCTGATGGGTCGGTACTATATTTCATAGTTCAGGAATATTTTGGTGATGAGGCACGGCTTTTGTGTGAATTGAAAAAAAAATGTGTTACTGTGTAGACTACTTCTATTTTTCACTGTGGTGATTCTGTATTCTGTTTATGACAACCACGGCAATTTGAATATTTATATTTTATTATTTACTTGTTGGAAATATAATAATGAAACTAATTTTGTAAATGCATAAAATATTTTTATAAATTGATAAATGTAATTTTCTGTCAGACCGGGAATGGGATTGCTTTAGAGAAAAGTAAGATTATATTATAATTCATCTATTTATTATTTTATTACTTTAGGACTTATAGTTTTCTTGAATTCCGTTTGAATTATTATGCTATTACTTTGAGTGAGAAAGAAGATAACCATAAAAGTAGCAAAACGTATATTGGTGTTGTGTTTAAACTGCTATTTATTTAATGGCTTGAGTGTTACAAGTTTATTTCTCTTCTCAACTTGTGTAATTGTATAAGATAAGCCTTTTGATCAATGCGTGTAACGTATGCGTGAAATTGGAAAGTTCAAAACCGTTTATAAACTAATATCAAGTTTGTATGCATCTTCTGAGAATAAAGCTAATTATTTCATTTGACAATTGACACCAGCGACCTGGACCTTTGAGGTAGAGCAAATACGATGGCACGGGAAACTGGCCTGCCTCTAACCTAGGGAATGTTTTCCTATGGCGTTTGGTCCAATACCGTTCAGGGGTTCTTGAAATATGGCGTGCAACGGACCAACCCAGCCGATAAAATAAGCTTTTTCAAAAGTGTTTAATTTTCGTGGCGATTTTTTTAAAATTCGGCTTTATCTTAAAGAAGCAAAAGAAAAACACAGAATGATAGGCCACGATCTGAACAAGCAAAAAAATTATCAAAATCGGATCAGCCAAATTTTAGACACATCTGTAAAGCAAATATGAAAGCACGGGAGACAGGCCACAAACTGGGGATATGTTCCTAGAATGATTGGTCAAAATCCGTTCAGTGGTTCTTGAAATATGGTTTCCAATGGACCGACAGATTGACGGACCGACAGATTGAGGGACCGACAAATTGACGGATCGACCGCCTGACCGACATTAATCTCGTTTTGATCTCCTACTGTTTCAGGGTATTTCCAGATAAAATAAAACATGGCTTACAAATTCAGTTGCAGATAATATATTGCAAAAGTAAGCTTTCATTAACCATCATTAAAACGGACCATTGATCTAAATTTATTTACCTTTGTCCGTAATATAAATACAGGCACACATCTCATAAGAAGAAGAAGAAGAAGAAGAAGAAGAAGAAGAAGAAGAAATTATTTCATAGCATAAAACAAAAAGAAACAGCATCACTTTAGTCTGAAATTATTATTATTAGTAGTAGTAGTAGTAGTAGTAGTAGTAGTAGTAGTAGTAGTAGTAGTAGTAGTAGTAGTAGTAGTAGTAGTAGTAGTAGTAGTAGTAGTAGTAGTATTGCTGTTTTGTTGTTTAAGTTTCATACTATGACATCAAATGATAAGAAGAAGAAGAAGAAGAAGAAGAAGGTTATGATACCGTCTACTGCATTTCCGTTTTTTACTTACAGTCCAAATTTATTTATTTTAAAGAGGCATTTTACTCCTACCATTTATCATGCATTTATTGACAGTTTACATTATATTAGCAAGCATTATCTCTGTCTCTGTTTGTCTGTCTGTCTCTCTCTTTCCCTCACTCACACGCACACACATACACAAAGTCAGTAGTCTGGCTATCATACTGAGCCATTCAGGAATAATAATAATAATAATAATAATAATAATAATAATAATAATAATAATAATAATAATAATAATAATAATAATAATAATAATAATAATAATAATAATAATAATAATAATAATAATAATAATGAAGTAGTAAGTCTATACTTCTTTTTTCTCCTAATTCGACTCGAAGCGCAGCAATCTGCTGTTACCAACATACATGTTACACACACTCTTACATTCAGAACACACACACATTAATTGTGTCACTCCAACTTCACGCGATGGCAGGCGCCTGTACACCCACTGGCACAACCACCAAGTAAACAGTTGTTAAAAATACAGTTCTGAGTCAAAGAGATGTGTATTTTGTGGACGGTATGCGTGCCACAGGAAGGCCTATAAATATCCGAATTGTAAATAAAGATCGAACACGACACGAGAAACGTGTCCACGCATGTATACACCATTAAATGGTCTACTACAGCTGCAGTATTAGCAACGGAAACACGCAATAGGCCTATATCGTTGGGCTGGCTAGCGGAAACACAACAGAAAAATATCGATTCATAATGAATAAACGAACGCACTAGTCGGAAGCTAGAACTATGGAAAACGCAGGGAAAATAGCAGTCGATATAGTCTGTGACAGCTAGAAAAATCTTCTTGTTGGTCTTTTCAACACTCTTGTAGTGAAACGGCTTACCTCTCTTTTAACTGTGTGGTGGTGTTTCGTCGTTGAGGCAAAGAAAGTTGAGGTGTAGTGATCGTGCCGTGATTGTAGTCACCACTATACTACAAAATGGTGCGGAGTGACAAGGCTGCGCTAGTAGAAGGCTTACACCACAACATAATTGTTACAGGTAAGCTTGTCAGACCTCGTTATAGAATGTTCGCGTTTGTACAGTTGAGAAGTGACAACGTGAATGAGCGTGACCAAATCGCATTCAGACTTGAAGTAGTCGAACCATTCGTTTCGGACGAAATTCGTTTCACAGGAAGGCCTATAGGTTTCCGAATGGTAGGCCTACATAACTATCAGGTGATCGCACGCCTTTTCCAACTCCTTATTTTGTTAACCGTGTCAATCTTCTTTGCTGAAACCTAACGGGGGCGACTTGCCTTCAATCAACCTGTGTGTTAAGATTAAATGTTTATCGGCACTTTCACATACCACGGCCGGGTTTCACAACAGCTTTCTAAGTCTTCTGCTCAATAGTTGTTGTTTTTTTAAATCAATACAAGGGGTCAAATAGTAGCACTGTATATGTACTGTGCAGGTTTATAACACCAAAGTCACAGGCTAGGCCTAATTTATCTGTGATCATCTCGTGTTTATCCCGGTTACGTGAGCACACACGCTAAAACTAGCTTTGCGGTCATGTTGTGAGGTCTAGATGCGAATCGTAATATTGTTTCCTTAAAGACGATCTTAGTGTATGATAATAAAACCAACTACAACACCTGGGTAGTAGGTGTTAAAATTTTCGGTTTATTACACTAAAACCTTCATCATTAAGACCCAAGGACTGTCTTAGACGACCTTAGTGTGTTTCACTTTTGGCTAGATATTAGAGGTTAATTGTGCTTTTTTTCAGTAAATCAGTTTTAAAGTTTAATTAAACAGAAATAGGAGGATCAGTTTGTTTAGTCTTGGCACCATGATGTGGTTTAATAATAAGTTATGTCAACGAATTTTCAGTGTGAAACTAAACTTTCGTTATGTGTAACATTATGTAGGATGTTCAAACATTATTTTCGTGTTGAAAAAAAAACAACTTTACATGTTTATCGAACAATATGCAGAGAAGCTTCATAAAATTCAGATTAAGTTGTAATAATTTCCCGGACCCTAATTTCCCAGTGCAGTAGCTGAGCTGCTAGAATGTCTTGAGGAAAAAGTATCCACATTGGTAGTTGGGTACGTCGATTTGCGCATCGTTATTATTATTCAAAAGATTTTTCCACCGTGTCTAAGTCTGAAGAAATTACAATAAAATCTCTTTGAACGCGCCGAGTAAAGGCACAAAATATTCTTTGGGGAAGTAATTATCAGCATAAATGTCAACACCAAAACTCGCCATTACGACATGCCGAAATCGGATTTCAATATTATGAATAGGCCTATGGCTATGTCACATGTGAAGCGATCGTGAACGTTCGGTGACTTTTCGATCTAAATTCTCGGCCCATACAAAAGCAACTCGCGAAATTTATAATCAATCGTCCCCTATACGCTTAAGTGTCCGGGGACGTTAATCTATTTTAACTAACTAACTAACTAACTATAAAACAAAACCTCGCCTAAAATTATCTGACGTCAGGTTGATGACGAAATTATTTCAGCTTCTCCATAATTAGAAGAAAATAAGGATTCTTAGTAGGGTAAAATTATCATCTTATTTTTTTTTTTCCCGAATTATCTTAGAAGCAAAGAGTAGGCCTACTTCAAAGAAATCGATCAGTTCGGTGATGTGACGGCAATTGTTGGTGAAGAAACAAAGCGTGGAAAGTGACAAAATAGGTTCTGTGTCTAATTGTGTGTTCCATGATCGGATCAGTGCAAATCAAATGATGATATAAAAATGCAAAACCTGCCTCATTTTTGACTCGTTTGTTCCCAATCAATAGTAAGTTAATTCTTTTCATTAGTATGAAAATTTTGCAGTTTGTTGTAGACAGATGGGTCTCACCCCCGTTGGGGTGCCGGGGGTTTCAGTATAATTTGTATAAATAGTATCCTCACTTTCTGGAAATTTAGTGCTTTAAATTCCCACTGTCGCTGTCTTTCTCATTTGTTCTTTCTTATTCCTGCTCTGTTCTATCAATCTGCTATACTATCTTCTTCTTCGCTAGACCAGTCACCTACCTTTTTTCTTGAAAACTCTTCCGGGACAAAACTCCTTATTTGTGTGTGAGGTCTGTTGGATCAGCTTGGGAATATTGGACGCTTTTTGCCAGGTGGTCACTAGGGCTTCCTATGAGGTTATTACGTAGCAATGTAGGCATTTTATATTTATGTGTTTTGTTGATAATTTATAATGATGTTTGTATTCTATGTTGTTTTTGTAAACGGGGTTTCGATAAATTAGAGTATAGCCTCAGCGTCCCCTGCGTGGGATGTCTTTATTGTAAAGTGACTGGCTGTGGAAAGCCTTCAGTTTTACCACTAGGGTTGTTTCAGCAGATCTTTAATGCGGATCATTTGCGAGATGATATTTTGCGGCCCCGCTACCTAACAGCGAAGTTAAAGCGTGTTTTCCCCATTCTCATACCCATTATGTGAGTGACCCTCCGCGACCCTTTTAGGTCAATCTCACCGATTAGTCTAATCCTGATTTTTATTATGTATGTATAGGTTTGGACGGTGATTGTAATGGTAAAAACCGTTTTAAAATAGGACTAAAAGTTATTTTATAGCATTTTATGAGATAAACATGAACAAAGTGCGGTTTTGAGAAAACATGCTTTGAATGTTGGGTGTGTGTAATAATAATAATAATAATACCGGATGCTAATACGCGCTTTACTTCGAATGATTTCGAACTCAAAGCGCGGCGACCTATACCAACATACACGCTCACGTGCAACAAATATATTACAGACACACAACAAGGACAACAGTATACAAGGCATACACGTGGTGTAAAGGCAGGGAGATCGCTATTAGGAAACTGAAAGTTAAATAGTTTTGTATTTTTTTTAAATTAATTTGACTGCATCCAATATTATTTTGAAGGGAGGGAGGAAACCGGAGTGCCCGGAGAAAACCCTCGGTGACCTCAATAATCTCGTACCTAAGTCACATACGTTCGCCCCTTGCGGGAATCGAACCCGCGACCTTCGGCATAGGAAACCGGCGACTTATCCACTGCGCCACGAGGCCACCCCATGTGTGTGTGTGTGTGTGGGTGTGGGTGTGTGTGTGTGTGTAGATAGATAGATAGATAGATAGATAGATAGATAGATAGATAGATAGATAGATAGATAGATAGATAGATAGATAGATAGATAGATAGATAGATAGATAGATAGATAGATAAATAGATAGATAGATAGATAGATAGATAGATAGATAGATAGATAGATAGATAGATAGATAGATAGATAGATATCAAAAGTTTAAAAAGTCAGTTAGTGGGTAATGCACAACCATAATTGTGTAAATCGTACCAAACTGTCAAAGAGTCCCCCTTAAAATTGCCGGTAGTGTGTACGAGCGACGAAAATTCCGAGCCTGTCAGCTTGGTCACTTTCAAAATAGGGCTACTCAAAAAGGCCTTTTGTTTTATTTTTTTATTTTTTAAATCAATATTCATTTTTCCTACAATAGCATCTTCCTTTGAATCAATAATTCATAAATATTGTCTACCTCTGTCTTCTGTTTGAACATTTTAGTTTTAAAATCGCTAGTGGGAATCGCCATTTTTTATTTGTATTTTATGCTTTTTTGTCTTTGTTTACCAGAAGCTCATTATTTTCATAGCATCTGTTGGCTGAAATTTTTTACTTTATATTACCGGGAATTTTATTTTCTTATTAAGGATATAATGCCGTTAAGCATTGTGGAATACTTGATGCGGCCAAGTCTCACCCAGACTCTACCTCCTGTGGCACCCCCCCCCCTTCCCCTCTCCACCCCCGGATAATTTGAGTTTGAGACCCGATCTTGGTGCCTGCACGACGAGTCGAGCAGTTGTTTACGATCACAGCGTTCGGACCACATTGAGGGAAATAGCTCTCGTTAAGAGCTTAATAGGACCCCCCTTTTCGCTAAGCTAGCATAATGAGTGCGGTGCCTAGCGCCTATTTCCTCTCCTTCGCTTCTTTACCTTCCCCCGTGCTAAACAAATCCAGGTACCCATTGTAAATCATTCACAGCTGGGTGGATTGGGGTATGTCATGCGCTTGTTTCAATCTTTTTGTGTAGTTTGGTGGTTTGCTTCCAGCATTGTTGACCTCATTGTGTTCTTGTTTTCCTTGTCACCTCATTTGTAAATTACTACTAGTATTTTGCTTGCATTGATAATGTGCGCATTACTTGCTATTACCTTTGGTTCGTTGATTGGTCGATTCTTTAAATAAATGGCCCTATAAATTGATTGATTAAACATCTCCGATCCAGATCTTGTTGAGAGAGGATGTCTGATGACATATTATGCTTTTGAGTACGCATGACTACAGTCTGTTGGCTGCTGCTGTTGTCGCTGCTTTTCTTGTTGCGTCGCACCTGGTGGCTACGCCCATATGATCTACTTGCCTTGCTGTCTGCACCAAGGCTGCTACATCTACACTGCCCCTGTTGGCTGCGCCCTTACCTGTTGCGCTCCCACACAGCGATCTTGGCACGCTGTGGGTCGGTCGAGGCTTTGCGCTATACCACCCTACACTGCGCCCATACCTATTGCGCTCCCACACAGCGATTCTGGCACGCTGTGGGTTGGTCGAGGCTTTTCGCTACACTACCGAACCATTGGTTATTCCCTTATAACCTGACTACTCTGTCGTAACCTACTAGGTTACACTACACTACCCTACACTACCGAACCATTGGTTATTTCCCTATAACCTGACTACTCTGTCGTAACCTATTAGGTTACACTACACTACCCTACACATCGAACCCTGGTTATTTATAACCGTCTACTCTGTCGTGACCTATTAGGTTACACTACACCACTCGGCATATTTCCGTGAGCAGTCATCCACTAACAATTTTTTTTTTTTTTTTTTTCCCCCAGACACTGAGCTTCCCCTCTTGCCCATTGTTTGCCTATAGCATCTTTGCATCTATCTATCTCTGTCTTTTCTCACGCTCCTGTGTCATCTCTATCTTCACCTTTTGCCCACATATTCATTGCTTTTAGTACTGCTTTTAGCCTAGGGTGTCTCGCTTTTTTTCGCCGCGATGACCCTCTCGGAGACCTCCTCCGATGAGGATGAACGTGGTGAGTCGGGCACCTCGTTTGGTGGTCCCCGCTCAGCGAACATGTTTTTGAAAAATGTGCCTAATGATGAGTTCCTTGAGCAAAATCATACGGCCAAAAACAAGAAGAAAAAGAGCAAAAAGAAATCTAGAAGGAAAACATCTTCTGGAGGTACTCCTCCTTGCTCAAATTCTGAACAGTCTCCTAGAGCTGTTTCTGAACCTTCGATGGATACCTCCTCGGTGCCTGGCACCCCCAGGGGGGCAAAGCGTCAGCGCTCACCGAATGGTGACAGTAGTGAAAGTACGGGGGGTGGGACCCCGCCGGGACGAGGCCATCCAGGCCATTCGTGTCAGTCCCATGCTCATGTCGATGCTGCCCCAACGGTGCCAACCTCTGAGGTGGCGTCCGTAAGGGATTTAGACGGCGCCTCTTCCGGGGGCGCTGCATCAAACAAAGAAGACCCGGTGGTCATCTCAACCAAGACAGGGGTGGCTGCTAAACCCCCAGTCGAACATCTTGCTCCTAAAGTGAGTTATGCAGATAAGGCCAAGATGGGACCTGGTCCCAGTAAGGGCGCCAGACCCTTTAGAATGCCCATCTCTAGGGGACGGGCTGACGTTGTCGATTTCCCCGTGGGGATACGTGACACGGGAACTGGACCGGCCACTTTCACCGGGTTGAACCCGTTCGGACAGGCGCGTGTCATACGCGACTCCTTTGGCGAAGTTCTTAATACAAGGAAGACGCCCTCTGGGGACTGGTTGGTATCGTGCATGTCCGCTGCCCAGCAGGGAAAACTTTTTAGGGCAAAGACTATTGGCAATATACCCATTGTCACGTTCATTCCACAGGCCACCACGGTGGGGGTCATCAGGGGCCTACCTGGGGAGGGTGACGATGTAGCATTTATGAAGCAAATCAAGGAGGACCTTTGTGGTCAGAATCTGCCGGTTGCGTCGGTGCTGCGCCTCCCATTTGCGGGGGGACAGCCATCGGCGGCGGTCAAGGTCATCTTTAACTTGAAGGAGCTGCCCACAGAGGTGCGCCTGGGTCGGACTTGGTTCGACGTAGACCCCTTTGTGGCTCCAGTTCTGCGCTGCACTCGATGCCAGTTGTTTGGTCACACAAGGTCCATGTGCAAACGTAAATTAGAGCGTTGTTCGCGATGTGGCAAAGACCATAAGCTGGCTGACTGCACCAGTCACACACTTTTTTGTGTAAATTGTAACGGCGCTCACTCCTCAGCTTGGGGGGGCTGCCCTGAGGTAGCCGTGCGCCGGAAAGCCAACAGACTCAGAGGGGCCACATTCATGCCATTTGCGACAGCAGTGTCGGAGGCGAGAGCAGATACTGCGCGCTCCCCTCCGGGACGTTCCCGCCCTGGTAGACAGCCGCTGGTTGCGCCGAGGCCGGCCCCCCACCCGGTGTTGGGGGCCGACCTGGGCCCAACTTTAACTCAAGCTCATTCTCAGACCCAGAGCCGGTCCCAACCTCAAACTTCTAGGTCCGGGGCGGGGCGGGGCGCCGAACGTGTCCCTGCGGGGGCGCCTCCCTCGGAGCCGTCCGGGGGGGGGGCTGCCGAACGGGGGACGCCACAGATGTGGCTGACCGTGCGATCCGTGATGGGCAGACCGCCAAGGCTGCCTCGGTGGACAGACCTCGTGTCACTCAGCCCATCGATAGAGGGGCGACCAGGGATGCTCCTGATCAGCCGCCGGCTGTTGCCGGATTGGGTCAGGGGAGGGATCGGCCGGATTCGGCCGCTGCCGTCGGCGTCGGGGAGGGGGGCCTTGGCTCCCTTGCATTAGAATATTCGGCACTCGAGGCCTCGTTGGAGGAGGGCCTTGCAGCACTCCCGGCTGAGAGTGCCCCGCTTAGAACAATGGTTCGGTTACTTATGACAATGTTTAAAATGCTCTGTAATGTCATACAAAGTAGGGGAATATAACAAATACGCCGCGTTGGTGCTGTGGGCTGCTGTCGTTGCCTGTGTCATGCCCTCCAACCCAGATAATAACCTGTTTGTCTTGCAGCTTAACTGCAGGACTGCAAATGCATTTAACGATTCAGTTCCCCTGTTAGCTCAATACATATCCAAGGCGCACGTCCTATGCCTGCAATCTTTGTGCTGCAGGCAGGCGAGCTTGCCTGTAGTCCCGGGGTTTCACTTTCCTCCTGCGTTCACTACTGGTGAGCAGGACAAAATCTATGTCGCCACATATGTCAGAGTGGGGCTGCTGGTTGAAAATTTGGGACCGGTGGATGAGGGAGATGGTGGTGGTTTCACCGCAGTTATTAGTATCACTTTGGGTGAGCGTGCTCCGGTGCGCACCCTACACATCCTTAATTATTATAATCCCACAGGGTGTCTGGATTTTGCCTGGCTTCCGCCCGTTGTGGAAACGGGATCTTGGTTGGTGGTAGGGGACTTTAACAAAAGAGATAGTCTCTGGGATTCCCACCACCCCTCTATAAACACATCACTTTCTGAATTACTGTCAGAGGCTGGTCTGGAGGTGCTAAACGATGGCGCACCTACACGCATACCAGACCGGCCTAACGATAATATGACTGCGATAGATGTCAGTTTAGCAACCACTGACATCGCTGCTATGGCCGATTGGTCAGTTGCTAGCGAGCCGGTGTTCTCTGACCACCTACCCATTCTCATACACCTCCAGCTAGCTCCAGTTAGTAGTACCATTGACCCTAAGCCCAACCTAACTAAAGTGGATTGGGATGAATACTATAAAAGACTAGAAGATTTTGTACCCCCATCCACGACTTCTGTGGATGAGTTGGAACAGGCACTACGCACACGCATGACTGACACCGTGGCTGTACTTGCACCGACGCAATGCCGCAGCGCCGGGGTCTCCAAACCCTGGTGGAATGCGAAGTGCAAGGAGGCCACCTTACTCAAAAAACAGGCATACACTGCATATAGGAAGTTGAATAACCCCGAAAATCACACTCACATGAAAAGCACCAAGCAAACAGCCAAAAAAGTTATCGCTGCTGCAAAGCGCGATTACTGGCTCAAAAAATATTCAGGCAAACAATCGATCGCGCAATTATGGACCGAGGTCCGGAAGATGCGCGGCCGATATAAACCTATGAATTCTACTCTGGTTGATGGCACTCGCGTCCACAGCACCGACGAGGATAAGGCTAGCGCCTTCCTTGACCACTATGTATCGGCCGGTGATGGTAGCCGGCTGCCGCCGGGCGAGCGGGATCGTAGGCAGCGCTGTGAGGCAGAGGCTGCCCCCGCGCCGAGGGGGGCGCCCTCTGTCCCGCTTACCCAGCGTGAGCTGACCCGAGCACTGTTGAACTGCGGTAATAGCAAGGGCGTGGGGCCGGACGGGATTCACTACACCATGGTGAAGCGTGCCCCGCCGGCCTTTAAAGAACATATACTTAACTTCTTCAACCTCTGCTACTCCTCTGGGACTATACCTGAGACGTGGCGGAGCGCTACGGTTATACCTATACCTAAAGGAAATAAGTCAAAGAAATTCATACAGAATTATAGACCAATTTCATTAACTTCCCACTTATGTAAAATTTATGAAAAAATTATAAAAACACGGTTAGAATTCTTTTGCGAAAAACATTCTGTCATCCCTGTTGCGCAAGCGGGCTTCAGGAAAGGACGCAGTGTGACCGATCACCTTGTTCGTCTTAATGAACACATAAGACGCGCAAGAAATAGAAGGCGCACTGTTCTGGCCTGCTTCTTTGATGTAGCTAAAGCATTTGACACAGTCTGGCACAGAGGACTGATAGATAGACTGAAATCCCTTGGCCTGGATCTTGCCACTTTGCAGTTTGTTGAATCCTTTCTTCGGGATAGGGTCATCAAAGTCAGGTGGGGGGCCGCACTGTCCGGGTTGGGGCAACTAACCATGGGTGTCCCGCAGGGGTCAGTGGTGGCCCCCCTGCTCTTCTCTATAGCTGTTTCTGGAGTCTTTCCAAATCATAACTCCTCCACAGTTTGCACTATGTATGCGGATGACATTGCAATGTGGAGGACTACGCGTGGGCGCCCGGTTGGCCCCGGGCATAAGTTTTTTGACCAAGACATGAAAAACTTCCAAGCCGACATTGACTCTGTCTCAGCGTCTCTTGATTACATAGGACTAGCTCTTGCCCCGGAAAAATCTATTTTTATTCCCTTCTCTCATCATTGTTATACTGACATAAAGCAATTGTCTATTATGGTTAAGGGAATAGTCATTCCCATGTCCTCCCAGGTCCGTTACTTGGGAGTGACCTTTCAACAGCAGGGAGGTCTAAGAGTACATTTAAACACAGTAATTCAGGGTGCCCATAAGGCGGCGGGGGTAGTTAGGGCCGTAAAACGTGAACCCTGGGGTCGCGACCCTAAAAACCTTGTAACATTGGTAGTATCTCTGGTCAGATCCAGACTTCTCTTTGGCTCTGAATTATATTATGACCTACCACCCAGCCAGTTGGATAGGCTCGTCGCGGCCGAATGTTCAATTCTGCGATACGTCTTGTCCCTGCCTAAATCCACACCCTGCAAAATGGTATATCACCTTGCGGGTATACTCCCGCTCTGGTTTCAAATCAAAAAGAACTGTGTATCCTATGTTTACAGGGCCCGCAGGGTCCCGAACTCCACTGGAGAGGAGCTCTCCCCCCGCTTTCTGTGGCCTGAAGGCCACACTCACACAGTGGGAATTGGGGAACTCGTTGCCCCGTTAATCGGTCAGTCGGACGGTTCTTCCGTGCCTATAGAAAAGGTCCCTCCCCTTAGACCGCCGTGGGAGCCATCGCCCGTCTGCTGCTTTGGCGCGTTTGAGGGCTTGACTAGGGGGGCTGACCTCTCCCTGATCACTCAGTTGGCCAGAGAGAGAATAGGGAGCGTACCCAGCTCGCTCCGGATTTTTACCGACGGTTCGGTGCGAGATGATGGTGGGGCCGGGTTTGGCTTCGTGATGCCGGGGGTGGGTGAGTGGTCGTTCGGCGCCCCGCCCGGTTCCAGTACCCTTACAGTAGAACTACTTGCCATTAGTTATGCTCTGTCCGCTCTTGCGGACATTAACCTACCCACGGGCATGGGCATATTAGTTATCTCTGACTCTCAATCGGCCATTGCCTGTTTAGAAAGGGGCTACTCGGATGCCAGACCTGGTCTGGTGGATGAGGCCCTGTCCGCTGCTGCGGCACTTGCCGCTAAGGGAGTTTCAATCGTTGTCTGTTGGGCCCCATCTCATGTGGGCATTTTGGGTAATGAGAGAGCTGATAGGGCTGCTTCTATCGGCTCCTCTGGACTGGCTCACTCCTCCGCACCGGTTCTTCCGTCAGTGGTCGAGCTGGTGGGGAGGGTTCGTAGGCGGCTGTGGGGGGACTGGACTAGGGAGTTCTCCGGGTGGTGTGAGGGGAGGACTGCCCTGACCTTTCCCACGAACAGCTCCCCCCTCCTGTTAAATGCTAATATCCCCATTCACTTAAAACATATTGCATTCCGGCTGTGCTCTGGCCACTGGAGGACGCGCTACACGCCGGCCGTGTGCCTGTGCGGGTCCCCAGTGAGCTTTGAGCACTGCCTCTTTCTCTGCCCAGATCTGGCACCGTCCTTCACCAGTGTGGTGGAGACCGTGTCAGGCCGGGGCTTTCAGTCAGACATGATTGGCTTCCGACTTACCTTCCTGGAGTTGGGGTTGGGCTTTCTGGTCGACGTCGCGGCGCGGGTACACCAGTCCCCGGTCGGTTCCCTTCTGTAATCGAATCAAAATTTAGAAATTATACACTCTACAGTTTCCGCTTGCTCCTGAATTATGACACCCTAGGTTTTTATTTTTAAAATGCGTATGAATGGTTGGTTCTATTGTTATCACTGGATGAATAGAACTTTTTAATTTGAGTTGACTGAGAACATGTGTATGGCACCCCGGCTTGACCGGAGGAATGAATGCGGAACCTCCTATTTCCCATTTGTTTTTATCACCCATTTCCGCCTATGTGGGATTCTTAAATAATTTTTCGTTCCTATGAGAACGTGTTTTATTCCAAAGTTTCCTTACAAATTTAATATTTACAGTAATTGTAAAAAGCTATCTTTATTTATGTCTTATCACGGCTGCCCAGTGATTCCTAATTTGATCGTCTTCTATTGGGATTGAGGGACAGCTAAATTGATTTTTTATAATGAGTGATTGTGTCTGGTACCCGGTCTGACCGGAGGTAAGAATGTGGACCGCCCGTCGCCCCAATTGTTTTTGGCCCTATTTTGTGTCCGCCGTTGGGGGACTCTTAAAAATAATATTTTTCATTATAAAAAACCTTTGATCTTAATTCGCTTTTAATTATTGTATTAATTGTAACACTTCCATTTTTAAATGATGTCTTAATTTATATGGTCTCACTTATTAGACAAATCCTAAGCACCCCAGGGGCTTCCCCTAACAACCTAAGTTTGTATATGTGTCGACCATATCTTATAAAAATTAAAATTTTTACATGGATTATTAATAATTTTACTGGACTTTATAGTTCAACCCCATAGTTTTAAACTCTTGCATCATCATTGTTTCTACTAGCGTGTGTATGTACTTGAATGACCTCCCGCCCTCTTATCACCATGGCTTTTAACTGTGGTCCTGGAAAGGTTTTAACTTAATCCTGTAACTTCTTAATATATTTTAGACATAGTATTTACGTCCCCTATATGCTCAGGTGTCTGGGGACACTAATCTACCCAACAACAACAAAATTGATTAAAAAAAAATTGACATATCGGTTGCTTTGTGATATATGTATTGAACTTAATTATGGATTTGTTTTCCAGAATAGTCCATGTGAGCTGTTCTATCTACATTCTCGTCAATTCAGTTCAAGCTGAAGTTTGTTGATTTGCGGCCACAATAACGACTACAACAACTACTACTATTACAACTACCGCCAATGGAGTACGTCAAGCTTCACGATCCCGTTCCCAGAAAAATGAGGCTTCCACGTGCATCTTTCGCAAGTAAGTGAGCCTAAATACATGTATAATTATTTCGAAAACCTTGATAATTATTAGGATCAGTATAGACAGTCGAAGAAAGCGTGCCTGACGTTCAAGTATGCATTTCAATCTTTTTTTCTTTTTTTTTTAAATTGACAATACCATGTGTTGATGACAATTTGCGTACACATTGTTATATGGATCCTCAAGTACCACTGACAAGCTTTACTAACAAAAGACAAAACAAAACACACACACACACACACAAAAGAAAAAAAGATAGATTAGATTAAATTAGATTAGACAAGATAAGATAAGATAGATAGATATTGTGAATGAACATGTAGCTTCTCCTCGTGTTTTACCCTCCAACTTTTCCCTCTTTTCTTCTTCTTAGAGCTCTGTGTAATGTATGTAACCGTAATGTGATTGTAATAGGACCACATCGGTCTACACAAGCCACCCCTTCGCGTATGTACAACCCACACCTCACATACAACTCGGGCACATGCCAAAATGTGTCGGCAAGCTTCTCTGTCTCAGTCTGTCTGCCTGTCTCTGTCGCTATCTTTCTCAGCTCCTTCTCCTTCTCCCACCCCCCCACCCTCTCCTCTTTCCATCTCTTTATTTTCTTCCAGTCAACCTGTTTTGTAATATTCTGACTGACAGACTTTGAGACTGTTTAATCATATATTGTCTGTAAAACAAAACAGCAACAAACAAGCAAACAACTACATAGAACTTAAAATATATTCTGAAAAATAATTACAGGTATACTCGCCATCCTGTGCCTGTGCGCAACCATAGCCTCGTATATACCACAGGCACATGCCAAGCGTGTCGTGATGCTGCCCATGCCGTTCGTTAGTCACATCGAATATCATAACAGCGTCGCCAGAGCTATTGTCAGTCTGGGACATGAGGTGAGCATTTGGCTGTCTTATTGATTGCTTCATTGATTTAATGATTTATTGGTTTGCTTGATTGGTTGAATTGTTGAACACAACCATCACCTCCATCATTATCACCGACAGAAGTAGCGCAGCAGAAACGTGTTTGACTAAATGAAAAGTGCGATAATAGAAGAGCTTGTTTTTGTTGTAGTCGCTTTATTCAAATCAGCATCTACCATTTGCAATTTAAAACAAAATTGTTTTTTTTAACAGGTTTCAAGAACTAGTTGAATACAATGTGCCATGTGAAGTCTTCATAGAATTTTATTAGAATATTAGCTCACGCAACATTATTATCTACTTAAAGAGACCCACTTTGACCACACCCCCTCGACATATCCTTTTAACATTCACAGTGAGTGTTGCCCCACTGAAAAAAATAAGCTTTTAACAAATCAAAAACTCTTTCGAAAGTATAATTATATTTTATATCAATAAATTCCATAGTTTTTGTTCCTATTAATAGCGAAAGCTAACCACCCGTTTTTGCGCTAAAAATAGCATCTACCGAAGCCGATAAGAACCCCTTGGGGTCATGAGCAATCTTGCCACTGTAGATTGTTCTAACCTATAAAGGGAACAGTGAAAGCCCCAGTTGAAAACCTGTCTTGCCTTTGTAGGCATGACAGATTCACTGCGGCAACAGTACCCCCGTTGGAGTGCCGGGGGTTTCAGTATAAATAGTATCCCCACTTTATGGAAATTTAGTGCTTTAAATTCCCACTGTTGCTATCTTCCTCATATACTCTTTCCCATTCCTGCTCTGTCCTATCACTCTGCTATACTATTTTCTTTTTCGCTAGATCAATGACCTACCTTTTTTCTTGAAAACTCTTCCTGGACAAGACTCCTTGTTTGTGTATGAGGTCTGTTGGATCAGCTTGGGAGTGTTGGACGCTTTCTGCTGGGTGGTCACTAGGGCTTCCTATGATGTTAGTATTTAGCACTATAGGCATTTTATATGTATATGTTTCGTTGATGATTTGTAATGATGGTTGTATTCTATTTTGTTTTTGTAACCGGGGGTTCGCGTAGTTGAGGTAAACCCTCAGCCGTCCCCCGCGTGGGATGTCTTTATTGTAAAGTGACTGGCCGGTGGAGGGCGTTCAATTTTCCCACTAGGGTTGTTTCAGCAGATCTTTTATGCGGATCGGGGGTTGTCCGGTCCTGATTTGGCTCGGAGGAGTCCGCTGGACCTAAAGCAACAATAAATCAATCAATCAAAGCCGATAAGAAGCAGAATCCATAACAAAGTCGATCGGTAAGGTTTTTCGTTTTAGGTTAATACAATAGACCCTCCCACAGACATTAAAGATGCACTCTTGAAGACGCGTGGTTAATTCAGAAAGAGAGTTTAATGTCACGTGGTAATTGTATTGGTCTACCGCTAAGCAGGGTAAATCACTCCCTGTCAGAACAGAAATGGGAAATTCAAACTTCAGAGGTCGGTTTGAGCAACGAAATCCCGCTTTATCATTGTTTAATGTAATAACAATGCGAATTTTAGTCTAAGCTCATTTTCGCCAAAAGTAACCCAAAAGCCTTGGAATTGAGACCCTTTAAGTAGGCTAATTAAAGCACACTTTTCATGATTATTTTCTTTGTCCGCGTGAAGGTGTGGATGACAGTGCCCATCAACTTGGCCAAAACCAATTCGCCAGGAGCCAACCCTGACACGGGAGAGAAGAACCTACACGTAGTTCTCTACGACACCCCCTTTGACATTGAAGCAAGAACTATGCCCAGGTTACCACAAAGGTAAATTTTCTTATAGTTTTAGGCCAACAACTTAGCTTATCAATTCCTTTTTATTTCAGACTAGTAGCCGAACTTATTGACTCACATACATAGCAATGTGAATCTATGTACTCACCCCAAAATATATTTTTTGCAGATTTTTGCAAATCTGTGTTAGATGAGTCCTAAATAGTCCAATGATATTGAAACAAAATTTTCGTCCGTCCGTCTGTCTGTACGCCGTCTGTCTGTGCAAAAACGTTAAAGTGGCTAAGACGTAGTAAGTACCAAGAGCCTATTTCAGCTATAATAACTACGCTTGGTAAGATGTTGTATACCCATGAGACCTCGAAAATAATCAGTGAATTAATATCTTCAGACTTCTCTTCAAGCTCAAGGTCACAGGGTCCTCAAATGTTAGTCCCAAAAAATGACAATTTTTCGCAAAATTTCAATTTTTTAAAATTGAACTTTTGATTTTTTGGTGCATGATAGATATCAATGAGATGCACATACTTTGCAAATTTGAATACTGGAGCTGTCCAAAGACGGTTTGTGTAGGTACTTTGAAGCGACCTTAACCCTAAACTGTGAGAGATATAAAGTCCAAACATTTTGTATTTAGAGATGATAGATTCATCTTTCATATATTTTCCGTTTTTGTGTTGATCATGAAGGTCAAGGTCAATTTAGGCCTTGCAGAAACATACAAAAAATAGGTCATCATACAGTGGAATGGCCGTTTATTTAGCCCACAGTATGCAACAACATTGGATTATTTGATCATACATGCATGAAGGATCATGTGAGGTCAATGTCGTCCCAAGGTAAAGGTCACTGAAGATCAAGTTCATCTCAAGGTCACTGGTGTTTTTTTTTTGCATATTACAAGGTTTGCTGTACTTTATTTGATAGTACAATTGTATTTGGAGCCGGAGGTCAATGTCATTTCAAGGTCAAAAGCATGGGAAGATGAAAGTTGGTATTACTATGCATTTTAATACCATCATTTAATTTGTTTTTTTCTGGGCACTCATTTTCGAGTTCCAGAAGATCCATTTGGCATTGCCCTTCTGTTTAATCTACTGTTACCAAATGTCGTACTAAGTTACTGCTGATATAGGTTATCCAATGTCTATTTTGTACATTAATTACCTTTTGTACAATCGATCGTCTTTGCAATTCACTGGAGAAGCGGAATCAGATTTTGTCAATTTAAAAAGACCAAACGGTTTATTTATTTCAAGCGTACACTGCCTTTTAAAACCAAATCACAGGTGTCTTTTTCTCTTTTTTTTCTTTTTTAAAATTAAAGATCACTCTCAAGCTTGAAATTAGAATCATTTTCAAACTTCAAACTTGTTACTTTTACTCATAAACCTCTTTCACCAACTGTTAAATAATATATGTTAATGAATTGTGTACTAGTTTGCCTTACCTAATCAGACTTTTTAATGCAAAATTGAAGTACAGGGAAAGGGGGAAAGGCTAATATTATTTTTTTCTTTTGCACTTCAGGTACTTCATGGGCCAGTCTGACAATTACGATGAACTAGAAACTATGATGAAGGATCACTGCGAGCGACTGCTGAAGAACCACACTTTCTTTAAGGCCCTGCAAAACGTCCAGCCCGACTTCGTCATAATCGACAATCTGTCCCTCGTCTACATGCTAGTTATCCTGCCCTACAAGCTAGGAGTACCCTTTGCCTTCGTGGGCTCGTCCTACGATCCTATTGCCCAGCGTGTGCCTTTTTCCCCTGCCGTCACTCCCCTGCCTGTGTTTCCGTACAGCGACCACATGACGTTCTTCCAGAGGGTCAAAAACACGCTTGTCTTCCTTAAGCAGTGCTGGAACTACAAGGACGCCTACGAGGACGCTGTGGCCAGGTTTGCGCCGGAGAAACCCAACATCCCCGTGGACATGCTGATTGCTAAGGCCGAGATCTGGCTGGTGGAGATGGACCACATATTGGACTACCCCAAACCCTCTTTGCCCAACGTGAAGTTCATCGGAGGGACTGTCAAGGGCCCCGCGTTACCCTTGCCTAAAACATTTCGTTCGTTCATGGACGACGCTCACGAGGGTGTGGTTATCGTGTCGTTCGGCAACTACGTCTTGGGCGTTCCCACCGAGATCAGCAACAAGTTATTCGAGGTCTTCGAGAGCCTGCCCATGAAGGTGGTGTTCAGGTCCAACCTGACATCCTCGAATCCTGACAAGATCATGACATCCACTTGGCTGCCTCAAAACGACTTACTTGGCCACCCCAACACCAAGGTATTCGTCAGCCACTGCGGTAAGAACGGGCAGTACGAAGCTCTCTACCACGCCATCCCTATTGTGGCCACTCCACTCTTCTACGACCAGCCCTACAATGCTGAGCGAATGAGGGTCAAGGGTCTGGCTGAAGTCTTGGACCTTCGCACCTGTACAGCCGCTGAAATGCGTGCTGCAATTATGAAGGTAAGATTCGTACACCAAGTTAGCTTCGATATCATTCATAGCTGTATGTACAGCAAGGCATTGTTTGTGACAAAACTAGGATAAAACTAGGATTTCATACGATTCACTATAATATTGTTAAATAATTTTTCTCCTGTCCAGGTGGCTTACCAACCTCGCTACAAGCAGGCAATAACGGCAGCTTCCAGACTGTTCCGGCAGCAGTTCCACGTACCGGTAGAAGTCGCTGCTCGCTGGTTAGATCACGTGATGAAATATGGCGGGGCCTATATGAGGTCGGCAGGACAAGACATGACTATGCACGAGTTTATGATTTTTGACGTTGTGGCCTTTTTGGCTGTAGCCTTTCTATTGCTGTTTGGGGGACTGTTTTACGCCGGACTCATGGTGTACAGGCATGTGTGCTGTAGGAAAAAGAAGACTGAGTAATTTTGGTGGAGAAAAGATTATGAAGAGAGTAATCAGATTATGTAATAAATTGAAGGGGGCGTTACAAAAAACAAACAAACAACCTTTCATTTTGAAAATGTGAACAGATTATGAAGAGAGTTATCATTTTAGTGACTCGAAGGGGGGAAAAACCACTCTCTCCTCTTAACTTTTGAAAAAGTGCTTCTCTGCGTCAGTGTGTTTGGTTTTTGTATTTGCTTACTTGCCTCCAGAGTTTAACAAAATCACACTTGGGGAAAAACTTATTTGTGGTCGAAAAACTACAGGTCATACTAAACACAAGTATTAGGTTTATTGATACTGTCTATGAATCCGTTCCAATGTGATATTTGTGTTTTGTGTATATGTACGGTACAGAATAGGAGTCGTTATACTGTGACATTTATGCAGACATATTAATTGATCTCATGAATCTGCTCGTCTTTGACAAGCAATGGTATAAAACGAATGAGATCCTGGGACAGGATCGAGATAACATGATACAGGCTAAATTAACTTACGTGAATTTATCGTATAATGTGTGTTACCGTTGACTTAAGGACTGGAGGCTTTAATCAAACCAGTATTTTTGACTATGATTCTGATTACTTTTGTCCTATCCTCCGGTTTAAGAAGAAACTTTCTATTCTTTCTCAAAACATGTTGACAGTGCTTTGACAAAAGTTTAAAAAGTGGAAAAATTGTGTGATGAGACTGCGTAATGAATGATTTATGTCTGCATTTGGATCTTCTGTGAATGGTGACAAGTGTTGATAACGACAACAAAATAGTCTATGGTGAGTGCTAATTAAGATCGTGCGGAGTGTGATTACTGAGAGCTACAGCTGTACTGAGCGTGAAAAATGGCCATATATAATCCTGGCATTAAGAAAAAAATCGTAATAATTATGTCTCCTTACCTGTACGTGTATAAGTGAGTGGGCAAGATTTAATCTTCTCCAGCTAAATATTTTTGTATCTATGCTGGAGGTTTTTACAATGTAAAGATAATTTTTGTTTGTTTGTTCCACTTTGTTATAATGCCCTGTTTATGGTAAATTCGCATTTTCCCACTGCAATCTTACTCTGTTGCATGTATGTGTGTGTGGGTGTGTGTGTGTGTGTGTGCACTTGCATAAACATACAAATGGGTACCAGACTTTGCCTTTCTTAGTTATAAATGGGTTCATTTGTAAGGAACCCACTTTTTTTTCCAGGACCCCACTTTTTTATAAGTACACGGGAGTGCTCATTTAGAGCGTGGGTGTGCAGTTGTAGTGCATGAGTGTATTAAGTACAAAGGAGTGCTCTCTCCGGGACAAAGAAAATCCAACCACATTTCGAGCATTTTTTTTTTTTTGGTCGACCTATTTTGACCCTTACAGGAGGCGATATAGGTGAACTTTTTAAACGGTAACAGCCAATTTTGCATGGGATTCTTACATTCTTAGATGGATTTTGCGCTCTTACCGTTAAAAAACCCCCACTTTCCAGTTCTGATGTTTTGCAAGTATTGTGTGTGTGTGTGTAAGAATAAATAATAATATCAAAATAAATAATGCAACTGTAGAACTTTTTTCCCTTCTTACAACCCTCCAACGAAATCCTGCCTGGTACTAGTTTTAGGTATATTATAAACTGTATTAACATGTTAATTTAACAATCACCCATCATGACCCTGGCTTACGTGTGTGTGAGTGCGCGTGTGCGAGGGAAGAGGGAGAGGTGGTGTTTGCAGTCTGGAAGATTACCCCCTCAACTTTCAACAAATTCAAAACTTCCCGAAGGTTGCGTATTTCTTTAATTAAACGAATAACTGCACATCATTGTTCGATGATCTGGCTTTGCTTTCTTGTGTGTAAAATTATTACTTTCATTAGTAAATTAAAATTAAAATGCAACTTGCAACTATGTACATGTTTGTTTCTGTGTCTAAAATCACTGCTGTGAAAAGATATTTAATGAAATAAATAAAATAACGAACACACATATCATTTCTCTCTCTCTGTCTCTGTCTCTCCTCTTATTCTAATACAGGTCAAAATTATGTTAATAGTTGGTATATTCCCCCCGTTGGGGTGCCGGGGGTTTCAGTATAAATAGTATCCCCACTTTCTGGAAATTTGGTGCTTTAAATTCCCACTGTCGCTGTCTTTCTCATTTGCTCTTTCTCATTCCTGCTCTGTTCTATCAATCTGCTATACTATCTTCTTCTTCGCTAGACCAGTCCCCTACCTTTTTTCTTGAAAACTCTTCCGGGACAAGACTCCTTATTTGTGTATGAGGTCTGTTGGATCAGCTTGGGAATATTGGACGCTTTCTGCCAGGTGGTCACTAGGGTTTCCTATGATGTTATTATTTAGCAATGCAGGCACTTTATACATGTATGTGTTTTGTTGATAATTTATAATGATGTTTGTATTCTATTTTGTTTTTGTAAACAGGGGTTCAATACATTAGAGTACAGCCTCAGCTTCCCCTGCGTGGGATGCCTTTATTGAAAAGTAGCTGGCTGGTGGAGAGCTTTCAGTTTTACCACTAGGGTTGTTTCAGCAGATCTTTGATGTGGATCATGGATTGTCCGGTCCTGATTTGGTTCGGAAGAGTCCGCTGGACCTAAAGCAATAATCATGTAATGTAGTTGTTATATTACATAAGACACCATCAACAGAACAAAATAAGCTGTGACCTGTCTGCCCTATTTTTTTATTTATTTATTTAATCGTTCTTATCGCCAATGGTGGGTGTAGACGTTAATCCTCAAAAACAATGTTCATTCACAAAACATACAAGTACAACACAAGACAACATCATCAGAACAAAACATACAAGAACAACATAAAACAACATCATGAGAACAAAACTTACAACAACAAACTTTAACAAAATACAAAAAAATAAAACCGCATAGCAGGTTTGGAAAAACATTTTATTATTTTGTATAATTTTTTTTTCATTTTCTACTTCCCCTTCTCCCCACTCTTTTCAATCCCCTTCCCTTCCCTTTCCCCCCCCCCCCACACACACGCACCCAAATTCCCATTTTCAAAAACAATTTTAATCATTTTATTTTATTTTTATAATCTTCCTGCCCTGTACCTTCTTTAGTTGGTTGAAACACTTCTGTTAATATTTGAATAATTACAACAATAGTATTAATAATAGAACAAAATTAATATTAATAATAATAATAATTGATGGTAGTGTTAATAATAATAATAATAATAATAATAATAATAATAATAATAATAATAATAATAATAATAATAATTGAAAAAAATGACATACATGACTACTAGAATAATAATAAAGAACACATACATGAATAATACTAGAAACTTTATAAATAGCAATGTGATTATCACAATTAAAACTGTGTTTAAAATTTTCAATCCTATTGTGTACAAAAAAAAATGGAAATGAGTGTTACAATTTTTTTGTGAAAATTATATTTAACAGAACTAAAGACAATAAGATTGTTTTTAATTAAGAAAAGAATCTAAACACAAATAATACAAAGTAAACATTTAAAAAGTAATTTTATATAAACTAAATCTAAACTACAAATAATAAGAATTAAAACAGTACAATATTTTTTAGAAAACAATTAAATGTATCTATCTATCTATATAGATCTATCTATCTATCTATCTATCTATCTATCTATCTATCTATCTATCTATCTATCTATCTATCTATCTATCTATCTATCTTTTTCCTAATATTCATGTATTATTATTATTATTATTATTATTATTATTATTATTATTACAATATTGTAATATTTTTTTGTATTTTTAAATAATAATAATAATAATAATAATAATAATAATAATAATAATAATAATAATAATATTAATATTATTATTATTACAATATTGTAATATTTTTTTTGTATTTTTAAATAATAATAATAATAATAATAATAATAATAATAATAATAAATAGCAATGTGATCATACTTTAAACATTCAACCCCACTATGGAATTCCATAATCCCACTGTATAAAAAAATTAATGGTATACTCATGAACATTATATAAAATAAAATTAATGAAACTAGTGTCAGTAAAATAAAATATAGAACTAAAATAATTTTTAAAATAAAACAAAAACATTAAAAAAGCAAAAGAGATGTGGTCCGACTGTATTGGACGGGCTGCCAACAACCGCCCATTCACGGGTGCGATCCCACTACTGCGCGACACGGAGACTTTTGCCTGCTGTGTTTCCACCCTGGGCCGGTACGTCTCTCCTTAGACAACCTGGACCCCCGAAGCTCCCCTCAAGGGCCCATATTGATGCCGGGCTTAGCGCGGACACCCGATCGACATGGCACGACTACTGGCAGGACCCCCGCCCTCAAACCGTTCCCATCTCAAGCCTCCAGGTAGCTGGATTACAGGAGCACGCCACAACTCCCGGCGATTTCCAAATGGAAAATTTAGTCTTACATATGGCACAAAATTATCTCCTAGGTCGGCAACATGGTTATAGTTGCATATTATGTTTTGGATAATTTAAATACTTTGTGTAACTTCACTGAAGATAACTGATAGCTTAAATTAAATTATTTACAATACTTTTGTGATTTCTTTTAGTCTCGATAGGAATGTTTAAGCCTCGTTCTGAGATTATTTAATCTCTAAACATGTTTTTTTGTTAAAATGTACTCTTTTTCAGCTTCTTTTTGAAAACGTTGATATCCTGCAATATTCTGCAATACATTTTTATTAATATTTCTGGAATTGAGTAAACCTTTTTCTTTTAAAACTTTATGTTCGCTCAAAGTACATTTTTATTTATGTTTACACAAACGACAGTCCTTGACACTCTTTATATCGATTCACAAGGGAAGCAACTCTTCGTTTCCTCAGTCTCTTAGGAAGTTCATTCTCCTCTCTACTTCCGCCTTAGAAATTCGTGTCGACTGACCATAGTCCGCGAATTTCTGCTAAATTTTCCGCTGTTTTGCTGCTTTCGTTAAACATCAAGGTATTGTAATTTTAATATTAAACGGTTTTATTGTGGAAAAAAAGGGTTTATTTGATCGATTGTTTGAAATAAGTATTTTTTATTATTTATTTTCTGGATCATGTCTGAAGTGAAGTCACGCCCCTTACGTAACTAGTAACTTAGTTCCTCAATTTATTATTATGTGACTTATCTGTGCTGTTTCTGAATTTGATCAGCTAATACCAAAAGAAAAACATTCAGTATTGCAGCAAACTTTTTCTAATTTCTTGCCAGTGTTGTGTGTAGCTAGCTTAGTAAGTGTGAGTGATTTTGTCATTAACTCTAATCCTGCGACCTGTGATTATTTCTTTAATTACGCCCAGACGCCGTAGCACAATTCTGGGCGACCGGGAATGGGGAGAAGGGACCAAGTGAATGCTGGGTGTATTTGTGTAGCCGGCACTTACCCGTCTAGGACATGAGCATCAGGATCTTTAAAGTCCTTGTTATGCCTTATGGAATATGTACACGTGGTGACTAGACCTTGGTTTATACTCTCATCCAAAAGAGTAGGAGCGCAGTGTCACTTTAAAAAAATTATTTATTTTTATTCTGATAGTGATAAGATTTTTTTTTTTAATTTCAGAGAAGCTATGGCTGAGAAGCATGATTTTGGCATCAAGCCTGTGACCTGGCATGCATTTAATGGTGACAAGAATGGTGAGCACACATTTTGCAGCAATGTTTACATTTTCTTTAAACCATTCTGAGTTAATGAACTTATTCATTAATGAAAAGCCATGATTGTAACACAAGAATACACTGTATAATGGATTTGACCATAGCAAATTAACATGGCTTGCATTTACTGTTGTTCCCCACAACTATTTTAGAATGTGCATGTATCTAGGTTAATACGGCTGAAATTAGTTTTCTTCATCATTTTATATTGAGTAATTTTATTTTGTTGATGTATTATTTAATTTATTAATTTTATTTACCATATTGTATTCCTATATATTTATTGATTCTATATTTTGCAGGCCTGGCCTTGTCACTGAATGATGATGACGTGACCATTTACAAGAAAGTTGGTAACAAATGGACTGAGACTGACACACTTGGAGAGCATGGTCAGCGTGTGACGGGCATTGACTGGGCCCCAAAGTCCAATCGCATTGTCACCTGTGGTGCTGTGAGTGCATTTCTCTTAAGGGTTGCTAGTTATTATATACATTTATTTACACCACTTGTTTGAGTGAGAGATTTGAGTTTGTTTATGTAGGTAGCGGCAGTGAAATTTTGTTTGTCAGAATTTAAGTACCATGTTGGAATTTCCATAAAGAACTTTATAAATGATGAAAAAAAAAAAAAAAAAGTAAGTGGATATCTCTTTTCTTTTAAAAGTTATGAGTATTTAAAGATTACACTAGTTGCGCACACGTAAAAACGCTTTAAAAAAGCCAAGTTCAGAGAGCAAAAAGGAACATGAAGAATAGAGAGACACATCTTATTTTATAATATTTCATTTATTACAACCAGCTGATTGTAATTAATATGCAACCAAAGCACAAAAACATATCATGTCGTGGCATAAAGAGGAACAAAATACAAAAAATCACTCCAGCTATTTGTTGCAATTTGAACGAGAGGCCAACTTTGGCCCATTGCAACACAAACAGATTTCATGAATGACTAAACATACTAGGCTAGTTAAAAGGTATTGAACAATGCAATAATGGAAAAAAAAATTCTCTGCAGTAAATACATAAAATTCCTCATAGGATAGGCCCAAACTTGGCAAAATGTTCAAAATTTCCATTCCGGAGGGACGTGAACGCCAGAAAATGTAAAAAAATTGTAACTTCTTCATTTCTTGACAGATTGTGATAAAATTTGGAGGAAAGCTGTGAAATATCAACATCTTTCATAAGAAACCATCTGAAGTCATGAGAATGTTCCAGAATCCAACAAATGTGATTTTGGGTGTTAAAAACATAACAA